>CM056461.1:1293638-1474108 GCA_029783895.1 Triplophysa bombifrons
GTCCTCCAAGCCCTGCTTTACCTGCGCGCAGGGTTCTCAATGCCACCTAACCTGGGCCTGCTGGGTAAACGGACAGCTTAAAGTTTCCATCAGAGACGCGGCGACGTCTGGAGATGCCGGAAGAGGTCTGAAGAATTCTGCAGGCCAGCTGCAACCCGGGATGCAGCTCACATCAAAAACAACTAAATATCCAAATGAAACGGTCCCTGTCGGTGTGTAGTTTTCCTAAGAAGCGCTTCACGTGTGCATCACATGGGAAAAAAGACGACCGCCCTGCGTGTCCTCTTCAAGCCGTAGTGCATCGTCAATCCTTCAATTGTAAGCAAAAACCTTCTGAATTCCAGCTTTCTGTAGACCTCTAATAAAAATAGAAACTCTAAAAAAAATCTGTCGATCAAAATTTTCAGAAGGAGGAAAGTGTTCCTTGCACGTTCCGTTTGTGCTTGGCTCTGACGGATCCGTCGGTCAGAGGGTTCTGGAGCAGCTGAGAGACGGAGAGAGATGGCCGGCTCTCTCTCTTTCTTGATCTATTTGCAGTATCTGAGGTAGTTAATACTTCACAACGGAAACAAATGTGCTTCCAGATAGGACTCTCTCAGCAATCGCAGACTGAAGTAACAAAAGCACAAAACTATCTGTAAGGGCCTCTCGGTCATTTCCTGCGAGAAAGACAGACAAAGAGAACACAGTCAGTGACATATCACACAGAGGATGTGCCTTCACATTTGTTTTCAAGCGTCGCCTGGAGATTTCACTTTTTTAAACACTGTACTGATAACAGCCGGAAATTTTCTGCCATTGATGATTGGTTCAACGGTCTTTGAGCACAACACAGATTCATATATTCCATGGGTTTTTCCTAGCTCAAAATGAGGCGGAGATGGTGCCATCCTGATCTTGAACACACACACGTAGGCCTACCGTACCTTTAAGTGGCTTAAACAAAGTGACTTTCACATATAAAAAGTTCAAATAAAATTAGATGAAAATTATTAAATTGTATAAACGTTACTTTGATACAACCACACAGAAATGTTTTTTAATCAAATAAAGCTTTTATCATTTTCAACTAACTTTCAGGCCAATATAGTCAACTTAAGTCTTACTAAATGAATAAAATAAGCCAAAGCTCATTCAAATCGCGTATTCTCAGTGGTTCACTTTAAATGATTCAATGATACTTCAATGAATAGTTAAAATGAATCGGTACAAATGAATCATTCGTGTGCGAGTTGTTCCAAGATTTGATGCAAAACCAAAAGCCGCGAAACACAGCTAGCTCTGTGACAAATCATGTGAAACTTGGTCTTTTATTAAAACATTTACTTTGATAATTAACTAAGACAACAGAGATCAAGATATTTAAATAATCTTTATTTGAAGACTGATGGATCAAAAGGTAAAATAGTTTGAAAAAGCCAAGCAAGTATTCAGTAGTGTGATTTTTAGTGCTGGTAAGAGCATGGCGCTAACTCTGCCAAGGTCACGGGTTCGATCCCAGGGATTGCACATACTTAACAAATGTATAGTAAAATGCAAATGTGAGTCGCTTTGACAGGTAGTTTTTGACCGATGTGAAACATACGAAACAGTGAACAATGATGGATAAATTGTGTATTTACAGAATAAAGTTTATTTTGTGTATCAAATAAATCAAGACTGACATGTTTGGCTTGTCAAATTTAAATGACTTAATTTTTCTACCGGTACATTTTGATGAACAAAGTTGCACTTTTGATGCTTGTCTTAGAGAAAAATACCAAACAGCTTTTTTTAAAAAAAACAAGCTGATACAACAGATCACAACCTTACAGTCCACTACAGGACCAGAGAGAAGACTGCTGGAAGTGCAGAACAGAACCGGGCTTGTGTCACTTCATCTGCGATTCAAAACTCCCTCCACAAACCGCAGCGGACGTGTTGTTGTGGACTGTCATCATGCATGACATATTTACACAGTCATGTATCGTCATTTCAGCGACTTTAAGCTTCAGGTGACTGGAGGAGCAGAACGCATTACTCATGTAAAGTACATCACGCAACAGCTCTCCATCTGAACAATGAAGTCTCTATGTTTCACACAACAGACTGAAGTCTCATTGTAATCTGCAGTAACGCACTTACAATGCAAGCCAAATCAGAAAAAACAATAAATGTGAAACGTATCCAAATAAAGTCATAATACAGTACAGTAAGAAGAGCATTGTGTGTTTGTGTCATTGTGTTTCATTGTACCGGTGCGTTTAACATTCCTGCAATCTCTTCTGTTCCACTGACCTCAAAATCTCACTTCCTTTGACAAACAACAAACAGCTATCGAGGAAAACAGGCATGAAGAAGTGCAACCAACGTAGCCCCGGTGGAGCGTCTGGTGTCTTTCTGAAGGATCTGAACAGATGCGTGACGCCTGTAAAACTCACTGAATGACAACACACGCGTGAACAGAGTTCCTTTCTGTAAACCAAGAGATTACAGGCGTGTTGTTTCTGTCAGACACACACACACTTCACCTCCTTCAAAACACACAGCGGCTGAGTGAGGAACAGAAAGGTTCAAAGAAGATGAAAAGAAAGTGTCGTGATGATGGATCACCTCTGCTCTAAATAAAGTTCACCTTCATATCGTGTTGACAAGTGTCGGACAAGAGCTAAATATATTGAGCATCTCATTCTGAATCTGAACCACAACAGACAATAAGAGGGTAAAAATATGTGTCTAGTTTTGTGTGAGGGTTAACTGCTTTCATAAAACTTTCATCAACACTGTTGACCAAGAAAATATATTACTAAAAACTTCCAAAACTCAAACACACAACAGGAAAAAAAACCAGAGAGAAAAACACTGGGAGTCAAACACAGATAGAGATAGAGAGTAGGGCTGGGCGATAAAACGATATCGATATTTATCGACGGTACAACATTGTCGATATCAATATAAAAAAAAGTTTGATATAGCGCTAGATAATTTCCTTACAATGTGCGCGCCCGTGACGTCTGAAAATCTTAAACAGCCTATAATATGTTTTGTTACATGAGCGTGCTACGATTGACAAGCAAACAACCAATAAGATCTAATTTGCCGGGTTGCGTTAGGCTCAATTTGGTTGCGTCATCGCCATGTTGACATTAGAAAACGTGCAAGATGAGTGCCGTGCTTGCCGTCAGCACAGAAATTGTGAACAAAAAGCGAGATGTCAGCTCGCCAGTGTGACAGTTTTTTTATTCCTTTCTTCCGACCAACATCAGAAGAACCTAGTGTGAAAGCGATGTAAAAAGAACGTCCCGTCTAAGAAAGGAAACACAAGCAATTTATTCCACCATCTAAACCGCTGCAACCCTTTGGAATATACATCATGTCGCACATCTACCTCAAGTCAACAAACAACCCACAAGCAGTACACGATGGAGAGGTACTCTGTAACAATGCCATATGATAAATCTTCAAAGCGATATAATGACATAACCCATGCAATAGCGTACTTCATTGCAAAAGAAATGCTGCCGTTCACCATGGTGGAGAAGTCAGGCTTTTGTTTACTGTTATAAGGATTTGTTGGTATTACTTATTACAGATGCTGTTGTTGATCTACCTTAAAGTTTGCCTTGATTGTTCCATGTTTACATTAAATTAAGTGAACACATTTTGTAACATTTTAAGTTCAAAGTTAAAGTTTTTTAAACGTTTATCTTAATATAAGTAGAGTAAGACATAAAAATTATATTTTGTTCAAATTTTTTTGTTTTACTTTTTTAATGCTAAAACTAATTTTATTTGCTGAATTGCTTAATAATGTGGGTCAGTTAAGATACAGTGGTTAAATACTTACTGTTCTAATTGTCATTTTTACTTTTAAAAAAAAGGTCAATAATTATCGATATCGAACGATATGAAGCATCAAATCGTTGATATATTTTTTAGCCAAACCGCCCAGCCCTAATAGAGAGATAGAGATAGAGAGAGAGAGATAGAGAGAGAGATAGAGAGATAGAGAGAGAGTTTAGCGTGTGTCCTCACATGAGTTTGATTCACACACTGGGTCACGCATAAGGCCCTAACATCCAGCTAATCAAACCATACTTCCTGTCGTAACAACCAATCATAATTCACTTATGACAACAGGATCCAATGTACAATGTACACACATGACGCAACTAAGCAAGATATCCAATGACGTGACACCGATCTCCACACCCCCAAGTATTATGGGGAAAAAATCGGATTAGCCATTGAGATGAACAGATATTTTAAGACTACGCTGCTTTGCTACATTAAATCATAAGAAGAGCTGAAGATCAACATCTATCATCCACTACTGATCGATCGGCACAACTGTCCATCTCACAACACAACACAGCTGCTGTCTGATCGTAGGACACGTCCCTCACATCTGTTACTAATGCGCTTCAGGAATGTTACTCTCCGCATACAGAGGTGGATCATTATCAGACGGACATGAAGATTCTGAACAACGCGGCTGACGGCGATCAGCATCCAGATCATACGAGACCTGCAAAAAAGATGCGAGATCCACCTGGTTTGTGAAACTGTAAGAGACAAACAAGAAGCACACGTCCAGCTGAATTCCACAAATGTTTGTCAGATAGGTTTCGGTCTGTTGTCCAATCACAGCACAACACAAACTTTGCATTTAATCACTGAAAGTCGAGCAGGTACACAAACTTACACAATATAACACACTGTGTGGTTGTTATCATTTCAGATAAACAATGAAATATTTCCAAATATAATCCTGTTGATCTTCAAGCGGAAAACTCAAGAGTGTCTGAGGAACTGTGGGATTATTTTTGGAGTTCCCATTCACAGACAGAGAACAGGCGAACACAAGTGTTACGTGCGGCGCAGACATCAACACATGTGCTCTGTGCAGCTGTCAGAAGCGCTCATCTCAGCACATACTGCTTATAAATCACATCATTTGACTTAAATTCATTAAAGGACAATAGCAAACAAAACAACGTAAACTGGATCTTCCAGTCACAACAATACTGAACTGACATTACCAGACGAACCGTTCCCGCTCCATTACACCGTTTGCCCGACAGACGAGACATGTGGTTCAACAGTCACAATCTCTGCTGAATGTTTATAGAGCGTCCCAGTCGCGCATGGCCTGGTAACAAAGTATGACCCCCTGAATTCAGACTCCATTTCAGTTACACGCCAAAAGAGAACACGTCTCCAGTTTCACAGGCACGTGGTGCATTGTGGGAGCTGCTGCTACTAGGCCTGCACGATGAATCATATTTTAACCGTTTATGCTTGGCACAATTAATTGAGCATAATCGTTGTGATATCAATGCTTTAAAAGCAAGCACAAAACTCCCGATAAGGTCAGAAAATCATTGCAAAGCTTGTTTCTTTTAAACTGACACTTTACATTTTTTCGCTACATTTCTACTATTTTAATACTTTTTTGCAAAACCCACAGACAAACGTGAAGGGTGACCGATAGGAATGATTTATTTAAAGAAAACAAGAAATTAAAAAATTGAGTTGAATTTTTGTGGTGGAGGTTTAGATGACTGATTTTTGTGGTTTGATATACGGTGTTGAAGCAGTTCAACGGCAGCAGATCATAATATATTGATCATATATTGACTGTAAAGTAATAAATAAACACGCTGAAGTGATATTAAAAACAAAAGTTCTGAACTTAATTGTGTTTATTAATCGTAATTAATATTGTGAGCAAATTATCATGATTATCCATTTACCCATAATGGACTGGCGTTTGACTCTCAGGTGAGTGTGACGTGGATAACCCGTGCATTGTGTGTCTGTGTATGAATTTGTGTTGATTTTGTTGGTACGTGTGGCTGTGATGCTTTCTAAACGCAGTTTAGAATTAGGTTACCCAATTTTTCATAAAAAACACATTTCACATTCCGTAATACCCAAAAGAAGCGGATCAGATGTTTTTATGGAAAACAGAGTTTTATGGAATTCTGCTCATATTAATGTCCAGTGAGTCATTCTGTCCACAAACTAATGGAGCGATTCACATCAGCACTGCCACAAACACAATACAGCGCTGACGGCCTCGGTGAAAAAATACCATGTATAGACAGTGACAATGTTTCAACATTTCATGGTTTTAAATAGAAAACGATACTTTGTTGCATGACGTCTCCTGTAACAATTTAAGCAGCACGCACAAACATTAATGAAGACTTTAAGTACTTGGGATTTTCCTTGAGAAATGTGACACGAGGTAAAGTAGTCAAAGAACGAGTTTAGACCAGTTAGAAACCAAACAACAACTATCCGTGATCCCCCTAAACACACACAAATCCATCACCTCTTCAAACACGACGGCAAACCAAACACCTGAACAAGGGCTTCTCAAACTTCTAGGATGCTTTTCAAGTTGCAAAGTTCTAGGATGTGGTTGACATAATTACTGCAAATGAATAATAACTCACATTCTTGGGCACTCACTTCAGAGTTTCTCATTTGTCACACATATAAGGTGCCTAAGTAGTGAGCGTGTGTGCTGTTGGGAATGTGTTTCGTTATTTTCTAAAACCTGACTATAGATAAAGATCCAGCAGAGATCTGATTTAAACAAACATGTTTAAGGAAATATTTTCCTCTGATTGCCTTTGGTTCACTTTGGAAACACAAAGATTAAACAGACAACAGGTTCTTTCATTTACCTCATGGCTAAACTACACATGATCAGATCCTGCCGTGGATAAACTGATAACAGTGAGAGAAGTCATTTGTTTTGAACATCTTTGTTGTGAAAACCTTTGGTTTTAGAGGATGAAAAAAGTGAGGAGAACCATACTGGAGGACGCGTCTTGTGACGCCATGAAACCCAATCTCTGTGAAACTCTGTGAAACCAAAAGTCTTTCCTGTACCACCTGTTTGTGTGATGACATCACTGTTGCATGAACTGCTTTCTACAGATACATATGGGAATGTTAATGCTTGAAACATCAGAAACAGACAAAAACGTAAATGACTGCATGACTGTTATCTGCAGATCTGAAAGAACTCTGGGGTTAAATAAAGTTCACCGATAAATAGTCTACTTCAGTTTGCAAGGAAAGCAAAGAACGCATGCGGTTTAGACTTCAAATGTGTAAAACTGTAGAAACAACACCATAATATATCTCTGTGTACTGTGCATATTAATTTTGAATTTATAAACACATACTGGTATATATTTAAGAAAATTCTAAAATAAATTAATGTTTTTATTATACATCTTATATTATACGTGCAGATATTTCCTAAATATACAGGGCTCCAGACTGCGACCAGTTTTTAGACAGTTGACTTCCGGTTTGTGTTTGAATAGTCTCTATATATATCTATTTGTGTAAATAACTACTTTTATTTTATTGAATTTATGTTAATATTAATTTGTATTATTATTTTACAGTCTAACAGTTTAATCTGGTCGCATTTTAAAAAACGGTATTGCGGTCTAAACTCAAAATATTGGAGAGACAAGTTTAGCCAAGTAACGCTTCTTCTCGGTTTCTCCTTTAATTGTTATCAGTTATAATCTACAGGCACTCTATTGTTTGTGAATGTGTACCGGAGGTTCAGTTAGGGTTAGAAAATTGCGCAATAACGTTTGTTATTGTTGCTTAGATGAAACCGTCTATACTAGGTGGAATTTCCGGGCAGCAGCCGCCTTTAAGGCCCGATTCACATTTTGTGTAAATAAATAAGGGGCGACATGGTCGCGACTTGCATGAGGTGCGACGCGCTCTTTTTTTCAGGAGCTTTTACCTCCTCGTCTCAACGTCTATCGTGGCCAATGGTTGCTTAGCGACAACAGATGCCAGGAGAGCGCAAAGTCCAGGCGCTTTGGAAAAAAAGGAGAACGCAGTGCAGCTCGCTTTTCCGTGCGGTTTTAGACGCGAAATGTGAATCGGGCCTAATCCAGCATTACTGAAGCGTTCAAGAAGCATCTCTCTGCGCTGCCTCGCAAAGTTACGCAACTGGTCTGTCTTTGACCTCATGTTTCCCACCATCGTCACGTTGGTCACAGCACCTCAGCTGTTTACATACAAGTTTACATACACAACGTGCCTACATTACTTTGATTCCCTTTGCTGTGATGGATTTCATGAGCCTGAGGAAAGGATGAACGATTTGATAATTGAGACGTTTAAAACGAAACTAACCCCGGAGGAGTTCAGAATACGACATTTATATGTTGATTACTTGAGTCTGCGCTGAATCATTTCCAATTGTCTTCTTAAGTTTATGTGAAGTTATCTTCGAAAGTGTAATTAATACACAATGATTTCATCATTATAACGTAAGACAAGCCTTTTGGTTTTGCTTAACACTATAAACAATAAAATTAAAACTTTTTTATTCAAAATGACATGTATATTTTCTGTTGGTTCAAATTAATTCAGAATACTAATTTGGTGTGGTGTATTCGCAGTTTAAACAGTCTATTCTTTCCTTAGCACTTAAAGGTGCAGTTTGTAAGAATTTAGCAGTAAAATATCCAAAAACCATTAGGCCAATGTTATATTTTTTACAGCTGAGTACTTACAATATGTACTATATGTTTCCAACTGCTTTTAAATCCTGAGAAAATCTACATACTGAACAGTGGACCGGAACCGTTTAGTCACCTGTCAATGGCGTCATATCCGCGTTTCCCTTTGTTACCGCCTTTACTGATGTAGCAACCGCGTGGCGCTGTCGTAGACAGATGCGGAAGTAGTTTGTACCATCGGTCCGTCTAGCATTACTGAAAATGATGTGGGTACGTTCAAAATAACTTTTACTTTGATTGATTTGAAGACTTAAAACTGTACAGTGTTATCACACCATCGAATTGGACAATTACTGTAACATCTATGACTAACAATTTATTTTTTGAACCTTACATTACTCGGGCTAATTCATTTTAATGAAATGAAATGATTTCATCAAACGCAACATTTATAAAACTTTATAACTTTACCTCTTCTGCTAACATGATTTCTCGTTCCCGTCTGATTGACTATCTGCCAATGTGCCTATTGTCACTTTATCTCTTTTTTATTTATTTTGTTATTTGTTCTACAATGTCATTATTTGTATATCTGTTTAGTAGGGGTGCTCCGATCAGGATTTTTGGAGCCAATCACCGATTCTCGATCACTGAAAGCTGTATCGGCCGATACAGATATCGATCACCGATTACAGGAGCCATTTGAAGCTTTCTCAGTACCAGAAGAGAAATTCTCATGAATTAACAAATGAATATTAGTAAGTAACATATTTGGTAACACTTTCCTTAAAGCATGTATGTATAATGCATTATAAAGAGTTATTAAAGGGTAAAATGCATTATTAATATTCATAATGTGTGTTGTAATGCATTATATGTAGTTGTAAAGAATTATAACCAATTTAAAATGTGTAGTGTAACAATGAATTGCTTAGTGTTATAATGTATGAACTGTATACGTATATGTGTATATGAAAAATTATCTATAAGACAATGCTTTAAAACCACTTTTAAAGTAAAATAAATTTAAGGAAAGTGTTACCACATATTTTCATAAAACATGGCAGCCTGTGACACAAGTCCCAGAAACCCTTTGTCTTCCACAATATAAAGTGGCCGTGATCAAAGCAAATTTATTACATGATTTTATCTGATAATCTGATATTTCTTTATGCTTCTGACTGTCCTTGCAGTAGGGTTGATGCTTTTAAAAATGTCTCTGTTGCTGACAGCTGAGGAGAGGTTGCACTAGACTTAGACTTTTCATTTATTATTCAATGTTTCTGTTGTCGGACATAAAATACTAATCTAATTACAAGCAAATGTTTATGTTCATATGTCAATTCAGTAGCAATGACAGGTGCATGTAAAACGTGTTTTGTACTCACAAGAAAGCTGTGGTTTGGTCATATGTGCTACTTCTGCCGCTCACTGAACAGAGAAAACGCAGTGAGAGACATTTTTCCACTTACTGAAAGCTATTATTTATCCAAAAAGACGCTATTATATGAGGTATAAACTCCGTAAAGACGGCACCACTGCAAGCCTGTGTGTATGCGTGCACGGGATGCGGGGAGTGATGGATGCATATGCACCTCGAGTCTTTGTTGACCACATGCGCGTTTAGCAAAACTGAGCAGGCATTTGAGAGAGAGCTAATGAATAGGAAACACACGTCCCTTCGTGATAGCCTACCTCCTACCACTCACAATCACGTTCATTCACGATCACGTTCTAATGAAACGAAATGATAAATAGGGAATTACAAATCGCCTTTATTGTAGTCCGTCAAAACGAAAGATTGCCTTAAGATTTTCCATCACTGGTAGAAAAAATGCATTTTCGGTTGACGCGATCTCTGTAGCTGAGTGGCGCTCGAGCTGCTGAACTGCCCGCTCACTCTGCGCGAGGCTAACTTTGAAAACTACTCCCACTCCTTTACGTGACTAACCCTCAAATGTCTAAAGAGGTTGCTGGTGTAAAAATGTTTTGGGTGCTTCCCGCATCGTGGAATTCGCATAGTACACAAGTTTCAGATTGATAATGCATTGTCTATTTCACACACCTTGTAGAATTGCCAGACCGGTGAAAGCATTTCATAGTGCGTAAAATAAATGTCTCTCAATTTTGCGTCATCTGATCGGCTTTTCTGGATCGGCCTTTTAGAGACCGCCGATCATACTTCCCACAGTGATTATCGGCCGATTATGATCGGTGACCGATCAATCGGAGCACCTCTACTGTTTAGTTTGGATGTACATATGGTTAAACCGTATTTATCTGTATTTCAACGTCTACTGTTAGTGTTTAATGTTAATTGTATGCACCAAGGGTCTGAGAGTAACGCAATTTCAATTCTCTGTATGTATGTATTGTACATGTGGAAGAATTGACAATAAAGCAGACTTGAGACTTGAGATGTATCAGCGGTGGAGTTGAAGACATCATATCCCATAGTGTCATTAAGCTACGCGATTGTTGTTGTTTTGAACGTGCACCCTCTAGTGGAAATTTCTACAAACTGTACCTTTCAAGGTTCTCTATAGACTCCGCCTCTTTTTTAATGTTTAGCAAAACCAAACCACTTTCACCTGCAGTTAAATGCAGAGACACGTAGTATTTGAAATTTTTTTTACTATTTCTTTACAAATGTGAACACATTTAAAACAGTTTGACCTAATTCTGCCGATTTTTCCAATATTTTAGCACGTCTGCAGATTGCTTATGACCACTGACTGACTGAGTATGTCATATGTCATATGCCTCTAAAATGAAATTAAAACTGCACGTCATAATTTCTGTGAGTTAAGTCTATATCATGAAGTATTTGTCAGTAATACAGCTTTTGGGGGAAAAAGTAATAATTGAATTGCATGCTGAACTTTTTCAGCTTTTTCAACTTTTTTTTTACAGTGCTCCCAGTAAAAAAAGTTAGTCAGAAGCATTGATATATACAGTACATGTCTGTGTATGTGTTAAACAAAATAAATAAGCATAGTGCCCAGAAATATATTATGTACACGCAAACTTTTATTCTGGATGTGATTAATCGTGGAACAACCCTAAATTTAACTTGTATTTACCCCAGACTATTTATTTAAATTCAGCATAAATCAAAACTTGCAGTGTTTTCTTTATAAATGCACATTCATCGCATAATTAACACTTATTCATCAGTATGTTACGCAAGTTTACACATTTCTTTCCCAAAAAGTAACAACTTGCAACTTGATGTTTGACATCACCAATCCATCTTCCTCTTAATCCTTCCTTATAATAAGAAATTCAATCCTAATGAAGAAAGTCCTGCGCTGAACTTTTCCATTAAACATTCTGTCCCGACTAGAAATATTTACCTTGCTGCAACTTTCACATTGATTTAGGCAATGCACTGGCACAAAGACTGAGCTTTCAGTGTGTTACAAGTTTTCAACCATCTAAGACATTTTGCCAACAGAGCAACCATATGTGGTCACGCAAAAAGTCAAGAGTTTGAACCTCAGTCACGTTCTATACAATATGTTCTATAAATATCTGGTACTTTCATATGTTTGCAGCGACCAAAATTCAGTTATTGAAAATCCGTGAAGCAAAATAAGAGCGAGCGTTCTGTTGCACACTCGCATAGACACACACACCCTTCCCCCATGAAAAGATTCCATTGTGACTCTAAACTGCAATAGCAGTCGCAACAGAATGCAGCATATTCAGAACAACACTGGAATGCTTTGTAAGGGGGATATCTCTTTCAGCCCGCTGGCCCACAACACACACACGCGCGCCCGCGCACACAAAGAGAGCCCTCGGACCCTCGCTATATCCAAACTTAAAGCAACCTTGAAACGTCCCTCGCTAGTGAGCAAGAAGGCAAAGAAAACACAATTCTGCATTCTCAGACTCTTACAAGACCGTTGCTTAAACTCATTGTGGATTATTCTGACGATGAGGCTTTTTCACTCCGGAGAACTGAAACTTTATTGAAACGGCGTGTTTGGCAGCTCACGTCTGACCTGAGCATTATTTCCATAGCAACAGTATTAGCCAACAGCACGGCTCGTATTCCCAACACCGTCCAATGAAGCAACAGACGTGACCGCGTTGCATGGGACACGGCATCACCGTACACATTTAACACGCTCTGAACGGCATCACAAATAAATACATTTATAGACAATACAGGGATTCAGATTACAGGTTCGATACCTGAAATAACTTTCCATTCAGAGTCAGATGACAGAGAAAACAAACAAAGTCGAGTACATTTTATTTTTGGTCTAGCGAAAACAGAAAAAGCTCAAATCCACGTCACTCTCAGAGCGTTTATTCCTACATTGGACCAGTATGTGACTCTTTGTGGAACACGAGAGAAGATATTTTGAGAAATGTCTCTGTGGTTTTGTGTTCATACGATGAAAGTCAATGTTGATTGGTCTTCAAATGTGTTCTGAAGAGGAAACTCGGGTAGGAATGAGGTTTGAAATGACATGGGCGGGAAAATGATTCCCTTATATTTAATACAAATATAAATAAAATGTTTCAGGTGTGTAATCTCTGTTATTCAAACAGCTCTCTCTCGCTCGCTCTTTCTCGCTCTCTCGCTCACTGTTGTATCCATTGAGTGAGTCACAGTTCTTTTCATTCCCCAACAGAGCGACCCAAACAGGAAATACATTCCACATGAACTCAGCCCGTCTCATTCTCCACACGGCCTACAAGAGCTCAGAGGGCCGGCCGTATGGTCAAAAGAGGCTTTAACCAAAAGCCGCTTGAGTTATTACAACAGCACTTCTACTGAAACAAAACACATCACGGTTGAGAGAATAATCACAGACTGCAGGTTGTGGAAACTTACAAATATACACGACATCACATCAATAACAATAAAGCCAACTTTATCAGCTTCCACAACAACAAACAAAAACGTTGTGTTTAATCTGACCTCGCATGCTGTGCAGATAATCATTTTAAATGACTTTTATAAATAAAAAATAAGATGGAAAAATCAGCACAACCATATCATTTTACCGTATCTTCAATGGTATAGTTTCCTTAAATTGACGACTTTTTTTTACTTGGAGTGGTCAATGTCATAGCTTTAAATGATCCTTGACACTGCTAATGCTTTAAATTGTAAAAAAAAACTATTTGCATCCATCAAAACACTACAAGGTGAGTCACAGGTCAGATCTCTGGGGTCATGGACGAGTGAAATCAACACATCAAACTACATAAGAACTTCTGCAGTACAGTACATGAAAACAGAACTGAACACAGAAATACAATGTACTAAAATACACATGCTAAATATAAAAGGCTTTTCTAAACACGTATATCTAGGCATTGGCTGAATACCGGTTTCAAGGTATACCGAGGTTTGAAAGAGTCAAGGTTTCAAAACAACTCAAATTTTCTGTGACACCGTTTCTAAGGTATTTGAGCGGTCTTGACACAAAAATAAATAATTAAGTCGTGTGATGCACAGTTGGATGTTTACGCCTAATTTATGACAAAAACAAAGTATTATAATTTCAAAGCTTTATTTTTACCTGACATATATGTTCTATGAATCTTGGTAAAAAATAAGATGTATTTGTGTCCAGTTGAAAACTTGTTGTTTGTATTCCCAGACATTTGAAAATAACACATTTTAGTGTTGAAAGCGTGGCACTTTGCGAAAAGTTATCATACTGTCATGTCATACCGTCCCTTCCCAAATATACCTAAAAAAGCACATTTATCAAATTGACATTACATTTCTGCACTTGGCAGAGGCTTTTATCCAAAGCGCCCTGCATCGCATTCTACTATACATTTCTTTCCAAGTATGTGCGATCCCTGAGATCGAACCCTTGACCTTGGCGTTGCTAGCGCCATGCTCTTACCACTGAGCTACAGGAATTCAGGAATTTGCCATCAGACTGCAAAGAATAATTAAGGACACTCACACTGCAATCACAGTCACTGCTATATAACGTTAGTTATAAATAATGACAAATATAGAGCTAATGTGTCCACCGAACAATTAGAAGAAATCAACAGACACTTGTGTGAGATCCATACCTGATAAATCTTCAATCTCTCTCACATGCACTCTCTCTCCTATACACACAAACACCCAAGCTGTCAATATTCAAATCATTTAACCAAACAAGCATGTCATTTTCTGCACTCTATCCAGCAAACGCAAGCGCGCACTCCCATACACATTCTCTCTCAAAACTGACAGTTACCCCGATAAAGTTCCTCCAAGATGATGTCTGATTTCTAACCACGGGATGTTCATGTATTGATCAGATCTGCTCCAGTTAACCCAAATCACAGAAGCATCCCAGCGTAGCCCTTTAACACCCTAAAAACACACTTCAAGGGTCTGATGTGTAGGAATCTATCCAAATAGACCCTCGGTGAAAAACGCTGACCCGCCCCACTGCAGCCCTTTAACGCACTCTTAACACCCGCTCGGGCGTGTGTGACACCCGTCGGGTATTTAAGTCTTCTCAGGGGCGGTTCAGCGCCTTTTCGGGGCGTTGAAGGGTCCTGGTGTCATTCAAGGGACCCCGGGGGCAGTTAATCACGCATTAATGAGAGTAATTAAGACCATACTGTCCGACTGCAGCGGATCAGATGAGGTTTAACGGGTCAACGCTGATACGGATTCACCAAAACAACCCACACACAACATAACGTCGTTCAAATAACACTTTGCGCGCTGACCCGCTGTCATCTGACTCGTTTCAAACACTGAATGCGTGTTTTTAAACGCGTTTAGACGAAATTATCGGTATTTATGTAGCTAATATCAGCTAGCCGTTAGCAGCCCGCGCTGACACGGATCTTAAAACAGCGCGAGCACGTCAGAACTCAACCGATCACGGGCGCATCACGGCGGCTGGGATAAACGGAAAAGAATCGTACCTGCAGTGGCTCCGGTAAAGGCGTTCATCGGTGCGGAAAAACAGCCGATCGGCGGTAGGATCACGGCATCGCTTACCAGCTGTTTGTCCCCACCCTCCTGTCTGTGGTGAGCGGAAGTGACGCAGCGCCGCTTCCGAGAGAGGGCGTTCTCGGAGCGTGAGCGTGCACACGACAGCCGAGCGATTGAACGTTTCTCAGTTTGAGTTTCATATTTGAATTATATGTATATTTAAAAATAAGATTATTTGTTTTATTAACGTTTAGGTTCTCCTTCAGTGTTGAATTACAATTAATTACACTATTTTCTTACATCGATGTGCCATAGTTTCCATAGTCACATCAGTTATTGTTAAATATTCAAATGTCGTGTTCAAAATGTTTATTTATTCACTCAAAGGTTTTGTTATTTAATTTTTTACGTTTATTATTAAACGTATTTATTTTAACTTCTTATGTGTTGTTATTTTATTAAATTAAATTCTGTGCATTAAAAACCTTAAAAAAAGCCCAAATAAAAATAATAAGGATATAAATATGTAAAAAAGCATTACAGTCTATCCGACTATGGAAACAGGCCTAAAATCGTTAATTAATGATATTTATAGAATTATTCGAGAAAATGTTCGGACATTTCTGGCTTGAGCACGTCACAAATATTATTGCTTGTATATCCACAGATGATGAATAAAGAGTTCGTGATGAATGTGTTGGACTGCTGTGTCCTCTAGTGTTCAGTATTTAACACAGACACACAAACACGTGACACATCCATCACCGATCTATTTATAAACATCAGTCACCAGAAACAAATGCATGCTTTCACATGCAAAACACTTTCATAAAATGCTTCTATTCTGAATATTTGCATTTAATGCAACATGTAGTACAGTATACTATACATAAAGTGTATATGATGCAGTAGGCTTTACAGTATGTACAGTATGCAGTAGGGGAAAGGTATCAAGGGTTGTGTTGAGCTGCTGTGATTGGATGATTTGCTCTTTGAAACGTCTCTCTCTCTCTCTCTCTCTCTCTCTCTCTCTCTCTCTCTCTCTCTCTCTCTCTCTCACCCACACACTCTCTCTCACTCTCTCTCTCTCTCTCTCTCTCTCTCTCTCACCCACACACTCTCTCTCTCTCTCTCTCTCACTCACTCTCTCTCTCTCTCTCTCTCTCTCTCTCTCTCTCTCTCACCCACACACTCTCTCTCTCTCTCACTCTCTCTCTCTCTCTCTCTCTCTCTCTCACTCTCACTCTCTCTCTCTCTCTCTCTCTCTCTCACTCTCTCTCTCTCTCTCTCTCTCTCACTCTCACTCTCTCTCACTCTCACTCTCTCTCTCTCTCTCTCTCTCTCTCTCTCTCTCTCTCCCTCTCTCTCTAACATTTGGGTTGAGTTTAGTCTGAAGGTTCCGACACGGGTACGAGCAGACGCGATGGGACTCACGAGCGACCCGAACTTCCAGAATCTGGAGAAATGGTTCAAATCAAACGCTGCGAATCTGAACATGAGGAAGATGTTTGAGGCGGATAAAGACAGGTTCAAAAAGTTCAGGTATTTACTGTCTTCTGCGTGAAGTTTAATAATAATGACACTTTCATTTCATAAAAGATAAATAATATGTTCTTCACAGATGTATTCGCAGAAATGTATTACTCTCCTGTCAATCATTATCAGACCTGCCCGTTTATTTAATTAATTAAGTTACAGAAATGCCTTTTTATAATGTACTATCATACATATTGTTCAAAGTGTTTCTGAAATGGATTTTATGGTCCATATTTGGTTTTCTATCATTTGTATTATCATGGCATATTTACTGTCGAAGAAAGAAACATTTGCGACTTTTAATACATCTCACCATTATAAATGTCCATCTGTACCTTAATAATCTTACGTCAGACCTGTCGGTCTTCCATAATAAGAAAATTATTTTCGTCATTTGTTTTAACAGCTTAACTTTGAAAACAGATGAAGGAGAAATTCTGCTGGATTTCTCCAAGAACCTCATAAATGAAGAAGTTATGAAGATGCTTGTGGATCTGGTAATGTTTTCAACAGATGAATGTTATCAATGATATCAGATATTAATGTTTATGAACGTGTTTACCAAAGAATGCTTATGTTAATATGGGACTAAAACCACTTGATTTTAGTATGGTGCTTTCAATTTTCAACAACAGTCGTGATTTTGTTTGACAGGCAAATTCTCGTGGTGTGCCGCCTGCCAGAGACAAGATGTTTTCAGGAGAAAAGATCAATTTCACTGAGGTCTGAGATAAATCTGTGCCTTTATTGGGCCAAGATCTGTTTGGACATGTTTATTTTAGGGACATTTGGACCAAATAGCATATATTGTAAATTATGTCTTCTTTATTTGTCTCTTGTATAAGTAAAGTATGGTGGTTTTAGTATGATGGTGGTTGTGATGTTTTAGGGTCGTGCTGTTCTTCACGTTGCTTTAAGGAACCGTTCAAACTCTCCCGTTAATGTGGACGGTAAGGATGTGATGCCAGAGGTCAACAAGGTCCTGGAGAAGATGAAGAACTTCTGTCATGTGCGTGTCAGGTTAATGATGGATCAGTGCGGAGTGCACATTAGAATGATTTAGAAAACACAAAATGTGGCTTTAAAAGAAAGCGATGTTCTCATGAACGTTTCTTCATCCCGGCTTCAGAAAGTACGTGGTGGAGAATGGAAGGGTTACACGGGCAAGGCCATGACTGATGTTGTCAACGTTGGCATCGGTGGATCTGATCTGGTTTGTTCAAATCTTCTCGCATTATTCCGTCAATGTGGAATAGTTAACTGTTTTATTTCATATTGTGCTTTGCTGCGAAGCAGCTTTACAGATCACAGTTTATCACATGAAATATCTGTGCGTGTTTAAGTGTTCTACTCATTAGTTAAGCTATCCCAAACATTTCATACAGTCCTGTGTAATTTATATATATATATACACAATTTGAGTGAGATCATATACACATCAGGCTACATTGAATATTCAAATGCGTTTGTAAATTTCGTATCACATCCATCTGAACATTTCCATCCAAAAACATTTTGAAGGTAATAAAACGTTCTGTGTGCGCGTGTGTTTATGTTATAGGGTCCACTGATGGTGACGGAGGCTCTGAAGCCGTATTCTAAAGGTGGACCCCGGGTCTGGTTCGTGTCCAACATCGATGGAACGCACATCACTAAAACTCTGGCCGAACTCAACCCTGAGACCACGCTCTTCATCATCGCATCAAAGGTTTTTCATCACTCAGAGTTTAGAGAGCAAAAACATGAGAAAAGGATAAAAACGTGTGAAAAAAAACACACCACACACATGATCCCTGCCCGTCTTAATCTTCTGTTTAAGTTTCACTGAAGCACATATAAACGAGACATTATTAAGTATGTTTAATGATGCCTCCACTGTTTTTCGTGCTCAGACGTTCACGACTCAGGAGACGATCACAAACGCCGAATCGGCGAAGGAATGGTTCCTGCAGGCCGCTAAAGACGTGAGTCTTCTCTGTCAGTCACCGTATGAACGCTCACACATCGCTGCGTGTCTCTCTGCATCATTTTTCCTTCTCTTCACAGAAAAATGCCGTTGCCAAACACTTTGTGGCCCTCTCCACCAATGCCGTGAGTTCACTCTCGCTCAGACATACCAGCAGATGTGAGAATATATCTTATTTCTATAAACTACTTTCTGTGTTTCAGCCTAAAGTGAAGGAGTTCGGCATCGACACGGAGAACATGTTGGAGTTCTGGGATGTGAGTGTGCCAGTTATTTTTAGCGTGGTGTTTTGACCTCTGAAGTAGGTGTCTGGACACAGCTGACGGGTAACCAGAGACTGAGAGGTTATTAATGGCCGTGACCTTCTCTCACACAGAGGTCACGCTAAAGGCCGATGAGCTGCTTTTAGTCACATTGTTGATATTTAAAGGGCAAGGTTCTTTCAAACGTCCGTCATTTTAGACTCTTTGTGTGCTTTATACAACAAACATGAGATCGCAGTATCAACTTTCAAGTTTTTAAAAACAATGTTTTTTATTCTCTTCTAGTGGGTTGGTGGCCGATATTCTCTGTGGTCCGCCATTGGATTATCAATCGCTCTTCATATCGGTGAGCTGTGACACGTCAGATTCATGAACTCAGAGTGTCGGACATTCTCAAGCGTGTCTCTAATCTCTCTTCTATCTCAGGATTTGAGAACTTCGAGAAGCTTTTGGCCGGAGCTCATTGGATGGTGGGGTTATTTCACTTGATTGTGGATATATTTACAAGAACCTGCATTAAGTCCTGATCACAAACACATTCCATGATAATTTAGCGTCTCTTTTCGTTCAGGACACACATTTTCGTACGGCGCCGTTGGATCAGAACGCGCCGGTGCTGCTCGCCCTGCTGGGCATCTGGTACATCAACTTCTTCCAGGCGGAGACGCACTGCCTTCTGCCCTACGATCAATACATGCATCGCTTTGCTGCCTATTTCCAGCAGGTACAGACATTTAAGTGTGTATTTTGTGTTTGAAGTCTTCAGATTGTAAAGGAATTCTTTTGATGTGTAGGGTGATATGGAGTCTAATGGAAAGTACATCACAGTGGACGGTGGCCGTGTGAACTATCACACCGGCCCCATCGTGTGGGGTGAACCAGGAACCAACGGACAGCATGCCTTCTACCAGCTGATACATCAAGGTTCATTCATTCATACACCTGTTTTGTGTGTGTGTGTGTGTGTGTGTGTGATGACTTGGTTTTTATATGTTAGTGTGACTTAAACCTGAATACACACCAACTCATGGGGACCTGTGTCACTGTGGGGACCAAGATTGAGGTCCCCACGGCCACAAACGCTTATAAATTGTACAGAACAAGCGGTTTTGAAAATCTAAAAATGCAAAAAGTTTACTTTGATCTTTAGGTTTAGGGGTGGGGTCAGGGGATCAAATATACAGTTGTACAGTACACAACTCATCACGCCTATGGACTGTCACCACAGAGATAATAAACCATACATGTGTGTGTGCGTGTCTGTGTGTGTCTGTGTGCGTGTCGGTGTGCGTGTCGGTGTGCGTGTCGGTGTGCGTGTCGGTGTGCGTGTCGGTGTGCGTGTCGGTGTGCGTGTGTGGTCCTTCTGTCTGCTCCACAGGAACTCGTATGGTCCCTGCTGACTTCCTCATTCCTGCTCAGAGCCAACATCCAATCAGAAACAACCTTCACCATAAGGTACCCAGTGGGAGTCAGCAACACACAAAACAGCAAGACACACAACAAAACACACACTATAATTTGACACGACCAACACATAATAAATGCACACAACAGTAACACACGATTACACACATAACAGCAACACACACAAGATCATAACTAAACCAACAAAAACAATAGTAACACACACACACACACAAGAGCAACACACATCCAACACAACCCACACAACTTTAGCTCAATAACACACACAATGGCAACATTAAACCAACACACACATCAGCCACATTCAACATCACACCCAACAACTCACAACCAACACACAAATCTGTAAAAGACACAGCAGCTACAACATCACTCATAACAGTAACTCACAACCCACACAAAAAACACACAAAACTTTGACAAACATTACAGCCACATCCAACAACAACACACATAACAGTAACTCACAACCAACACATAATAAACGCACACAAGAGCAAGACTAAACCAAAGTTCAATGCACAACAACTCACAACCAACACACAAATCCGTGAATAACACAGCAGCAACATTCAACAATAACACACATAACAGTAACTTTCAACCAACACAAAACCGCGACAAACACTAAAGTAAGATTTAACAAGGCGCAACAATAACAGATAACAAACACACAACAACAGCAACATTTAACAACAACACACATAACCAACCCACACAACTTTAGCGCAATTAACACACTCAACAGCAACATTTAACAACAACACACACAGCAGTTATTCACAACCAACACAACACCAACACACATGACAAACACATATTGGGAAACACACAACATGCTGTGTCTTTTGGCCTTTTTGACTGGCAACTAATTAGCAACGGCATATGCAATGCATTAAAATCACGGCCACATAGCAACACCCTGGCAACCACCTACAGCACTGGCACGTGATTGTGAGTCATACTCCACACATATAAATCCAGTTTCACTGCTGTGTGTTTAACATGTTGTGTGTGTCTCTGTAGATTCTGGTGGCAAATTTCCTGGCACAGACTGAAGCTCTGATGAAGGGAAAAACCACAGAGGAGGCGAAGAAAGAGCTGGAGGCCGGAGGTCTGAGCGGAGACACATTGGAGAAAATTCTGCCACATAAAGTGAGACACAGCACAATACTGCCCCCTGCAGGACATTACAATACTGCAGGACATTACAATACTGCCCCCTGCAGGACATTACAATACTGCAGGACATTACAATACTGCCCCCTGCAGGACATTACAATACTGCCCCCTGCAGGACATTACAATACTGCCCCCTGCAGGACATTACAATACTGCCCCCTGCAGGACATTACAATACTGCCCCCTGCAGGACATTACAATACCGCCCTCTGCAGGACATTACAATACTGCAGGACATTACAATACTGCCCCCTGCAGGACATTACAATACTGCCCCCTGCAGGACATTACAATACTGCCCCCTGCAGGACATTACACTACTGCAGGACATTACAATACTGCCCCCTGCAGGACATTACAATACTGCCCCCTGCAGGACATTACACTACTGCCCCCTGCAGGACATTACACTACTGCAGGACATTACACTACTGCAGGACATTACACTACTGCAGGACATTACACTACTGCCCCCTGCAGGACACACGGACATTACACACGTGTTTGAAATGATAAAAGCTCTCTTCTAGTAACACTATCCGTCTTCTGCTCAGGTGTTCCAGGGAAACAAGCCGACCAATTCAATCATCTTTGGAAAGTTGAGTCCATACACTCTTGGTGTGCTGATCGGTGAGTGAAAAGTTACTATAAACACTCAGTGTTTGTTGTGCAGTATCGCAGAAGATCTGTGACCTCATCTGAATCTTCACAGCCATGTACGAACACAAGATCTTCATTCAAGGTGTCATGTGGCAGATCAACAGTTTTGATCAGTGGGGGTGAGTCACTCATGCTTTGTTTTATTCTGACGCGTTTCCGAGTGAAACGGAATTTCGACTGAGATAAAACAGTAAAACAGCAGGCGTGGCTTGTTTTTCCCTCACTGCGATTTGATTGGCTGCACAAAAACAGACGTTGTATTTTGAAATGTAACTGGGAGGAGACTGACAGCTGAAGGGGAGGAGTTAATGGTTGCTCCGCCCTAGCCGTCTAACTTACATCTAAGATGGATAGTCATGCTGCGTTCGAGACAACCAGAACTGAACGCCTGTTGACGGACGTTTGACGTCATTTAACGTTATGGCAGCATCTAATAGTGACATCATGTGGTAAACATGCGAATGTGACGCTTGGTTGATTGGAACGGATTGAGATTGGAAGTCGGATATTTCGTGACGTCATAATATCCGAAAACCGAGTTGTATCGAATGCAGCGTCACTACAGGACGGAAGTGCATTTTCAGATTTTAACTGAAGATTATGAGGACACATGAATTTTAAGGAGAAATGAGCCACATTGATAAACTATTTACAATAAACTCTGCGATATGTTATTAAAAAATAGGCATTTTCATTAAAAATTTCACTTGGACTTTAAACATCAAACCATGCTAATGGAGATGAATCATTAATGATCTAAAATATAACACTTGTGCATAGTATTATCCCTCTAGCAGTACAGTACATGCCCATTGTTTTTTTTTTTAAATTATGTTCATATAAAGTCACTGTCTGTGGTCTTTCTGCACTCAGTGTGGAACTCGGGAAACAGCTGGCAAAGAAAATCGAACCCGAGCTTCAGGACTCAGCCGAGGTCACGTCTCATGATTCCTCCACCAACGGCCTCATCAACTTCCTCAAGAAGAATTTTGCTTGAACGCTGAATGAAGTCGTCTGCAGCATCACCAGGAAGCAAACCCTGCAACCTTCAGTGTGTGATGCAAATCACATGATACAGAAGAGTGATTCCAACAGCAAAGTATGCAAAAAAATCATTTTCTCACACTACCTGCTTGATGTTATGGCAGAATCACAATAGAAATATCCCAGAGAAACAATAGTGATAAAGATGAAGATTAGACACCGTGACAAAACACAACTACATTTTGGCTGAAGTTGATCTCAAATGATATCAATAACTTTATCCAATGTTGGGTATTAAAAAACATATACACAATGTTTAGAATATTAAAAGCTCAGATTGTTGTAAAAGTGTACGGGGGATCTTCAAATGAAATAAGGGTTGGGAATCACTGGTCTAGATAAAAAATGTGAAAAACTTTCCAGTCTTCCTAGTTCCTACTAATGTTCAAAGACAGAGTTTTAAAGTACTGTATATTTAACGATATATAATGATGATAGGCACTTAAGTTTGTTGCACTTTTAGGATTTTACAAATTATAAAATGGCAAAAGAAAAGATTTGACATGGTTTAAGTAACAGAACATGATTCACTGAACATGCTGGGGTTTATTTTCCCAACAATAAATATTTTTCCTTTTGCACAACATCTGTGTGTTTGTTTGATTCTGTTAATGAGTCTGAGACATGACAGTGCACACTATTCTCCAGCAGAGGTCGCTGTAAGTCCACATGTGTAACTGTCAATCACCATCTCACTTCCAAGTTCTCAGAATTCATTTTTGGAACTTGGGGGCAAAGATCACTTGTGTTGTGTTCCCTTAAATCCCAAACTGTGAAAACAAAAGACCAGTCGGAACACATCTGGAAAACATGCGAAAGGAAGATTCCTCACCATAAAGATAAACAGAGTATGAACAGAACTGCAGCATGATGTCAGACCAGCTGTCAATCATACCTGTCGGATAAAGCGATTGACAGATCATAGAGGAAACTAAAAGCCTCACAGAGAGATCAGCTGATGATGTGTCTGTTGCCAGGCAACACGTTCCTGTCAAACATAACCTGCCTGGAGTTATTTCAGGCTTTACTGAAGAAACAAAAGAAAACTGAAAAGAAAAATCTCTTCCTGCATTTCTTCTGCGCTGAGACGAAAGAAAAATGCAACTGTAAGCAAAATGAATTAACACAACGCATACTCACAACAATTTGAGTCAATGTGGTTACCATAGCAACAAGGGGTAAAACTTTCAATAGTTATCAAAAAACAAATATGATGTGGCATTCTCACTGAAAAGTGTTTGACTGAAAGCCTCATTAGTTGATTTTTTTTAACTCTTATTGAGTTACTGGATGGAGTTTCTGGATTACATGAAGTGTGTTCATCCAAAAATAAAGTCCTCTCATGTAAAATGCTTCAATCTGTATTGTACACCACATACTGATTCACATACTAGTGTTGAAATAGGACACACACTTACATTGCTTTCATAAATCACAGTCTTTGACATCCTCAGTGTTTTAGTTCTCAAACTCTTTCAGGGGTCACCGTCACACATTCAATCTTCATCACAGACTGGTGGAAATGTGTGCTGCTGAACTCTCTCTCTCAAATGACATGAAAGCATCAACACAACACATCAACTCTAAATCATCCATCTCTTCATCAGGTCATAGATGCTGGCCGGAGCTCAGATTCCCATCGTCACGGCTGGATTTACACTCCACACGCGTGACACATGCTCTCTGTTCCCACGACTCTGTGTGATATGTAAAGCTCGCTGGAGAAGCGTGGGCACAATGTCGAGTGTTTGGGTGGTCCTGTGGCCCGAGGGCTTTCCGACTGAAGTCTTGGCACAGTCCAACCCTGACACTAAAACAAATCTGCATTGAAAATCTGTTTCATAGTTGAGGTCAGATTCCCTGCGAATGACTTCAGACGCACTAACACTAAAGTTTGACTGATGCAACGGCCTCTCTCACTTCTTAAAGTTTCAGAACTTCTCATATGTTGCAGAACGTCGTTATTATCAGAATATTTTAAGCCTGTGTTTATGAATTGACAGACTTTTGTTTGTTGGGGTCATGTGAGGATGGCTCATCATTGACCACCTTTACTTGTTGATGTTTTGGAATTGTGTTCATCTTCAGTACAAACTGGTCACATAATATATACATCCATACGACAGAAGGAATACAAGGTGTATTTACAGAAACAAGTATCATAGAGACTTGAGGTCGAACTACTCTGACCGTGTTGAATCCGGAACACCCATAGCAACCGCATAGCAAAGCCCTAGCAACCAGACAAAGCAACCCAGCATCAAAGAAGCACATTTGGTCAGGCAAACATCACTCAGAATTTTTGTATGTGAAAATGCTATTCATTATTTACAATATTAAAAGTGAATGTAACAGTAAAGCTTGATTCCAGTCCAGGAAACATCCAAAGATCTAAAGAAAATGTATTTTATTAATTTCATTAATGCCTTAAAATTTTTAATACACATATAATTTAATATTACATTAAACCGTTGGTGTAAACCTTGAATAACACTGACTAGAATAAAACCAACGGATGTTTAAACAAAATGTCATTCAGCCTTTAAATTCTCAAGGTATAAAACCTTATTAATGTTGACACTGTGAGAAAAAACAACTTTAGTCAACTTATTATTAAACCAGATTTGATACAGGTTTGTAACAAAATAGCACACGTCACAGACACAGAACTGGTTCTCCTCAGGCCCACAAGTCTTTTCCTCATATTCTCTATCGGTCGAGCATCAGGGTGTGTGGAGCTTTCAGGCCTCTGTGGATTTCTCACGATGGGCGGCGTTTGCGTGCAGACCCTTGATTACAGTGTACACGCTGATGTGTGCTGATATCACTGCTGAGTAAACACACAGAGAAGAAAAGCTTTTCAGATGACGGAGAAACTTCAGTGTCGAGATGTTATTTACCCAACACGACTTTTCAAAAGATCTCTTAGCAGCGATAAGAAAATTAAATCAAATACAATACTAGATCTAATTCAATTATTTGCTAATAAAACGAGTTTAAAGGGGGAACACACGCTGAGAGAAACTCTAATGCAGAGAGAAAATAAGAAATCCAATGTTTGTAAAAAAGAAAAGAGCATTGCAAGTTGAAATGAGATAATACACAGGAGACAAACAGATAACTACAAAAACCACTTTATTGAAAAAGCAGATTACATAAATCTACGGTTAAATGATACGTCCCGACTGCTCATACATTAAATAATTTTAAACTTTTCACGTTTAGATAAATAAATCTACTTTGCCTTTCTTTATTCATGAAATATCTAGGAAATCAAAACATCGTATAATAAAAAAACGTGTGATGCATCTGAATAAGATAAGATGTGCATTTTTCTTAAGAACTAACAGAAGAGAAGCTAGCGTCCATTGGAAACTCTGATACATTCTAAACGGTTTATTTACAGGATCTCTAGCATGTGCTAATAGTAGTATGCTTTAAAAGTGAATTAAGACACAACGTATTACACACTTTAAACATGACACACACTTCAGGGAATGATCTGAGACGCATCATCTGTCGTCACACTGACGCTCTTCATACAGTTTAATCTGGAATATATTCCTCAAACTAAATCATCTGCTCTTCACGTGAGAGTTTTCTTCTCTAAAAACATGTTGTGCTTTGAGTACAGTGATCAGTCAGCAGAAACATCTACACAACGACTGTAGCTTTCAATCTGCTTTGCAGATATTCAGTCAATTCAAACCAAAAAACAGCCTGTTTGTGTCCGCGCTTCAGTAGTTTCGCTTTGTTTGTGAGCAACAGAACGGTGTACAGTGGGCTGAAAAAGTATCTGAACATTGAAAAAGATGATTGATGTCTGAATGTTACTGGATGACAGTGTGTCAACACCAGATGTGACACACACAAAACAATCCATTCCATCAAAATAACATGAAAGAACATTTGTCACCAGCTCACTTCACTTCTCTGAGCCTTTTAAATAAAATCTTTTGTTTTCATTTTGATATCTTGATCTTTTTGCATTTCTTTTAAAACGCAAACACATTTCTTTTAAATTAGACAATGATTATTCAATGCAATAACATTTAGACTTTGTCGTCACAACAGACCAAAACTTTTTCAGCCACTGTACATAGGACACACACACCACAGCTGATACGTGAGAGAGAGTCCCCACAACACACAAACACACAATGGTCCTGCCACTAGTGTACATCAACACACACAGACCCTCTCTCACATACACACTGTGTCATAACCAGTTGTGATCGCATCTCTCATACTTTTCCAGGCCTGCAAAACACAATTTAATGTTGGATGACCCGGGTGAGCCGTTGAGATTTCACCCATAACACACATCACAGCAGGTTAAAACACCATGTCTGACACAACTACAAACTGACTGTAGGACAAACAGAAGGTCATTGAACATCCAGGCTTGAACTCTGACCCCGTACATCAGCCACCTCAACGGTCCATTAAGAGTCTCCTGAGCCACAGAAGCATGTGTCTGCTGGAGTAATTAAGGCAGGAAGGCACGTGACGCTTCAGCGCTCTTCAGAGACAGCAGACTGGATCTCCATCTTCACTGTGCTGGTGTCAGATTGTAAAAACCTCTCTGACTCAGGCCAGAAAGATTCTTTGACATACCGAATGTGAAGTATTTGATCATAAAGTTCATCTAGGTGCAGTTTGTATGTTTGATATCTGTGCTTAAAGAAATGTCATCACCCTCCTGTCACCGGAACAACAATGTAGGGGTGCGTAATTCATGATTTTGGGTGAATTATTCCTCTCACACACACCTGAATGCATCTGAAGGGAGTGATTAAACGCCGGGTTTTCGATGAAGGCACAAGAAGTCTGGTTCATGTGTTCAGTTGTTTTGAGATCGGTGTGTTCAGGTTCCCTTACGTGACATAAGCCGTGATCTCTGACCTGTGTATGAGTCAAACCCCTTGAGTCACGGTCAAGAGAAAAGAGGAATGGGCGTGAAAATTAAATATAACAGACAAATGAACCCAACAAGAGGAAGGAGTTCAAGAGGCACAGCAGATTTCTCCGTTCAATGTTTAGGGGCGGACAAACATGATTTCCTCTCTGTCTCTCTCAGGGGTGAAAGGGGTGATGTCATTCTTGCGTGTGTTCACAGTTCAGTGACGTGGAGAGGGTAACTCGGGGGTGGATGGGCAGACAGAGGGCTCTTTAACCGGTGCAGGTGGCATCGGTGACACAGCAGATGCCCCTCCAGCGGGTAACAGCGATGTCCCTCTTCATCATTCAACTGAAGACCACAATCCTGGAAAAATTACACACGTTTACAAAAGACCTCAGTGAGGATCAGAACAGATCAGAACAAGCACATTGATTCACAATTACTGAAATAAAAGTCTAACATGTACAACAAATATTTCACATTACACCACGGTCTGTTTGAATACTGGATTCTGAAAAGCCTTTTACGTAAGGGTAGCTCCAGTCAAGTTTGATAGCATTTAAAATGAACCTGTTTGCTCTAAAATCACACTGTTAACATTAATAAAAGTTTTAACTTGGCAAAATTTAGCGGGATAATCCACGGCTAGCCGTGCATTAAGGATTTTAATGCACTTTGAGAAGGCAAATACCTCCACTACATTATCCCTTACTAATATTTCAAGTCATTCATTCACAGAGAGACATCTATCTGTTAATCTCTAAATAATATTTATGTACATTCTAATTTCATCATTTAAAGATATATTTTACATATTGTTAATATTAATATTTCATCATACATAGAAAAAAATGGAATGATTAAAAGGGAAACTGTAAGACTTATGTGTCTCTTTGAGTATCACTGAATATTTGTCAGTGTAAATAAAAGAAGTTTAGTTGGATGACCTGCAGTGGAATGTCACAGCCTTATGAGTCAACGATTAACAATATAACCGCATGTTTATTCCTCAGCCATTAGTTAATACGCACAAAAACATCTCATTTGTGTCCTGATCAGTATCCTGGAGTGTAAACGTGACGTTGAGGGACTCACAACAAAGCGGCGTTCCAGAGTTAATCTGCTGGTTTATTAAAGAGTGTGAATTACCTCACAGTGATAGAATTCAACATGATAATCCTTATCCATGGACACCACCCGTATGGTTTCCTCTGAACCCTGAAAACACACGCACAGTTACTCAATCTCAGTGTTTAACACCAGTCTAATTCAACTCAACTCAATTCAACTCAATTCAACTCATTTTATTTACATAGCGCTTATTACAATGTTGCATTGTATCCAAGCAGCTTTACAGGAAGAAAACAAAACAGAAAGAAAGAATACAGTACATTACAATACATGGTATAGAAAGAGTACGACCATTCTAATGAAGCAATTATAATGGAATTTAATCTTATATCAGCAGTCTGATGGTGAGCAACACAACACGGCTGATGATGAATAAATGGAGAAAACCAGTCTCAGTTCTCCTCTGACGCGTTAAAGCTGCACCCAGTAAATTAGATTTAAAGTTACTGAGTGCATGTTTTTTTACATGTAAATGTTATTCCTACAGCATCAGTCTGATTTATATATTTATGTAAGGGATAATGTACAGGCAGGCGGTTGTTATCGCAGAAATAAGCCCCGACAGCGTGATCAGGACCCGACGCGAAGCGGAAGTACTTGCATCACACAGAAGGGGCTTATTTGGCGATAACAGGCGGCTGGTTGTACATTATCCTGCTTATTACAAGGCTACTTTACACATGAGAAAAAAATGTAACTATTTTATTAGCTCATTTCTACAGAATGCAGACCTTCCGCGAGGAAAAGCCGTTTAGTTTAGTTTTTAAAGTAAGAAACGAAGTTCACGTCACGAACAGGCAATTTGGTTTAATCATTTATAAATATAATATCATTTATGTTATTGAAAGACATTTATAATACATTTTTGTCTAATATTGAACTGCCCCCCTCAAATGATTACAGGGTGTTATTAGTTTTAAGCGGTTGCTATTTGAAAATAACAACCCTTGGAATGTCGCGACTGGCCAATTAGAATCAAGCATTCAAATGAGCCGTGTAATAAATATATGTAATATATCATCACTGTATTGAAATCTTCAGACCCTCGTACCTGTGCTGGGAGAATGGGCTGGATACAGGAGGCACATTTTGGAGCAAAAACCCTGTGAAGATATACAAATAAATAAAAAAACATGACAATCACGCAAAGATGTAAAGATGATCACAAAAGCAGTCAGGACACTCACGTGTGATAGTCTTTCACACAGTAGATGTTATTCTCCACATCCACAGTGAACGGGACACCATCCAGACCCTCCTTACACACCACGCAGCGGAAACAACCCGGGTGATAGGACTTACCCAGAGCCTGCAGGATCTACAACACACACGAGATGTTTCTACAGAATGTACATCAAACACACGGAAGTTTGAAACTGGAGCTAGAGTTTATATAAATCATTAACTGTGAGCAAGAATTATAGTTACAGTGACGCTTGAGTGTCTTACCATCTCCATGATGAGGTGACCACACACAAAACATTTTTCTGCCGTCTGATGGAACCCCGAATACTGGAGAAGAGAAGATCATGAGAGCATTGAAACTTCATTGCAAATACCCAAATACATCATTCCAAAAAAACTCCACCAATCACTAAGGGATCTAATGAATGTCCCATGGGGGCGCTGGCGCTCTCTTTGTGTGGATCTGGATGAACGCTTTGGGAAACAGACGCTGGAATCTTCACATTAGACATTCTTCCGTGTTCCCAAAGAGATTATGAGATTATTCGAGGCACCTGACATTAAGAACATCAACCATCTGCAAAAAACATGGCAGAAGTGCCAAACAATGGACAGGTTGCGGGCGTCTTAAATACGGAGCGACCCCGAGGGGAACCATCTGTCCTGGAAAAAGGGGTTTTGACCTGGTTACCAGGGTGACGAGTGTTTGGAGCACATGCATTAGTGTGGGGATGTACTCAAACATGCACATGTAAATGAGACGCAGAGGATTCTATTGTAGGTACCGGATTTTAACGACACGGACGCTCCGGCCCGGGGTCCATTCCCCACTGATGACATCACCGCGCTCTGCTAGATTCTATTCAGCAGTGTGTGTAAGCGTGTGTGTTGAAGTGTTGAGAGGGCCAGCAGGTGGGTTGGGAGGGGCTGATCAATACCAGGAAACCCCCACCCGACCTCTTTAGATGCACCATCTGCCGGACCCCCAGTGTCTGAGGCGCTCATGTGTTCACCAGTCAGTCACGTCAACAGACCCATGATCAGTTTTTGTGTATGTTTGGGGGGGGGAGATTTTATTCAAAATAAAAGTCTAATTCTATTTTTAAAAAGAATTTTCTTTATTGGGCAATTGGCATCAATGTTAGCATGACAAGATCTTGTCTGTGTGTGTGTGTGTGTGTGTGTGTGTGTGTGTGTGTGTGATAAGGTGAAGTGAATTGAGGAAGTGTGTGGAAGTTGGGCATCTGTTCTCCCAAGAGACTTGAGGAGAAGAAAACATGAGGAAGCCCATCTATCAATCCATCCAACCATCCACTAATGATCAATACAATGAGCGGTCCCTCCCCCTCCCATCAGGAAACATGGGAGGAGAGTTAAAGCAGTTTTTTCTTCTAGACATCAAGAAAACTCAATGGAGAGCAAATGGAAACTGTTGTTTGTGTCATGTGTCATACACTGTGTCATGTGTGTCTCAGATGTTTCTCCTGAGATGCCGAAATCTCACAAATGTGTCTGTCATTAGAGTTTGAGAAGAGACGTTGTGTCAAACAATGTGTCAAACTGAGATCAGATTTGTCTCGTCTGCATTCACAGTCAATATTATTCAAGATCTCAATATCAACTCAAAGATTTCTCAACTCCAGATTATTTCACATCTACACTTCATTTAACACCTCCAGACTCCTCATGTGTTTCAACAATTACACTCTCATTTGGGTCTCTTTTTATTTCTCCTAAACAATTTTGGGAGAAACATCTGAATGAAACACAACTGAGAAATCTCGTGAGCTATGAAGAGAAACATCTGAGTAACAGCACTGATACACGGCTTCTACAGTATCATACGTGACTGTGAGGGATTGATGCTGCGTCCACAATGTGTCAGCATTACTTTTCACTATGTGATTTTACTGCTTGGACAGAAACGTTTTTGTTTCTATGGCAACATATAAAAGCCAAATTTAGGCCTGTCCATTTTTCTCTCTGCTCTTGAAAACATTGAAGACGCAGAGGCGGCGCATCGGGTAATATCGGCAGAAATAAATGACATATCAAAACAGAAAATCCTGTGTGATGATACTAAACCCCTGAAACTGATGAAGCATCACTGTGGTTCACAATACATGAGGACGACAGACCTTTCATAGTTTCCACTTCACACGTTGGACCATTTTGACTAGTTTACTGTCATCCTGACATGATGTGAACGTGTGTGAGCTGAAGTCATACTCACTAGGAAGTCTTCTTCACAGTAAACCTTTCCGTTCACGTTATAGAAAGCCTTCCCTCGCAGCCTCCGTCCTGATGAGAAGACATCAAACGCTGTTATTACGCACACTTAACATAAACATAAGTCGTACATAAACAGCTTTGAAAAAACAAACATTTATAATTGGCAATATCAAGTGATTAAAAGTCTGAAATATGTTTGGTGTTTGCAGATAAACAGCTGGGAAAGAGACACATGCAGCGTTCATTAGTCACACAACACACAAACGGTAAAATAATGATGTTTACTACACCCTTAACCCAACCTGACCCATTATTACTAATGTAAAATAATACTTTAGGTTCATGAGCCTAACAAACACAGATAAGACTTAAATTACTGCCCATATATTTCCAAATATTTTTGTGCACTATGTGAGATACATGTTAAAAGCATTTTAAACTCATGGTCAGATGGATTGTGTGACGTTATGTTGGTTTCAGCGGCAGATGCATTTCAGATCAGATGTAAACGTCATGTTTACAGGTTTTCAGATAATGTAGTGCAGGGGTTTTCAAAATGTATGATGCCAAGGACCCCCAAATATGATTAATCTTTTGTGAGGGACCCCCTTTTGTAAAATATATATAAAACAATTCTGTGTTAAGAAAAGTTTAAATTTGTGAGATAAATACTAAATAGGATATTATAAAGACAACACATTGCTTCTCAACCTAAAAAGTCAGCAACAATTTCACTTTAAGTCCCAAAAAATAAACTTTAGTCAGGAAAACTCACTAGAAAAATTCAAATATAAACAATTCTGAAAAATATCAATAGCTAAAAAGCAGATAAACATGACTTTTATCATTTTTATGGGGAACCCCTTGCAACATTCTGGAGACCCCTGGGGGTCCCCGGACCCCAGTTTGAAACCCCTACTGTAGTGAACCTTTCTGAAGTCACACAAGGCTCAAGGCTATTTAAAATATATTTAAAATCTCTTTATATGACACAGAAAATCTCATGTCAGGGATAATGTACAGGCAGCCGGTTGTTATGGCAGAAATAAACCCAGACAGTGTGAAGAGAGATTATTTGGCGATAACATCCGGCTAAATAGACATGAAATGTGAGTTTGAAATATTTGATTAGCTCATTTAAATGCAGACCTTCGGCGAGAAAAAGCCGTTTACTTTCGGTTTTAAGGTAAGAAACGACGTTCAAATGTCATGAACAGGCAATTTAATTTAATCATTTGTAAATATTTGATGTTTAATTTGTCCAAAAGAAAAACTGTCGAAATGATTTGCTGCATCGTGTGTTATTAGTTAAGAAGGGTTGTTAACTGGGAATAACGAACCTGCAAATTTCGTGACTGGCCAATCAGAATCAAGCATTCCAACCAGCCGTGATATAAACCGTGATATATACACAGTCAGATGTGGAATGTTCCCACTCAAAGCGTTTTGCTTCTGGCTAGAGCTTTCTTCCGTTTCAAAGTTAAAATGTAAAGTATGAAAAAAACAATGTGTATAATCATTCATATAAAAGATCCTTTACTGTATTTTACTCACCTGTAAAACATTTGCCAAATGGATTTTATTATCATACATTACAGGATTTTATTTGCATCTAGATAAACACTCATCAGTAAGTGTATAACACTAGTAAAGTACTGTAAGAAGTAGAAAGACGTGAGTTTCAATGTGTAAAGTGCAGCTTTAATGTCAAGCAAATAAAATCATCCTTCACATTTTATTAGTGATCTCCTCTGAAACATCACCTAAAAACTACAAACAGCCGATCATCAGGATCAAAACTTACAGACACAATTCTCTGTCCTGGACACACACACACGGAGAAAGAATCCCAGTAAACGACCCTCCGTCCGTCTCTTTCTCTCTTACACACACACAGTTCATAAATCAGTTTGATCTTCCCTTTGCTTGTCCTACAGAACGGTCCGTGAATTTACGGCGTTCAGGGAAGACATCTCATTTCTTTTCACCTTCCCAGAATTTATGCACTCGCCACATTCACACAGCCAGCGGCCGACAGCGCTCGTCTCAATTCAGAGCATGATTCACACGCAGACGTGAGGGAAGATTTCTAATTAGTAGAGACTCCTAGTTAGTGTTAATGATTTGCACAAACCCCCGACGTTGTGTTTGCCGCGTTCGTCTCTAGACAGCAAAACATCACGAGGGGTTTTCACTTGGGCTAGCATGCAACAACCAGACAACCACTTAGCAACCACTTTCTGTAGAAAAAGCACCACCAGAGCAAGCGCGGCACCTAATACGGGGTTTAAAAAAAAGCTCGGATTTTCAAGGAAGAAACGAAGTGGTTTCTCAGGAGGTTTCAGGTAAAAAACGCAGAAATCAAAGGTGTTTTTTAACGTGACGGGAACAAGCGCGTTTGAACCTGTGTGTAAACACAAGCGATGAAGCTGAGATCACTGAGACCCGCGGAGCTGACAAATGTCTGGGGAGGGAACAGTACCAAACACAAAAAGAGAGACACACAGAGAGGTCTGAGTAAACTGGGACATTCCTGTGGCCTGAGGTCACCGGCTGGTCCCACTGCACCCCCCCATCACCATCACACCGAGAGAGAGAGAGAGAGAGAGAGAGAGAGAGAGAGAGAGAGAGAGAGAGAGAGAGAGAGAGAGAAAGAGAGAGAGAGACAGAGAGAGAAAGAGAGGGGGGGAGGAGAAAGCTCCATTGTCAAAGGCCACAGTCAACTAAAATCTGAATATTTGTGGCAAATCTGAACCAAAACCGACTGCAGCAAACATTTGCTGGTTTTGTAACAGGACCTGCTGCCACTTATAAAAACGTCTGATAAACTGTGACAAGTTAAAGGTAAAAAACTTACTTAGCCGTCTCTTCTGTTCTGTGTGTGGGTGGGTTTTCATTTCATAGAGTGGGCTGGTTAATGAATCTTTCATTTTCATTTCACACTTCAGAATACATATTTCCCATTAACGGGTATCAGACGGCAAGCATCTTCAACCATCTCCGGACCTTATGAAGTCTGAGAAGACTCTGTGTTTACATTCACGTCAATAAAAACATGGTAGACAGATATACAGCTTTCCTGTAGCTCAGTGGTGAGAGCATTGCGTTAACAACGCAAGGTTGTGGGTTCGATCCCAGGGAATTGCAAGTACCTATGTAAAATGTATAGGATAAAGCAATGTAAGTCACTTTGGATAAAAGCGTCTGCAAAATGCCTAAATGTAATATACTCTGATATCAACAGCGTGAACGTAAATGGACGGTGCACCCAAAAATGAAAGATTAAACTTTCTATTGCCGAACACAAAAAGTGTCTTGAAGAACGTTGTTAACCAGAGATTGCTTCGTTTCTGAAACCGGGGGTTAAATCGCCACAATATTGCAATTTATTTTAGTTCGGTTCGCATTCACAAGGGAATATTTCCAAAGAGAACAAACTTTGTTACTAAAAGTCACGTGCCAGTAAACTGTCCTTCGATTGGTCAGAGTGCATCTGTATATTTTTCCGGGAATTCTGCTCAAAGATGTCACCCGTCAGGATGGACAGACATCAGCTACGCGGCATTTTTGGGGCTTGATTGGTTACTTCCGTTACGGAGTTTCTTTACCTTTGCGTGGCACTGTTCAAGCGACCGATTAAATCCCATTTGTTTTAAGCGCTCGCTAAACACTTTATACATTTCTGTGTTTTTGAGAGTTCTGGACAGCTGTTCATTTACATTTACATTTAAATGTGACGAAATTTCAATCAAACACTTCCACGGTTCATTTTGGGAGCCATTAGCAAAACAATCCCTTTTGGGTCACGCAACTTTACGTAATTACCCATCATACATTGTGATAGTCTGGTTCGTTGGGTCGTATGACTTCTAGCGAACCGCTCCAGAGTTAATTTGCAATCGGGATGGATCCTAGCACTATTTCCACTTTCACGTATGCCTAAACGAACCAAACCAAGAGAGAAAACGGACCAGTTTCCGAATCAAACTCTTATGTGTGAAAACGTTCTTAGAGCACGATGTAAAAAGTTTTTTTTCAAGTTTCACGTGCATGCGACAGCGTTATCAAAAATGATCTGAATTCAGACAGATCCGGGAAAACAAATAAAAACGCTGCATCATGCATGCCAGGACTTTGACTTTCATTGTGTAAACACAAAACCCACTTCTGTTGCCTAAGTTAATACAAAAATCATGGCAGCATTCCTTTACATAAATCAAACATGCTCATCTTAAACACTTCCTCAAAAAACAAACTAACAAAGACTGGAGAGCCACATTTACAGGAAACACACTTCCAAACAGGAAATGACTGTTGTCATACTTAAAAAACTTTTTAACAAACTGCACCGCCACTAACACATTCCCACATCACATCTAAAGCAATATCACACTATATCATTACAACACAAAATCCAGCAGAGAGAATACAAAGTGAAGAGTCAGAAATATATGAGTTAAGCACTTTACATACACAAACATCAAATGAAATATACAGATAGATAGATGCCGAAAATAAATCCTTTAATCATTACTATTAAACTGATAAAACTGATGTACTAGATGCAGATTTAACAACATAGCCTAAAAGTAAGGTGGACATTTTTTTGGAAGATCAGATTTGTGTTTAGTATGAACAAAGCCAAAGTGTTTTTCACAAGTGTATCACACACATACACACACTCACACACACACACTATCACACACATTCATTCCTCCTCCTGTCCACACAGAGAGAACAAGCAGGTCTTTATCATCTGCAGGTGGGTTTGCCCCAGTGCATGATGGGATACTAAAACTGATGAGTCAGTGAAAGGGTGTATGTACATGTTTGGGAATTCATATCATGTCCAGACTATAAATGTGTGTATGTGTCACTCTTAAAAGGGGATTTTTAGTCTGCGGTTCAGAGCATGTGCAGACCTGCTGGTCTCATACACGTTCCTGTAACCTCTCTCTCTCTCTCTCATCCATACAACTGCAATGGTATGACCAAAGCTCTTGCACCTTGGTAGCGGACTGAATCAAACTAAAAAGATCATACAATAAAATTGAAGTTGAATGCATAGTTTAACGTACATATAAATCTCCATTTCTAAAGTCTTATTCAATTTAGTGGTTTGGTCTGACATGATGGTCACAGTTACTCAAAAAGAATCTGATTTCAAAAGGTTTTGTGAAGCACACAAGAGCACATGACCGTCTGTAAATCCAGCATCCAGACAATAGATGATCTCACCTTAAACGGCACAATCCTGTCAGATTCATGACATACGATCACAGAAATCCTTTGCAGATAATCCTTCAAAGTCTTTTAGGAGTATAATCCCGTCTGAATAACGCTTGTGTGTGTGTGTTTACTGTTTATGCCACGTGAAATACAGTGAGAGAAATATAGAGAAAACTGAAGGAGTGTATTTTCACTTTCTCAGATGAGAACTATGACAATTACGTAATTTTACACAAGTGACAAAAAACCAGAGAGCAAAGTGTCAAATACAATCTAGTTCTCAAAGTCTGTCTCCTCTCCAACTCTCAAATACACAAATCACAATTCAGTAGGTTAATAAAAACAGAAGAGACACCAAAAATAAAGCAAATCAAAACAACATTTAAAGGTCTTTTCAACATGAGTTTAACAACTGTGTGATGTCGCACGTCAACAGCTTTACCATTTGGTTTACAATCGACAAACTCTAGTAAAATAAATATTCTATGCGATGTGTCTTTCATTTCTAAAGTATTTAATTACTCTACATGCATAAACATTTTTGGGTAAAGTCTTAAAACTTTGCAGCAGCCCTTGATTATAATGACGTCAGATCCACCCTTAGCATCTGATTCACAACTATAATTCAATCGTCTACAAACACACGAGAGTCACGCTTGGAATCCCTGCGAACTTTCAAGAACTCATTATGGCTTCAAAAGAAGCTTCCTGTTCCTCCCCAGCGCCATACATCCGCTCTGCCGGCCCTCATTCTTTAGGTGAACAATACGTGCGCGGCACACAGCTAGCATTACGTGTAAAGTATCTGAGCTGGCTGTAAAGCGTGAGGAAACAGTATCTGTGCGGAGGGGACGAGCCAATGAAGACGGAGAACTGAACAGCTGTTGTGCTGGACTGTACTGCCGTGATTTCTCTTCGGCTCTACAGACGAAACAGGAGAACGCAGGACGAGTCAGGTGACGGAGCAGCCCTGCGGCATGCATGCAAACACACAAATTCATACAGACAAATAAACACACAGAGAGCGGAAAAAAGGGAGTTGTTTAATGCTGTTAAGTGAGTTTTAGAGTGTGTGTGTGAACGATGTTTCGAGTCTTTCTCCTGAATTTATCGTGTGTTTGCATGTATGTGAATCTAGACGTGTGCTACAACAACACACCTCAAACAAACAGAGCACTGTGTGTGTGTGTATGTACTCACCGCATGAGCAGCAGGTGAAGCAGTTTGTATGATACAGATTTCCCATCGCCTGACACGCTTGACTCGCTCCATAAACACCTTTAGCACACTTTATACAGATACCTGAAAGGAACACACAAAAATCACATGTCAGCTAAATACACCATAGTTCACATGTGGATTTGTGTGCCAAAACAATGACTACTGATCAGTCACAGGTCTAAGAATAGGTCTCCAAGTGCTGTACTCAAGATGACTGTAAACTGTTCTGAAAAAAAATAAAAATAATCAGAAACAAATTACACTTTGTGATGAGGTTGGAAGAGGGGTTATTGTAATATAAAACTATAATATAAAAATATTTCTTTGAATTGAAATCAAATGAAATACAGACCGAAATATTATTTGAAAAACTAGTTGAAGATTAGAAAGAAACAAAGTGGAATGCATTTATAGACGGTTTCAAAGTGAACAAAATTTACTGCGCATGCACGCGCTAGTGGGCCGCAGTTCACTTCCGGTACACATTCACAAACAATAGAGCGCCTCTAGATTATTTCTGATGAAAAACAAAAGAAGCCGTGAAAAAGCGTTACTTGGCTATTTTATAAATGAATAAAATAACAAAAGCACATAATTGCAAAAAAAGACAACATTGTTGAATTTTATTTACTTTAGCAATTCAAAAACAGTGAATTCATGAGTTTAGTTGGACAGCAAGCGCTCGGCATCATGGGAGAGTGAGTCAGCAGCTGTAATTTTGTCCCGAGCTCTCACGCACAAGATGGGGTCACATTCCACACTGGGGCCACGGTCAATACCTAGACATGGTCATACTGAGGTCATCTCGCCCACGAGACACAACATCAACAACCCCCTGTCGAACCAGACACATCTTCCCAAGATCTCTGACAGAGATCTCCATCAATTACTCTGATAACTCTATACAAAGTTTCTGGGAAATCGGATTCCAAACCACAAACCAGCCGTTTGATAAGACGGGGAAGAAATGCGGCCATTACTGATTAAAGAAAAACAAAAAAACTGAAACATGCACAAGCTACACGGCGACATCTCTCGTTCCCATCAGTTAAGCTTTTGGAGACTTAATGGTTAACTCATCAAGATAATTGTAGGACCATTGAGGAAATTTCGTGTACCAGCATTCAGAACTTCCAGATTTAATCTTGTTTGTGAAAGTCCCAATGGGCGCCCTCAGTTATGTTTGGGAGGCCTGGCTTGATCTCAGGAAGTATGGGTCACCTCAACAATCTCTTCCCATAAACACGACCATTATCCACGTCAAGAACCAAAAAAAGAGAATGGACATGTCAAAAGTAATGAGATACGGGGTACTTAAATAGACTAAAATGCAATTCGCTGGTTACCAGTAAAGGGCCTGACATGTATTGTCCAAAATTATATTGGGCCTAGTTCTCTCAAATATTTTTTTTTTAAGATAAATATTGTTTTAAAGTTTGAAAAAAGAACAGTGCACTATTCAAAAGATTTAGTCCTCATATGTATAAAATAAAAATATCTATTAAAAAAGGTTGTAGATATATATACCCTTAAAGATGCAGACTGTGAATAGACCTGTATTATAAATGTGACAGATGTGCTATAATTTGGTGATGATAGAGTCTGGTTTAATATATAAAGTCGTTAATCCTGAAAGATGCTCATCGACTCATTTGGTGTGACTGACTGAATGTCTTTCCTCGGCTGACCGGAGTCACATGACCGTAAGCAACCAATACAAAACATACTTGTCATCTAAAAACACACAAAACATGACTCTCACAAAACCACCATGAATTGTCATGGCCAAATTTCAACACTTTATTAAATTGATAAAATGACACGCACAATTTGGCATGAAATCCAGCCTAGTTTGCTACTGCAATTTAAGGGACAGTTCACCCCCCATTTTTTATTTTTTTATTTAATAAATTACTCATTCTCCAGTTATCCAATCTGTATAAGTTTCTTTGTTCTGATCAACAAAGAGATAGATATTAGGAAGAATCATTTCTTGGACCCTATTGACCACCGTAGTAGGACAAATGACAATGGTAGTCAAAAGTGCCCAAGAACTTTTTGCTGTCCTACATTCTTCAAAATATCTATTTTGTGCTTAAAGAACAAATAAATTAAAAAAAGTCCTTGTATGGTAGTCAATGGGGTCCAATAACTGTTTGGTTACAAGCATTCTTCCAAATATCGTTCTCTGTGTTCCACAGAACAAAGAAATGTATAAAGATTTGGAACAACTCTAGGGTGAGTAAATGATGACGGAATTTTCATTTTTGGGTGAAGGATCCCTTTAAAATCTGTAGAGCAGTTTTTTTAATTTACATTAATAAAGAGTGCTTTAAAATCTAAAATGTTGTATCTATGATTTTCATTACTGTGTTGTAGTACAATGGAGGAAAGGGGGACAGAAATCTGTGTAATGTGAAGAAAAACATAAAATAAGCATAAAAATAAGGTCCAATAAACAGGCTTCATGCACTGCAAAACAGAAATTAGCCTCTTTATTCAAGGGGTAATTCATGGCAATACCAAAGTAAATGAATGTGCTTTTTGCCCATGTAACCTCGATCATGTCTTTATCCTAAATGTGGTTAATTTCAAAAACTTAAAAGTATATTTGAAACCTCTCCTAACAGGAGACGTCATTCGGCCACACTCCGCTCACCTGGTACAGGCCGGCACCCCTGCCTCCTCTCCTCTGATAACGTCTCACTCAATCTGTTTCACATCAAATACATCACGTTTCTTTGTTTTACACAAGGTCAAAGATTACACCACCTTCCTATTGTTCTCTCGTTGTGTATGGACTACGGTAAAATAATACAATATCTCATACTATAACTCAAACCTACACAGTTATAATTAGTATAAAGAAAATAGGATGGCCCAGTTCAAAAAAGTCAAAATCTCCATCACCGTTTGCAAGACGAGTCACATGAACTCTAATACGTAGAAACGTTTTGCTCAAAAGCAGCACAAATAAAATAGACTTGGCTTGGGGGTGTAACTGCAAAGATGACAAGAAAATAGTTGAACATGTGAGGTCAAGGCTCAAGCTGTCTTAATTTAATTTGTTACAAAAAACTCTATGCAGATGTGGTCAATATTTACATGTCCAGTAAGGAAAGTCTCATTCCGTGTTTATTTTAAACCAGATCCTGAATCCCAAGTGTCTGTGTGGATACAGAGAGGTCAGAGGTCGGCTGCTTCAGTGAACAAGAAGTCAAAAACGGTGCCAGAAAATATCCAGATATCCTTCGCAGAAACAGAGTTCCACGAGAAACTCGAACATTTGCTAAGTTTAAGCGGAGTGCGAGAGCACTTATTGTTCTTGTGTTTTGTGGGCGTTTCTGCGGGCGTGTAAGATCATTGTTATTCAAAGCAGGTGATCAGTGTCGACCCCCAGCAGCTGTGTCTGGCTGAAGAGACAAACAGTGTGTGCCAAAAGTCTGGAGCTGCCCCGCAGAAGGAGGGGTCGCGTCGACGGGTGCTTCAGTAAAACTCCTAACTGATGCTTTACAAAAACACATTAATGTAAACACTCTCTCGCACAGATACACATAACTTCAAAAATGAGTGAAACATATTACACCGTGTGAAGTTATGTTCGAAAGGAACATAGTTACGTACCTTTTGGACTGATCATTACACAAGCGATTGCACGGCTTCAAAACACTTTCAATATAGAACACGAGTTATATGAATTAATTTCATTTACCTTTACATCCAACATCTACAGAACAACAAGTCATATGCATTTAGAACAACAAGACGGTGGCTATATGATCATTATTTTAACTATTGGGTGAACTAATCCATTAAGAGTGCAGAGACGCATCACAAATGCCCAGCGAGATCAATTTTAAGGGAGCTGTTGTCACGGTAACGGAGTCTGTGTGCTGTTGCAGACTAAAGAGGGTTCAGTGTGCAGAAAAAAAAAACACATCAACTGCATCTCAGAGGCACAAACATACACATACCTCCATCTCTCCAGACTTCCTCTAACTATGAAACCTGTTCAAATGTTTTTTTTAAGCAGCAACATGGAGAAAAATGAGACATGCCCTACGTCATCTTTATATGTCACTATTATTATTGCTTTTATTTTGGATCAGTGATTTAAACAAACCCAACTCTGTGTAGGGATGGACAACACATTATCGTCCATATCGGCATCGACTGATAACATTAAAAACTACCATTTATCGGCTGATACCATAATAAAATCGGCCGATATTATAATATAATTTAGTCAGAAATATTATAGACGATACATTATGAATTATTCATCTCTGGTTGAACCACTTCAGCAGCACGCTGCTCACAGTTCAAATCGAGTACAGTAATGTCTTTCTGTGATGATCATTCACTAACTGCTGTTAGAAAAACATTGTTGATGTAGTATGTAGATATTTATGAATGTATAAATTATTGGAACAAAACCACATTGTTTGAATCAGACCGCCGTCTGAATGCTTTCTGTCTTGAGACCTGTTAGACTCGTGGCTATTGAGAAAACATTTCTTTGTTGCTCTGGAAGATCATCTTTAATTTGTGTATTACAGCGATGGCGGGGTAAAAGAAATACACCCGTCGTCCAATTTTTAGCAAAGGCAAGTTTTTGGAAATACTTCGATTTTATCAACTCTATGGTAAGAAGGAGCTTGACAAGACATATTCAATATGGAAGGTTTGTAAAGCGAAGGAGAAGTATTTTGAGAACACTAAACGTAAAGATTGACATGAAACGCCATCATTCTAGCAAAATGGAATAAAATCGAAGCATTTATCACATCGAATTTTGAGGAATAATCGTTGTTAATATATATTAATATAAAAAAAACGTGAATCGATTTTTTTCTCGAATCGTGACCCCAAGAATCGATATGAATCTTTGTACCAAAAGATCCCACCCTAATATCGGTTATCGGCTCCCAACATACCACAATTATCGGTCAAAATGTACATATCGGTACATGATCATCAACTCCGTGTAATCATCAACTCATTCGCCAGTGTTCAGAGAAGTGAATGACAGTCTAACATGATCATCCCTGTTAAGGAAAGGTGTTTACATTTATTCACCCTCATGTCAAACCTGTGTAACATTTAATTCCTCTGTAGAACACAAAAATAATATTTTGAAGAACGTCGAAACAACACTGAACCCCCATTGACTTCCATTGCATGGGGGTAGTTGACAAATATACCTTGCATGTGTCCTATGGGCTGACATAGCAAAAATTAAGAAAACATATATAACTTTATATCATTGATATTAATATGTACAATCTATAACAGCATAAGAGAGAATTATCCTATTATTAGTTTTTTTTCTAAGACATTTTGTCACACATTTTGACGTTCACATGGTTTATTTGTCAACTACCCATGAAACAAAACCACGGAGACATTTCTCAAAACATCTTATGCTCGTTCCACAGAGGTTTATAACAACGTGAGTATAAGGATCCAGCAACCACCCTTTATAGCAACACCCTGACAACCACACACGCTATTGTACGTTTTGTCCAGGGTATAACCACATACAAATAACTCTTCGATGTAAAGGTCAGTATAGAGAGAAAATGTCACGATTAGTATTTCAACTCGCTAGGCATACACTTGAACCACCAATCACAAATTAGGGTTTCCCCAGTAAAAAACAACACTCACATGGCTCTATAGAACTTTGTTGATGTTTGGGACTTGGAAGGACACTGGCAGGAAACGGCGCTCAAACTGGGAGACAAAGTATGTACTCTCTAAAGACTTGCCTTTTTCCATCCAGGTCCGGGCCAAAAACAAGCAGCTAGAACTGTATTTGTCTGCTCCCTGACCACAATGTCCTTTTTGGGCAGTGCCAGGAGGGATACCAGCAGCCTTTGTTGTCATTGGCCCACTGCAGCTGCCCAGTGTGACCAAAGCCAATCAGCAATCAGCTGGTAACGATGCTAAACGGGACGAATCACCCAGTTACCGCTCTGTTAAGCCAAAGTTCGTAGTCATTTGGCACCGTATGCCAACTTGAATGCTTTAACATGTTGAGAGTTTTTCCCAAAACATTTCGAAGCATATAAACAATAACTATAATTAAAATTAGCTTTCATTGAGGAAGTTCTCATCCACTCGTGGGATCTCTCAAATGTTTCTCCTTAAACACCAAAGCTGTCTACAATTACTGAGCGCAAACAATCTAATGACAATTCATGACATTGGAATTTTAAGGTTCTGATATTTTTGTTTGAGTTATTCACATACTTATTATGTGTAAACGTATATGCATGATGTGGTTTTTCTTTCCGTGCACATTTTGGGACTCGTTTTTATCTACCTGGTCAAACGGAATGCAAAAACTTTGAAGCTTGTTATCTCAAAATTGCTCAGAATGCAGACAGAAGAACCTTATAATTCCAAGCTGACGAATTGCTATTTGTTCCCTAAATACGTACAAGGAAAACATTCAAGACAAAGTTGATTACTAGTCAAAGAGACTTGAAAAAGCCATGAAAAAGCAAACTCTGTGCAAAAAACACCCAGAGTACAAGATGACAAATGACTTAATATTTACTGTCATGAGTCTTATTTGTTAGAGGAGCTAGTGAAATGAACCTTTTGTGTGCTGCCTTTGGGTATAAAACACAAACTCTGGATTAAACCGAGATGATTCAACCGGGTTAAAAATAATGTGCCAAGCACAACTACTTGATCACTAAGATGTCCAAATATGCAGACTTCATATTACACTATTCCATCTCTAGACAGATACAATACAACTCATTGTTATTTCTGAGCATTAAACAGGCTGTTTTGAATTTAATATATTTTATGGTTGCGGTCCTGCTTACCAGCTAAACAAACTCCGTGTAATTGAAACGAACATTTAAAAAGCTCAAGCATAGACGCACTTGTTCAGAAAGAACACTGGTTTATTCACAAAACATGACTTACACCTGTTGCCCCACACACCCTAATGGTACTTTAATGAGTCCAACACAAAGGTTCCTCTGTGTCGAGGTTGGTTCAAAATATGTGAATATGTTCTATTTTATCATAAAAACTACAGGAAACACAAACTTTGAGGTGATGAGCTGATCACTGATGTGTTTATTAAATGACAGACCTGGAGGTGCCCATCAAACTTTCCAAGTTGAACATTGCACAACGCTGTTAATATTTCATCCCAGCCACTTGTATTCTAGTAAAAGATGAAGTTGTGAACTGCTTACCGAAATACTCCTTCTTCATGTGCATCTCGAGCTCTTTCTCCAGCTCCAGCGTGAGGGCCTCCAGGTGCCGCTCCGCCTGACTGGGGCCGCTGTCCCGGGACGGAGTGACCTGGTAAGGCAACTTGAAGCCCCGCGACGGCGCTTTTCCGTAACCGAACTGCACGCTCACGTCCGAGTTCTGCAGCGGCACTTCCAGCACGGGGAACGTCTGGAGGTGGACGCGGTTGTTATGGGGGCCGTTGGGCTCCGCGAAGTCCTGCAGAAGCGCGTCCTCCGGTAAGCCGGGCGCCAGCATGGATGACCGCGGCGATGGCAGCTGGAGCTCGGGATACGCACTCATGGACCCCCGAGAGCTCCGCGAACTCCTGGAGCTGTGGCTGGATATGCTCGACCGGGGGCTCACCACGCAGCTGGCCGCACCGGCGGGGCGCGCGCCTCCGTCTTGACTGCAGATGCTGGACCGGGGGCTGGTCACCGGCACGCAGTGCATCGCGGCGACCTCCGGGTCGTGGTTACCCGCGGGCGTGAAGCGCGAATCCGAGTAGCTGGACCGCGGGCTGGTGGTGCTGGAATACTGGCTGGCCGTGCTGGACCTGGGGCTGATGTGTCGTTGGTCGTAGCCCATGCTGATGCCGCTGGTTCGGTTGCTGCTCGGTTTGCTCCCGTAATCGTAGCTGTTGAGGCTGGTTCTGGGACTGGAATGTTTACTGGTGTCACTGGCCGTGCTCGCGTAGCTGGACCGAGGGCTGATGACACTGTTGCCCTCGCAGTACTTCTCTTGGCCGGGTGACACGAGGCTGGACCGAGGGCTGCTGATGCTGGACCGAGGGCTCGTGTGCTTGCTCTGATCTTGAGACGAGTGCGACGAGGCCAAACTGGACCGGGGGCTCGTGGTCGTGTACCTGCCGTCGGTGTTGCCCATGCACATGCTGTTGCTCCTCACGCCCGAAACGGTCACCTGCTTGCCCAGCACGAGCCCGTCGTACGCGCAGCCGGTGCTGTATCGGTGTCCCTGCGCATCCGCGTGCGTGTATCTCCTGAGCCGGTCCGACGCGCCGCTGTAACACGGCAAGGCAACTTCAGATTTAGTGCAATACGCATCGGCAGCGGGATAAAGCGCTTCCCTTTGCGGAGAACAGAAATCCAAAGGCACTGAGGGTCGGTTCCCGTTGACGGCGCGCACCGGAGCCGCGCCGTAGACTTTGTTCCCGGGCGCGTGAGGGGAGCTGCCATTCATTCGCTTACTTTTCTGCTCAGGTAACGTTAACGCGCCGGACTTGAAATCCGCGTCTGGGTTCGGCTCCCGGTACATCCCATCCTGGTAAACGTCAAATATGGAAAGATTCTCCATCAGTTCGCTCGCCCTGCGCCCCGGATCCTCGTCGTATTCATCCATGTCGAGCGGCGGGACTGCGAGGCAAGTTGAGGGACGCCGTACGGGTGCGCGAGACAACTACAACGCAAACTGCATTTTACACGCAAATCACACGCGAAAAATGCCGCCTCGGGCGAGCCATCGTTGCCCGTTCCGTTCGCTCAGTCCTTTACCGTCATTTCGTCACGATACACGATCCCCGCCCGTCGAATCGCGGCGATACGCGCGTCGTGACAAAGTTTCCTCACAAGAGACCGTTTGTCAATCTCAGTTTTTGCGAAGTTGAAAGGTCTTCACAGTCAATGGCGCGCTGCGCGGAGGAATGTACGCTCTTTGATTTCCCGCGATTGTTCTTGAAAGCTTGTTTTCTGCCTATTCGAGTCTCGTACAAATCTCCTCGCGGGGATCGCGACGAGCCTCGGGGGTTTGGGGTGCGGCGACGGACGGGAAACGCTCGCGTGAAGCGACGGGAGCGGGACTCGTTTGTGCAGAAGGAATGCGCGGAGGGAGACGGGCTGCGCTGCGGCGCTGTGGAATGTGGCTAATGCCGGAGCGAAACAATGATCGAGAGCTCAGCGAGGGGGAGAAGAAAGCTGAAAAAACTCCTTTGGAGGGTCTATGTGTGTCCACTTTCATCCAGATTACACATTTAACCACACAGATCAACCCCTTAGAAAATATATCCATTAATATAACACATAACAAACCGAACGTGAAACACACAAGTTAATGAACAACTCTGAACAGCCGTTGATTCAATAGTTTATTACCCATCATGTAATGCTCTATAATCCTGCTGTATTGTCTTTCTTCTGACAATAACAAGTTATCATCAGTGTTATCTTGTGTGTACAGCAGTCCAGTGTTTGCATTAGGGGGTTATAACAACCTAAATGATGTTAAAGGGACAAAGCTTCTTGCACAAAATGCTTTATATTCATTTAAAGTAAGCAAGACCTTAATCTTAAATGGAGCACATTAAAAAGTATAAACCTGGGTATAAACAGAAAGTTTTAGGACTTTAGGAAACAAGTGAAACTGAAAAAGTTATGGCATATACCACCAATAAAGATCCTGCACTTTTTCTGCTGTTTATCTCTAAATCAGCTTACATGTCATTAAACTAAAAGACAAACATCCTAAAAGATTCTCAAATCCCTGTACACTTTGGCCTCCGCTGAACTGTATAATCTAGCTGATTTGTTAGCAATCTTTCATTGTAAACCCAACTTTTTATAAAGTACAACACAACAAAACACAGAAATTATAAGGGGGAATTCAAATTTATTTGTGTTCGTTGATTTTGTCTCTTTATTTCAGGCATGTGATCAGTCCAGGACAAGAAAGAAGGAAGACCGCACGCACCCTCGCCCAACCCCAATCTCTCCCCAAAAATAGTCTTTAATGTTATTAATTAAATGTTATATGGTTAAAAACAGGAAACTGTCTACCAAAAATATATATTTTTCAATTAGAAACACAAAAACCAACTATTAAAATTTCCCAATTCATTCCGCCAATTTGGGAAATATCAGTTCAAATGTTTTTTAGTTTGACAGTCACCTAAACAATATTTAATAAAATAGGTTGATGGTTTGTGCAAATATCTTATGCTAATGTCAAATAAGATGGCATTTAGAAATGGCCCTTGAGTAGTTTATACTAGGCCTACTTAAAATTTGATTGTAATCAGAACACAAAAAGTAAGAATATTGTGGCCTCAAAAGACTTCCATACACAGCCACTAGATTTTGCGCCTACGTCATTCACGCAGCGTTTTTTCCGAATTAATCTGCAGGTTTTGCAAATGATGCATGTTGCAATTTTCGTTCATTTAAATGTATTCTTTCAGTAGACACTTCAACGCGTTTATATTACAGTGACTAGATCGGCCATTTGTATATTTGCCATTTGTTATGGTTTCAAGCCATCAAATCACGGAATGGCCTTCTACTCGTCTGTGTGGACTCTCTGGAAACATAAAGAAAACTCCCAAAAAAATGTTCTTCTTAATGAAGCGGTCGCTCTGCATGACGTAGAGACTGTAGAAAGGATCCTGTCGGCCAGCTGTATGATAACTACGCGCACATCTCCAAACCCCCAATCCTGCCACGAATTAAAATAAATTGAATTTATGCAATTTACATGGGTGATCCCAGCAAGATCCAAATACGGAAATCCGGATTTTTACGGAAGATCACATCCCTGGTATAAACCTCACACATAAGGCGCGGTGCTAAAACTGATGGTACAGCATTGTATTACCGTCCCACAACAGGCAGAAAAGAAAAAATGAATGCTGCAATCACCACAACGATCAAAACATCTAAAAGAAGTTTTTTTTGTGATGACTGTCGGCGGCTTTTCCCGTAACCTCTGTCACGAAACCACTTCACAACCTTTTCCAAGTCATGCTTTTCGGGCTCGTATCCTAGCTCTTCTCGTGCCTTGCGCATACTGAAGTAATGGGTGACGCCTGTCTTGTAGACCTCCGTACGGGTCAGGAGGGGCTGGAAGTTATAGATCTGACCGATGACAAGGTGAACCATCTCGGTCAGGAATGCAAAGAGGTATATGAGAGATATCGGGAGTCGAAGTGTTGGAAAGGTGTATCCCAGCCCCTCCACCAGAGGCCGGAAGAACTCGAAATTGTTGACGGGTCGTCCGTCAGAGATGAAATAGGGCCGACCGGCGGCGCGGTGTTGGCGCTTTTCAGTTAGCGCTTCTGCAGCTAACAGGTGTGCGGACACCAGATTATCCACATGGACAAACTCAACAAGACTCTCAGGGTCCCCGTACACAAACCTAAAGATGCCCTTTTCAATATAACTGACTATTCTAGGCAGGTGTCTTTGCTCCCCGGGGCCGTAAATCCCAGCTGGACGCAAGGCACATGTCTGGAGTACCCCAGAGCCATTCTTCAGTGGTGAACCGTTGGCTTTTAACACCTGCATCTCAGCCACAGACTTAGTTCTGGAATAGTGATCAGGGTGGAGGTGTAAAGGTAAATAAGGTAAACTTTCATCACCGTTCCTAATCTCCTGACCTCCGAACACTACATTATACGTGCTTGTGTAGACCAGTCGAGGGACGCCGTGTGCCACGCACGCCCGGAGGACGTTCTCTGTCCCCTGTATGTTCACTTTTTCGATTAGTTTGCGATTGAGTTGCTCTCGCCCTGACATCCCATAGGAGGCGACGTGGAACACACAGTGAACGCCCCGGACTGCATTTTCCACCTGTGTGTAGTCACTGATGTCTCCCTTAGTGAATTCGATACCATCTGGCACGATCTCTGGGGGCCTCACATCAAAAAGCACGACTTTTGAGGAGTTTTCGAGGAGAGCACAGGCAAGACTGAAAGAAATATAATTACACATAATAGTTATACATAATATTTCGGATAATGAATACATCTGTTACTTCTACAGCAACTTGAAAACATTCTTTGGTCCGTGCTCAGTGTGTTAGTTTGTAAAGTTTCTATATTAGGGATGACGCAATTCAAACGTTTAGATTTTTGATTTTGAAGAAACTTTTGTTTACGTGATGGTTGGATGACACTAAAATCTGAGTACTGAAGCAAAATGTAGAAGCACATGATATTATGGCGCCATCTAGCGTTCATCATGCTGCAAATGAGGGTTATTTCATTTTAAATAAAAACAATAATTATAAAACGCTACAAGTCATAAAATCATACCGGAATCCAAAATATCCTGTTCCTCCGGTTATAAGGAAGATGTCTTTTCGGTCCACTTCCATTGTGTTAAATCTACACAGAGAGAAATTCTGAAAAAAGTTAAATAATTTTATAAAAACAGCAATACGATAATCATTATGTAGTTTTCCTCAAGGATTTCTAACGTTGCTGCTTATACTGTGCCCATGTCAATTTAATAGAGAGAATAAACGTAATTTCAGTTAAATTCTCAAGTCACATGTTGTTCGGGCTTGAAAATAACGATGTTTAATTTATAGCCTGCAGAATGGCCGCAGTGAGTTATTGTGAAGATTTGTATTTCAATATATCGTCATTTCGTGAGATTGTGTAACATCAATGTACACATTTTTTTATAAACACGAGTTTGCTGACATTTTTATGAATGCAAATAACATCGGTCGAGATGAAGCGACATAACTGTCTGTAAAAGAGATACACGTATGTGATGGTAATAAAACAAATAAACTAAGTACTAATAAATGAACACATACCTGACGATTGTTCTTTGAAGAATATTTCACAACACAAGCGGTATCAACGAGCACTTCCTGGGAAACGCGTGAATGGGCGGGACTGATCAATACTCAATTTTCATTGGATACACCCGAGGTATGCCTTGCTGTGATTGGATTAGAATAAACTCGGTCCAAAGTATAAGCAGCCTGTGATAAATAATACATTTACATTATTAAAACATATCTAGTGTTTTCTGTGACTTATAATTTGATTGTGCACACATTCTGACCTTTTCTACTATACAAATGTTTTAGTTTAATTGTTTCTAAACAGTGCAGGATATTACTGCCCAAACACATATACTACACAATACAAGTATTATAACTTTTTTGTCTTTTATAATCAGTCATTTTTAAAGTCGTTAATTTGCTCGACATGACGGACGGTATGACTGATCTGTTTTATCTCTTACATATCATATTGCGTAGATTTAAACACACACAATAAACAGCGGAGAAAAGTGTCTCAAACGGGATGAAAATAATAATTCAATAATAAATAAAAGATTTACGTCAGCAAATGAGCGATCAGTAATTCAGTGGGGGCGTTACCCATCCCGTGGTGGGCGTGGTGGGTGATGTTGGGGGCGTGTCGAAGCGGAAGCGAAAGGGGGAATGTTGCCGCGCTCCGTTTCCACGATGCGTTCGATAACGTAAAGCGACTCAGTTCGTGTCACACCCCGGGAATACCTTTCAGTGACAGCGCGTGACGGGCTATACGTTTCTCGCGTTCATATCAAGCGTTTCTCACGTTCATATCCACGCAGTTTGGCATCCTTTCGCGAAACGTGAACATGGCCGCACTGCTTCCCGAGGTTCGAGGACTTCAAGCGGATGAGGTTCGTGTCACATCATGTGATATCTTATGTCAGCCATATAGACTCGCGTTACATGTTTGTTTTGATTGAATTGGATATTTGATTTTAGATGCTTAAACGTCACCTGAGCGCCGGTCTATAGTTCTTCTTTATTTGAGGCATCTAATGGACATCCGCTGGATCTTGAAGAGATAGTTGTCTGATGTTACCAATCACACATTTGCTAATAAACAACACTTATTGTTTATGTTATCTCTCAGGTTTTGTAATGATGCCAAAGATATGACATACGACCATTTGTTTACTTTGATGGGAACTGTGACTGTTGTCTTGTGACTTTTAATTGAAATGTTGCGCAATGTCTTACGTCTCTCGAGCTTTTATGGCCACATGACGTCATGCCAAATGTCACACTTATTATGTTGTGTGTTTGTTGTATTATTAGAAGTAGCATGTGTATGATCAATACTTACATTTTTGTTGCAATAAATTAAATTTGGCGTACAATGCAAAACATTATATTCTTACTAAGTGTTTTTGTAGTACAAATATCAAAACATTCTTGCATCAGGATGCACGTTCTTGACAGGAAAAGTGACCTAAGATATTAAGTCTCTTTTTCAAATATAAGAATTAAGTAAGTTTATGGTAAAAACAAGCCAAAATTTGAGAAAAATATTCTAAATCCAAGTTTATTTTCTCACCCCATTGGCAGTTTTTTTGTCTTGTTTTTACCATAAACTTTATCATTTTTCATAAAACAAGATTAAATATCTTCGGTCACTTTTCTGGTCAAGTAATTGTATATTCGTTTAAGAAGTTTTAGACAATTTTACTAAAAACAAGACAAAAATGCTTAGTAAGAATGTTATTTTTTGCAGTGTATGTTAAGTGATGTCTATTAGCGTTGCCCGACTTTCTTTTCTACGAAAGCTGACTAATGATAATGTCTGTTTACCTTATATTATGTGTCGTGTTTTAATCAAATACGTATTTGCTACAGAATGAATCCAGAATCTTAAGGGTAAAAGTCATCGCTGGAATCGGGTTGGCCAAGAAGGACATTCTGGGTGCCAGGTCAGTATCACAGGTTGTGTTGTGTTGTGTGTGTTTGTTGAGCAGAGACACTTTTACACCTGAAGTGTTGTGATAGACAGACAGACATTTCACCTCTCAGCTCTTCACATTATGTCATCTTCTCTCATTTATTCGTTAGGGCCGTTGGACACAGGTTGTTTTAGGACGATTAACCAGTTGTTTTTGATAGATCGGCATTGATTCAGCTGAAGCAAGGACATTTGTCTTTGTGGTACATTGAGGATGTGTGATGTGTCCACCCGCTCTATCTCTGCCAGCATCATTCTCATGCATGTACACACTTGCAGTTTGTTATGAACACATCATGTAGTTGTGCCTCATGCATCCTGCGTGACAGAGGTCCTGTTTGGGCAATCTGACAATCATACAGGCATTTATCTTTTCCTAAATAAAGCACTTTGTCGAAAGAAGCCTTTTGTGTGCAAGAGTAAATCTGACCTCAGTTTATCATTCTTCAATTTTCGCTGACGTTTCTTAGACATCAAGGAAGAATGAGCCACTCTAGTAGTTCAACCTGGAATCAAAGTTCAACCTATTTACTTGACTAATGCGGTTTATTTCACACTACGTTTATCAGTACACATTATTATTCCAAATACAAACTGTCATTTTCTTCTTAGTCTTTTATCAATGTGACTCTGAACTTACTTACCCTATTGTCGGATAGGCCAATGTTAATGTTAACCTAAACTGCTTTTTATTTGTTGTTTTAGGCTACTCTTGTATGTCATATAGTTGTCAATAATGAAGACTTTCTATACTCATTCCATAAATGCACTAAAAACAACATTAATGACGACAAAAAATGAACAAAATGAACAAGAATAGACACAAGACTTGTTTAAATTTACATTACATTTAGTCAAGCAGACGCTTTTATCCAAAGCGACTTACAGATAAGATAAACAATGGATGCATTTGGAATGACATAAGGACAACAAAAAGCATGAGTGCAATATAAGTGGTCTCATATATAGCTGTTTATTAACGTAATGAAATATTTGTTTTTGGAGACGCATGCATTGCGAGGCTGTTGGTCAGAGCAGGACAGTAGATGGCAGTGTTTATTTGAGCTCTGTCTGTCCTTGAGTTTAGTCGTTCTTATTTCTACCGAAATAACGCAAGATGTTCCATCAATATCTTTACATAACATCTTTGTAACGCTGTCTTTGTGCCCGCCGTGATATTCAGAGAAACATTTAGCTGCTCGAATGAAACGTTAACGGATTGTGAATTGCTTCCAGCTGATGTTGTATGTAGGTTAAGATGGTGAAGGACGCGACCCCAAACCTAATCCTCTAAGCCCAGTCTTCAATTCATGTGTTTTTCTTACATATTTTCAAAATGTTGGTTTATTTTTGCTTAAAACCTTATGCTTAACCTTGTTTAATTCAGTGAGTAACTTCAGCATCATGTTTGTCGTGCCTAGATCTCGATATTCTTATATTCTTGTAGATGACAATTCGTATAAATATGTGAATCTGACCTCATTTCAGAAATACTGATATCATTGTTGTTTCCGTTTGTTTTCTTTTCATCTCCAGTGACCCGTACACGAAGATCTCTCTGTATGATCCAGTGAATGGAGAAATCACCAGCCTGCAAACCAAAACCATTAAGAAGGTAAACCCTCATTTACTGTTCTGTACAGATGTCAACTCATCATCAAGAGTTTAACACCGTCTCTCTTCTGCTGTCTTTAGACGTTGGATCCGAAGTGGAACGAGGAGTTCTTCTTTAGAGTAAGTGCACCGCTGTTCAGACATATAATGACTCTTTAAGAGAATAGGGCTGCGCCTGGCGTGCCGACCATTTTTCCCGTCGTTAAACTAGCTAAAGTGTTGGGCCCTATATCTTATAGCTTTAAGCAACAGTTATGATTAGGGGATAAAGAATAGAGAATGCTTATGGATCGTTTCCAAGTCATCATTTGTCATTTTGAATACTGCAATAAATATCGTACGTACACTTTACACCGATGGGCAATTCCAACATTATGGACGTGACATTTAGCGTTATGGACGTGACATAAAAATGTTCAGAGAATGAATTTGTTACAAGTATATTGAACCATCTGTTTATATTTGTACTAAACCCTTAGTTGTGTCCCAAATGACATACTATACACTACGCACTCAACTATGTAGTGTATGTACTAACTAGAAGTGAGGTCAATCGCACGGCACAATGCGTGTGTATAAAAATCTATTTGTACATTCTACATTTAATGTAGTTTTCACGTATTTTGCCCAGCATGACTTTCGTCATCATCAGATTGAAGCGTTATCACTTTGCAAGAGAACTTTGCTCGATAGCCCCGCCTCCATTCCACTAAGTAATTGAGACTGTTGAGTTAGTGAAGTGTCCACAAGTCCGCATTCCATATTTTCGGTTAAAAAAAGTGCTTCATCCGGGTACTTAAAGTGCACTTCTATTTTGAGAGTTTCCAATGTCAACACAGTACTTCTCACACTATTTATATTACAAAATGGCGTAGAATAGTGCATAAGTGCGTGATTTGGGACGCAGCTTCTTTTCTTCTTGAATTTTCAAAGACTGTATTCATGCACATGTGACCTCTACATACACGTGCAGTACAGTAAACATCAGCTGGTTAAATGTTAACTCACAGATTGCGTATTTGTCTCCTTCCAGATATGATAAATGATACACCAGTAATTCAGTGATTTTGTTTTTCTTGAGAAAAGTATTAAGTGTAGTTGCCTTTATAAAAAAATCATAACTTATGTTCTGTAATATACCTTATGTTCGTGTTGGTCTTGGCTCAGAACAATGTTTACGCTAACCTGAGAGATGTAGAAACAAGGACGAGCCGGTCCTGTAAGATATCACATGACCATCAATTAAATTGACACAGGATTATTTTTAACCTGTACTGTATGATGGTTTAGAATCAATGTCACAGATGTCATGTTATGTAATGTTACTTGAGCAACAATTTATTTTTATTTCAGATTTATCTTTCAAAATACAATAATTACGTCTACACTTGATTTCAGAAAAATAATTTTTCACTTAGTATGTCTTGTTTTCCAGCACAAATATCTAAAATATTTAAACTATCATTTCTTAAAGAAAGAGACATTTACTTGGTTAAAAACGTGACCCACTTTATTTTTGAAAGAAAATATAAAAAAGCAAGTAGATTTGTTTAAAAGAAGAACATAAACTTGAATTAAGTGTTTAATAAAGAGGTCAATCCGGTCTTGTGAGATATCACATGACCGTCAATTAAACTGACACAGGATTGTTTTTTAGCATGTCATGTTACGTGAACGTCCAGCTCGACGTTCCTCTGAAACTTGTAAACGATTACAGAATTGTCATTTTTCACTTGCACTTTCTAAAATAGAATCCATCTTCAAGTTCATCTTTCAAGTTCAAAGGAAATGTAATCGGGCATGGGAATTAAACCTAAAAGCTTCTGTTTGGGGTGCGTGTGATAAGAGATGCGTTCCCCCGCTGTGAGGTCAGAGTTCAGGGTGCCGGGTCAGGAGTTGGGTTACGGGGTCCGCTGAAGCTTGGGGCACCTCTTACATTCCTTCCTCTTTTCTCGCTGTCATGTGACCAACTGTGACGCATTTACTGATGTGCTTCGCATCTCTCTTACATAGCCATCACCCGTTTCTCAGAACGGACGGACAGATGCGCTGCAACATCAATAAAAGGTCCTCTGGAAACAGAACACGGCACGTCATGAGATAGGATTAGATAAGAAAGTGTCAATATTTATATTTTGAAGAAAAACAGCACAAGCATGTTTTTAATTTCGAAATAATTGGCTGAGAATGAAAATGCATTTGGATTCTGTCTTAGTGTCAAACATTAGTACATTCACTAAAAATCACGTTGACGTTATTTGGTAAAACTGCTTTTTATTTTTATTTAGAAAACCCAAACATCATTATCATTCATTTAAAGGAAGTACATAAATGTTTTAAATTCAATCAATTGAATCATTTACTCACCCACAAACCTCTATGACCTTCTTTCTTCTTCAGAACACAAAAGAAGATATTTGAAAGAACGTTGACAACCAAACCCCATTGACTTCCATTGTACAAACAAGAAGCAGTGAGACATTTCATCGAATATCTTCTTTTGTGTTCCACTGAAGAATGACTCGCATGCAGGTTTACAACCACGTGAGGATGAATAACTGATGAGCGAATGTTTATTTGCGGGTCAACTGTCCCTTCATGATATTTGGTGGTGTCCAGCTTTTGTCCAACACTTTCACACCCCGGTGAAACACAAAGAGTGACTGTCACAGACGCTCCTCGCACTTCTGTAATGCATGAATCAGAGCTATAATGATCCGGATGGCAGCTTAGAAAAGGTTTCATCCTATTTGTGATGTCCAGCGCTGGCCCAAATACCAACACGGGGACTTTAGAAATGGACCGACTGATACTCTGTCTGGACTCTACAGGCATGTGCTTATGAGTCACTGGCCATTTACAGACGTCAAGAGATATAAACGTAGTCAACCTTCTGTACATTAAGATGACATTGATAGATGTTTTTGTTCTCCTTTACAGGTGCATCCCAGGAAACATCGCCTGTTATTTGAGGTGTTTGATGAAAACCGATTGGTACGTATGTTAAATTGATTTTAAAAAACTAAACGCATTTTTATATCTATGGATTATTTTGTTGTTGTGTTTCAGTATCACAGTCCTAGATTCAAATTCCCATAGTTTTGTTTTTTGTGGTTTTGTCATTTTCAATTTTCCATTTGTTGTACCTCTATGGATTGGCAAACATCTGTCTAAGCAAAATTGTTTTGCGTGACCATTTATTTGGCCCAACAGTGGCTGCGTTTACAATGGAAATGTAGTTGAGCAGTTTGTGTTAGTGTCGTGTCCAGGTGTGTAAAATCAGCAGCGTTTAGTGTGTAATGAATGAACAAGGATGCCTTTTAGCAAGTAGCCACTGTAAAGCTCAGGTGTGAGAAATAAAATCTACCCCAAGGGCCTGTAATGTGTGAAAAGTAACTGTATAACACACACAAAGGTGAACGAAGCGTGACCGGCGGGTGTGTATATGTGGAGGGGAGGGTTCTCCGTCACGCTGCTGCCGTCCCACCTGAGTCATGAGGAAGGTTAAACAAACTCATGCATAAAGACCCAGTGTTCACGTGTGAACAGTACATCTTGATAAGATTATAAACCACATTCACCTTCCAGTTACTAGATATTGAAAAAACTGAGATGTCGTTCCTAGAATGTGTTTGTTGGATTGTATTACGGTCGTGAATCAAGCATGTATGCTATTTCCATCCCTTGAGGAGGATTATAGATTTCAGTAAATGTTTTATTGTACTTTTATTAGTTGTTTGATTTAGCTTTTATTTTTATGTTTTTTGTTCATTTTAATTTGGGTTAAATTTGTAGCCGTTGTGTTATGTGATTTTGTAATTTTATTATTTTTTGTAAAATGCAAGTTAAATTTATTAAAGTTTTAGTATTTAAGTTAATATCGTGTATGCAATATTTTAGTGTCTCGACTTGATCAACATTTTTTATTTATTTCAGATTTATTTTTCATATAACAATAATCAGGTCTACACTTCGAAAATCTATGTGAAAATGCATTTTTCACTTCGTATTTTGGTCTTGTTTTCCAGCACAAATATCTTGAAAATCTTAAAGAAAGATAAGTTTTCTTGACGAACAAAGTGACCTCTAAGATATAGATTGTTGATTTTTAAAAGAAAATATCAAAAAGCAAGTACATTTGTTAAAAAGAAGTATGCAAACGTATTTAAATATTTAATAAAGAGGTAAAACTTTATTTATTCTTTTAGAAAAAAAAACTTATATTGTTTAAAACTTTAAAAATATTTGTATTGGAAAACAACACAAACATACAAAGTAAGATTTGTTTTTTTCAGTTAATTAACAAATGTTTCTAACAATGGTTGGGTCAAATGTTAACAAATCCAACTGTTGGTTTAATTTGCAATAGAACGCTTTTCCACCATTGCGCCGAATCGTTGCTGAATCATTCCACCGTGCCGATCCATGCCAACCAGGTACGTAAATGAATCAATTTTCCACCGCAGGGCTGATAACGAACATTTTTAGAATGTAAACACAAACGTGTCACGCACTGCCTTGGCAACACATGAGACTGACCCACAACCTCTCTGCGTGCATTGGAAACATAACTGTAACCGTTTGAGACCGTGCTTAGAATGAAGGGTTTGGCGTGATGGTGGAAAAGCGCTCCTAGATCCAAATTTGAGTCAACCTGAATCTCACGTTTTGTCACGTTTCAGCAGACACGTAATCAAAACCTCAATAACATAATCTTTCATTTCCATTATTTCTGGATTTAGAGTAGATTTATCTTCATGTGAAGCGAAGGAGGCGTCACTTGTTGTGTTAACTGCAGTTCTCCCCGCTGCAATTGGCTGTGATTGATGAGATGGCATTTCTGTGACAGAAGCGGGTCTTAAATGGCTGTGACATGGGGTGTCAGATGACACGTGATGTGGTGCATGTCCATGACTAGCTCGAAGGCTCTTATTCAACACAACTCTGCTAGTTTTAAAGATGGACCGAGTCTGTAGATGAAGCGATCATGCCTTTAAGCGGTGCTTGCTCGGAGCTGCAGAAATAGGCCGAACGCTCTGTTTACGAGCTTGGTGCTTTCAACAGCTCGTAACGCCCGCTTCTCCACACATACTGCTGAATTCAAAGTACGGATACCATTCGGAATCCCGGTCCCCCTGATTCGGTACAAAATGATGCCAGAACACATTCCGCTTGATTTCCTGTAACTCTATCCCGCCGGGGTAAAAATATTAGCAGAAACTCTAGACGTCTCCTGCTGGAGGAGTTTGCAGGCTGTTCCACCTCGCTCCGTCCTGGCATGCATGCAGATTGTTGTTTTTTATGCATTGACCAGCGGCAGGGCTTCAGGGTGTTGGAGGGGGGGTTCTTGCTAAACCGCAGAAGGCGCAGCTGATACGCCAGAGGAGAGGTTTCTCTCTGCTTGGAACAGTTGCCTCTGTGAGGCTCAGCTGGTGATGGTATAGTCCTCTCTGTTACCCGCTGTTTTTATGTTGCGTTTGACCTCACATGGCCGGTAGCTTCTGAAGAGCTTTGGGAGGAATGCCGCTTGTCACCGCTGCTATTTTGGCTATGCTGAGCTGCTAATGATCGGGACCGGGAGCTGTGCTGTGCTGCTCTCTTGCTTCTTTTATTTCTTCTTTTATTCCACGAGACGGTTTTCCATGTCGTGTGTTCCTCCGGACCCCGTGTACTAGGACCCTCGACCGCATGGCACGACAACTGCGATTGCATTTCGCCTCGAGGCGAAGCAACACAGACCCTCTGTCAGAGAGCTGCAGTCGTGTTGAGGACTGCACGCTGACTGCGGGCGGCCGGAGCGCCGCTGAAGGACTGGCGTGCAGCTCCGTTCACGTGAAGGTGACTCCAGGACAGCTGTCCCTGGCCTTGCCACCCTTGTCACCAGAGTACGGCAATTTACAGCGCCATTCCACTGTATTTATTCCCAAGGTAAACGGAAGCAGAAAAAGCACGCTGCAGGTCTCTTTGCAGCCCTGCAAACAGAGCGGTGACGCAGAGGAGGGAGAGATCGCGACCTGCGAAGGCGGCAACGGGAACTCGTATGATGGAGGCTCTTGTAGCAGCAGCACGGCGAGCGATGCAGGTTACTGCAGCAGCAGCAGCATCTTCGAATCGGACGTCCCAGAGCGCAAGACGGCTCAGGACAGGGTTGTCTCGCGGCGGAAGGCGAGGGCACCCCTGCGTCGCTGCTCTTCCCTGGTGATTTTCCCACGGAGCCCCTGCACCACGCCGCCGGCGTCCCCCGTCAGTCCCGTAGCATCTCCCATGATCCCTCCTCTTCCTCCATCAGCACGAGGGTCCTTTCAGACGTCGCATCAGATGCAGCTTTCCAGCGCAGATACGGCGCACGATGATGCGTCAAAGGGATCCGTCGCCACTGCGGTCAATGGTCTGCGGATGTCCAAAAGCAGCTGCACGTCTGCCGAGCACAGAGACGCCAAACCCATCGTGCATTTCAGCGTGCTGCCGGAACCGGAGCGAATGGAAAGACACTCCAGTGCTTTACTGCGACTTCCTTCAGGGAAAGGAAGTTCAGCCAAGACGAAACTTTACCATGACTCTTCCAAACCTCCCGACTATCCTCAAACAGACAACCAGCCTGAAGCTCAGAAGGTGAAGCTTTTCCGCAGCACCTCAGCCTGTATGCTGCCCAGCGGAAGGTCGGAAAGAAGACACGATACCTGTCCAACCGGCAGTAATTCAGAAAAACCCTCAAAAAAAGACTACCGGCATTTTCTTCACAGGAGCATTTCTTTGGAGGTTCCCTGTGCTAACACGGAGATATCTTGTCATGTTTCGAATGCGCCACACGTACACTCCATGAGCGGCCCGCCGCACGTACACATTCATGTGTCTCACGGCACCAATGCAAAAAAAACAAACAACAACGCAAGCGACCAAACGAATGATGATCCAACCTGTGTGGAGAGAAGAGCAACAGTAAGCCTTTCTATCTGATCGCATGTGAAATCAAAAGTGTCATTTTACTAAGTACTAAAGGTCATGAGTATAGGGTGAGTCTTGAACTTGAACAAGTTATTTTTTTCTTGTTAAATTGCGTGTCATGAAAAAGGTGTTTTGACGTCTGAACGCTGTTGCTGTGGCTTGTATATTTTGTAATGAGTTGCATTCGACTCTTTATTTAAACATTTTTAAAAATATAGAAGAATTGATTGCTCAAATGTTGCTCTTTCATAGCTCAGAAGATCTACTGGAGTTCTCGACTGTGTTTCATTTAAGCGTCATCTTCTTCTCAAATGTTTCTCCAAAAATGTTTAGGAGAAATAAAAAGAGAATCACATTCAAAACACATGAAGAGTCTGGAGGTGTGAATGAATGTAGAGTGTGGAGGTCATGTAATCTGGATTTGAGTAAATGTAATGCGAAATGTTTGAACAAAAGTTCTCTTATGGTTGCCAGATTGTGAGATATAACCCTGCATGTGTGGCTTTTTTTTGCAGACATAATTTATCTTTTAATGGGTGATGGCTGTAATTCCACACAGTCTGGCGTGAATCAAACATTCAGGAGTTTGGCTGGCTGACTTGCAGACGGATAAAATGTCAATATAAAACCCAAGCATCTTGTGACTTTCAGGCACGTGTTATGTTTAATGGGACTTTTTAGTTGTTTTATTGATGTGTGAGCAGTGTATCTCAGTCATAATGGTGTAGATTGAGTTCAGGAGACCCTCCTCCAGCCCCGGCTCTATAAATACACAGGCTTTAAAATATTCTGCTCGACTCCAGCGAGTCTGGCCGTACAGCGTGCTGCTCAGCTCTCTGGATTCAACATGATACGCCGGGACTGCACACGGTCACTCTCAGCTGTTGGGCCAAAGGTCAGCTGAGAGTCGACTGATAGGTGGAGGCGGTGACTGAGACGTGACAGTCCTCGTCTGTTGAGGATAATGTGTTCAGTACCCACCGGGACGTCCCGCAGCCGCCGCGTGTTTTCAGAGCATCAGGTGTCTCGCTCTCTTACCCCTCAACTCATTTCATTTGCACATTCTTGGTCACTTTAACAACGTGCTGGAAACAAGTTACACATGCAGTTCACAGTAGCTGTAAACTTTATTGTGTGTGTGTGCTAGAGGTTTGTTTACAGATGATTGTGTGTGTGTGTGTGTATGCGTGTATGGGTGTGTGTTCATATGTATGCGTACGTGTATGATTGTGTGTATGCGTATATGGGTGTGTGTGTGTTCGTGTGTATGTGTGAGTGTATGATTGTGTGTGTGTGCATCCGCGTATGGGTGTGTGTGTTTGTTCGCGTGTATGCATGTGTGTATAAGTGTTTGTGCTGGAGGTTTGTTTGTAGATGATTGTGTTTGTGTGTGTGCATTTGTATGATTGTGTGTGTGTGTGTGTGTGTTCGCGTGTATCTGTGCGCGTATGAGAGTGTGTGCTGGAAATTTGTTTGTGGATGATTGTGTTCGTGTGTGTGTGTGTGTATTTGTATGATTTGTTTGTGTCTGTTCGCGTGTATGTGTGCGTTTATGAGTGTTTGTATTTGTATGATTGTGTATGTGTGCTAGAGGTTTGCTAGTAGATGATTGTGTGCACGTGCGTGGGTGTTTGTGTGTGTGCATGTGTGTATTAGTTTGGTTGTGTGTGTGTTCTAGAGGTTTATTAGTAGATGTGTGCTTGCGTGGGTGTGTGTATTTGTAGTAAAGTGTGCAAGTGTGTGCTAGAGGTTTGTTAGATATTTTGTGCGTGTGTTTTTTAGCAGATGACTGTGTGTGCGGGCATTCCGTATGCTATTGTGCATGTGTTTTTGTGTGTGCTAGAAGTTTGTTGGTAAATGTGTGCGTGCCTGTATTTGTATGATTGTGTGTTTGTGGATGTTTGTCTGTTTGTATGACTGTGTCTGTGTGTGCGTGTATGTATTTGTTCGATTGTGTGTGTGTGCGTACATGTTTGTGTATTTGTATAATATTGTGCATGTGTGTGTTGGTGTGCTAGAGGTTTGTTAAATGATTGTGTGCGTGTGTTTGGTAGTCAATGATTGTGTGTCTGTGCACTAGGGTTTATTTGTGTGTGTGTTGTGTTGTGTATTTACCTGTAGTCTCTACAGTAATGAAACTACAGTAATGAAGAACGGCTGCTTCTGCATGAAGACTCACACAACTCATCAGAGCTTCTTCCTAATAACATCGTTCAACTTCATTCAGAATAAATTAAAAGGATTAAAAGTTTCTCCATTTCTTTTTGATTGTCATTAAGGATGCATGAGGCTTTGTTTAGTATGTTAACGTTAACTCATTTCTTCAGGTGTCGTTTGATGATGTGAGTGTGTGAATGAAGGTTTATGATGCGCTGCTGTACATTTACAGGATGAACCGTGTGACCTTTGTAGTGTGAGTGAAGTTGTTTGTTATCTGCAGGACGTGACCCAGCGGCCACGCTTCTCTCGTAAAAGAAAATGTTCCTCTTTCATCTTGCGTCATTATGTCTTCTCTTCTAACGTTTTCTTTTTATTAGCGGGACAGACGATGTCAAACGCATCTGACCGCGTTCACATGGACTATACTGTAGTATTCTATTGTGTTGGGTTTTTCTTTTTATATTTGGTTTGTCTGAATAGTTGTGCTAACATCAGCCGAGATCTCTCCTGACGCTGACTCTGGTACTTTAGCGCGTTCCAGGCGGACTGACTTTGTCATGTGGCGGAGAGACAGAATTACTCTGTGGTTTGACCTGAATTCAGAACAAACAGGCGAACGGTGACGAATGAAGGAATACTTCTGTGTGAATGTCGTTGTTGAGTTCAGAACGCTGTATGAGAATAAATCGATCTTTGAAAGCAGAGCAGTCTCGTGATATTGTTGGACATATTTCAGTTCTAAATAACCAAACATCAGAACGATGAATCTTTAACGCCTGGTTTGTGTGACCTGCGCTTGACGTGTCACGTTGCTTCAGTTAGTTTAATGATAGCGTGTGCGTAAAGATGGGTGTAATTTTGTTTAACAGGGAATGAATGCCAGCGTGGGATGGAAAACACTTTTCAATGTGAGTGCTCTGAAAACAATCTCTCTTTCTGTTCTGGCCTACTGATACCTTCTCGCAGTCTCTCTACCTTCATAAAGCCTCATATATGTGACCCTGGACCTCAAAACCACATTTTTTTTTATGCGTCACCTGAAAGCTCAATGAATAATCTTTCCATTGATGGTTTGTTAGGATATGACAATATTTGGAGAATATTTTTGAAAGTCTGGAATCTGAGGGTGCAAAAAATCTAAATATTGAGAAAATCGCCTTTAAAGTTTCCATGCAAGGACTCAACCAGAAGGACTGCCGATGACAAATATGTCCCTTGCCGGATCGGGCCAGTGCCGTATCGTAACGAAAGAATATAATTTGCACGTTTTCAAGCATTTCAATTTTCTCAAAAGATGCAAAAGAGAACTCGATTCTGTTCTTATGGGATGATTGAAATATGCAAACGCCCAGAAAGCAGCAACACAGACAACATGCAAAATACTGAATTGAGTTCTTTTTCATGTCTTCTTACTCTTAAACAGACAAAAGCACATAAAATTATGCCAAAATAGCAAATATCCTTGTAGAAGTTATCCATTATGTCTTGAGCAAAACGCATGCAATCTCTTAAAGGGCCAGCAGCATAATAAAGATCTTTTTCTTGACTGATTGAATTATAGCTTATAGAAAGATTTATTCAATATTTCATTCAAAACACTGATTATTTGTCACAGAATACTTTGATGACCTGTCTTATTTTATCACTTACTGGTTAGTTGTCTACAATATTTGAAATGACTGTGAGTTATGCTCATAGTTTGTTTATGGTATAGCTACAGTTTTTATTAAGATTACATAGGTAAAACAACAAACAATTAACTAGACAGCATTATTTGTTTATAATAACTTTTTTGTGGTGGGAACAGTGAAAACTTTGGCAGGGCCAGTGAAAATTTGAATCCCTTGCCAGTAGAAAAAAGGCCGTTGCTATGATGAAGCAGGTTTGTTTTAAAGCTGTCTATGGGTTTATCGCTGTAATGACGTTGTAGAGACTAGAAGAACCTGAAGACTGAAATTCTTACCAAACTTGAGTGGGTCATTCCTAAAGGGGGGAAGTTTGTAGGCATTTTGGTTTTGATATATTTACAGTACGAAATGAACAAAGTATCTTCATGGAACACGATCTTTACTTAAGTCCTTATGATTTTGGGCGTAAACCTTGTACAGTATGGAAGATTGTACATTACAGAACAGTATTGATGTCATTATGACTATGTAAAGTCTCTATAAAACACGGGGACACAACATGAGTTTGTGAATCTTGATGGCTAAATGAATTAAACGAATGGGAAAACCTTGAAAAATATCATAAATGCACTAAATAAGGTCTTGAATTGTGCTTTGGTTGTGTGGAAGTCACTCCCGCTGTCTTCTGGTGTGTTACGATTGACATTCTATTCAGTTTCATTGATGTTCTGCGAGGTTTGTGTGTTGCTGTGTGCTTGTTAAATGGACAGTTCACCCGAATTGAACAATCACATGTGGTTTAAACATTTGACTTCAGCGGAACACAACAGAAGATATTTTGAGAAATGTGTCTGTGGTTTTGTGTCCATACACTTGAAGTCAATGGGTTTCAGTGTTTTCTGGTTATCAACGTTCTTCAAAATATCTTCTTTTGTGTTCTGCAGAAGAAAGAAATTCGCACAGGTTTGACATGACATGCGAATGATGACAGGATTTTTACCATCCGTTTTATGAATATCAGACGTGGTATTTCATCCCGTCCTCATCTTGATGTCTCTCTTTCTCTTTAGACGAGAGATGACTTTCTCGGACAGGTGGATGTTCCTCTCCATCAGATCCCAGTGAGTGTTTGGCCGTCTTTATTTATAGCGTGTATTAAACACATGTGTTTTTCTTGTGTTGTGTTATTAATTGAAAGTAAATGTAGGTGTCGGCTGTTATTTTTGGGAGGTCTGCCTCACGTCTTCACGAGTCGCTCCCATTTTAACACGGCATCGTAAAAAAGTGAGTCATAATGAGCTTTTGGAAAAGCCCATTAGGACTCACTCAGACACTAAAATTGAACATTAAACACCGTGTGTTGGCTGTGTGTTCATAAACATTAAGTCTGAAGCTATTTTCAGCATTGTTTATTATTAAAATACAGTAGAACGTGGAAGAACGTCAGTTGAATGACACAATGAAGCCGTGTGAAGACTGATTTCAGTGTTATTGTCATTTTAATGTCCGCAGACTGAAAATCCAAACGCTGAAAGACCCTACACCTTCAAGGACTTTCTCCTGCACCCGAGAAGGTTAGCGGACATTTTAGCTGTGCTTTTTGCCTCCTGAATACCCGCATGCTTTATCTCCAACTGGTGTCATTCCATTGTTGCCGATACGCCCTTTGATGTTGTGTAGCCGTGTGCTGTTGTCATTTGAAACATTTACATGTCAACACTTTTGATACAGTTGGGTTGAGTTTTGCGTCTTTGGTGTTGATGTTCTGTGATGTGTCTGTATTTATCACAGCCACAAGTCCCGGGTGAAAGGTCATCTCAGACTGAAGATGACTTACCTGCCCCAAAACAACGATACAGAGGACAATCCGGCTGAACAGAACGAGGGTCTGGATGTAAGATACTTCAACACAAACACGTTCACTTTTTGATTCTTGTATGACCTGAAAGAATTGTGCCTGACAACGGCCTTTAGTTTGTGTCTAATGTTTCTATGAAATTCTTTTTATTTCAAATGTAGATCATTATTGTTTGGCAAAACAGTAAATGTGTTTTTAGAATTATGTAATGGTCACTCAAAAGGATTTCGTGTGGCCGGGGTTCCCAAACTGGGAGGACTGGTATAATCTCAAGACCCACCAAAATATTTGGAAATATTGGAAAACTGCACATTTGTCTTTTAGTAGATTTAGTAGATCATTTTTATTAAAGCTGTAATTGTAAAAAGCGTGTGGTTAGATATTAAAACCATTGCTAGCTTTAAATTTGACTGTTGGAAGGTAAAAACAATGACTTGGTGCAACCCACCAATAAAAAATCATGTATAAAAAGGATTCATGTAGTTATGTGGGACAGTTTTTAGGCTAGCTACTAAACTAATCGATCATGTACATCTAAAGCCATGGAAAAAATCGAGAGACTATTTCAAAATCTTTTTTTCTGATTCGAAAATCGACTATTTCCCGGTATGTGTTAAGGTAAAAAAAATGTTTTTAATTCTGACAAAATTTCTCTTAATTAAAAAAATCTTGTTTTCATTTGCATTTATTTGCAGAAAATGTAGAATCAGGTGAAAATTACAGAAAAGATACTCTTTCTTTTTTCAGACCTCAAATACTGCAAAGAAACAAGTTCAGATTCACTTTTAAGCAACACAACAGTCATAATTCTACATGTTTCAAATGTTTTTTATGTGATAACCCGGATTTTTATCCCAGTTTTCATGTGTCTTGTGTCCAAGTCTGTCAGTCTTTCACAGTTCTGTTGAATGACTTTGTCACTCCTGAGGTTTGAGTTTGTTGAAATTCAAAAAACACTGAACTGGAACGACCACAATACATCTAGAAATGATGATTAAATGCACATTTGGAATGACTGTGTGTCTTATTTAATCACTATCGCACATCTTGTTGTTCAGGAAACTAATGACGTTTGTTTGTGCAGGAGAGTACTGTGTACTTTTCCACCTCCGTCTCATTGTACGAGGGTTGTGTTGATGGTGGTATTGTGTGTGTTCACGCTATTCAAGAAATGCAGAAGCACAAGTGTTGGTGTCAATAGATGGAGTGATATCCTAGTGCTTCAGGATCTCATAAAATAGTTACGACGTTTGCTTACTAACTCAGTTCAAAAAGCCCAGCTGTCTTAATACTTCGTAAGAAAATGTCCCACATAATAAAAAACACGGTAGTTTTTGCTATTAGTAATTGTACATTATCATGGTAAATATTGAAGTAAACTACAGTGTTTACTACCGTTCATCAGTTTACTGTAGACCGTTTCTTCGGCTGCGTGTGTTGCCTGACCCCCAGTTAACTTCCGGTTTGTGTTTGGCTAGTGTCTAACACCGCGTCTACACCAGACCTACACAACATGTTTTTTTCAAATGGGATTGTCGCGCCGCATCCAGTGTGGACAAAATGTTCAAATATAATGGGTTCGAATGGGTTTTCTTGTCTTTTGTCGCATCGCGCCGCGTCTGCTGTAGACACGGTGTAGCTTAGTAATTTAACTATTTATTTATTTGTAGCATTATTTTACTGTATAATAATCGTATTAAATAACGATTTGAGGAATTTCGTTGTATGACGTTTTTATGAAATAAACAATTTGTTGAATGGGTCCTGTAGTGTGGTGGAATTTAAACAAACTGTTGACACCTAGTGGTTGAGGTTAGTATCTAATAAGTGTAAGTGTCTAATTTCAAAATATTGGAGAGACAAGTTTAGCCGTCTGGGTTTCTTTTGCCTGATATCAAAAATAATCTACAGACGCTCTCTTATTTGTGAATGTGTACCGGACGTTCATTGGGGTCAAAAGTGCGCATGCGCAGTAACGTTTTTTATGTTGTTAAGATGAAACCGTCACAGTAGAATACTGCTGGATGTACATCAAAAATGTGTTGTAATTATTATACTAAAGCTAAAAGTATATTCAGTATACTACCATAGTCAAATCTGAAGTATTCTTTCATGTGGGTGTGATACTCAGGGTTGTGTGTTTGGACAACAGTGCTGTGTCATGAAAAATGGCTCAGTGTTTTCATGTTGTGTGTTTCCAGCCTGGTTGGGAGCTTCTGGAGCCGAATGAGTTGTTTAGTCCACATCATCCTCATCAGCTGCCTGCGCTGCCCCCTGGCTGGGAGGAGAGGCAGGACAACCTGGGACGAACATACTATGTCAACCATGAGAGCAGACGCACTCAGTGGCACCGACCCACAATACAGTAAGCACACTAACATTAGACACATTACATGTGCTACAGCACGACTCTTTAAATATGGACAATACGAGTTTGGTCTTTATTTGGTCGGAGAGCTGTGTCATGTTAACAATAATGGAGTTTTGTGTACTTCTCGTAGGCAGAGAATACAAACAGATGTGTTTTTGTGACATTGCGTGTTTGTAGATTTTCAGGAAACAATTAACAGCTCATAAACTCCAGTGAAGTCTACCACAGAGCTGCTTGTGTTATTCCTGCCGTATCCGTGTGTTTGTGTGTTTGTTCACCGACGGCTTTGTGTTGTTTTAAAGAGACTTTCAGACAGAGGACGAGCAGAGACAGGACTGCAACACCGAGTCTCAGAGGGCCTTTCTCACACGCAGACAGATATCTGAACACAACGAGCAGAGAGAGTCACCAGAGGTACACACACAGACACACATTCCTACTAAAATGTGAACACAACGAGAGCCATGAACTAAGGTTTCGTCCAAATACCAACACTTGCGGTCTTTGTCACCTGAGAGCATTTGGACTTGATAGGAAGTAAGAGCACTAGTCTGTCCCGTGTCTTTAAAAAGACAAGTGTTCTGCCCTTAACACACACTAAACCCACACTATCTTGAATAGCACTTCAGAGCGGTATTCGGGGCTAAGTGTATCCCATCATGCATCACGCTCTGGAAATAAATCATCTGACTTTTGGCCCGGGTCTCGCTTTCCAGTGTACGTTATACTACATTTTAATGTTATATCTTTATTTTGTTTTGCCTGCATGTGTTTTTCTTTTCATTTGGAACAGCAACTTTGATGCAATACACATAAAGCGCTATAACATAAATCTGACTTGACCACATACAGTATTTTCTAATTAGATATTACATGTTATTTCGTAGTTAAATGTAAAGTGATGCACATTTTGTTGCTGAAAACTCCAGAGATAGGTTCTGTGTTTTGTGAAACGCCTTTTACCACAGAATGTATAAAATATGGACGTAGTGTCCGTGACGTCACTCGTGGGTTTGTGAAGAGTAAAAATGAAGGCGGAGCTGGTCGTCGCCATCTTGGCATCACTTCATCGCGCGTCACTCCCGGATCATCGAAAATGGGCAAAGAGGCAGGACGTGAGTGGAGCTGACGCGCCTGGTTGGTAAAATTAACCACGGCCGCCAAGCTTGACGTATTGGCGGTTGACACAAAAATGTGAATGTGACTGCTTAACGGACACCTGTCACTCAAGTGGCCACGCCCTTAATTATGCAGAATTTTAAGGATTTATATAATCTAAACGAATGAGTTATAAAAAAATTCACCAAAATTACCTATATAGACCAAAATACGTTTTTGTACCAGGCTGTAAACATGTTTTTTTGTGCCGTAAAGTTGGCCATTCTAACATGTGGCCCAATGAGATTCTGCTCTGTTTTGGATTCAGCCTCTAGTGGCCAGTCGATGAATTGCGTGTTGGTTTTACCAGAGAGAACAGAAGATTCCCCCTTGGTTATATCGCATAATTAGAAACACCACACAAATGAAATGTTTGCCCTTGCTAACTACATTTACATTTAGTCATTTAGCAGACGCTTTTATCCAAAGCGACTTACAAATGAGGTCAACAAGCAATTGGAAAAACATAAGGACAACAAAATGCATAAGTGCAGTATAACTGGTCTCGTTTAGCACAGTGCAGTATAAAGCTAAGGTTTTGAGATGGTGGTCTAGTGGGTTAAACCACTGAACTGGTAATCAGAAGGTTGCTGGTTCAATCCCAGCAGCCACCACCAGTGTGTCCTTGAGTAAGACACTTTACTCCATGTTGCTCCAGGGGGATTGTCCCTGTAATAAGTTGTCCCTGTAAGTCGCTTTGGATAAAAGCGTCTGCCAAATGACTAAATGTTTTTATTTTCTAAGGATAGAAAGAGTAGAAAAGAAATAGAAGTCGGTACTAATGGGTCGGGTGCTGACAGAAGAGATGTGTTTTCAGCGCATCCTTAAAGATGGCCACAGATCTGCTGATCTTGTAGCAGCGGGCAGATCATTACACAGATGTAACGGATCCAGAGAAGGTGCCTGAAAGGAATCTTTGGGATGGCACCACAAGACGTCGTTCGTTTGCGTTGCATGAATCTACAGGATCTGTGAATACATGCTCACTTGGGATCTTCACGGCCACTAGAGCACTTGGGTCAAAGACAGGAAATACCTCATGAAAGTAGTCAAGTGGTCGAGTGGAAACACCGCAAGTGTGGGTATTTGGACAAAGCCAGAGAGAGTCCCCAGAGTTACACACACACACACTTCTGCGACTTCCTTTCAAACAAGCTGACAGATGACACGTGTGTGTGTTTTAGAGTTGGGAGATCATAACAGCAGATGACAGCACACTGTATAGCAGTCTCAGCGAGCGTTCACCGCCTCCTCCTCACTCACCGATGGAGTTCACAGGATTCTGTGAAGAGTTCAACAGATTTCAGCTGGGGGGCGACAGACGCACATCACTCACGGTATCACACAGACACATGCACACAAACACACACACTCTCTCTCACACACACACACACACACATAGTTTTCAACAATCGCCAAATGAGAGCAGAAATGAGCTTTAGAGAGGACATCGAGCCGTTGAGAGAGAGAGAAGCTCATATACACATGTGTACGACTATCTCATTATATCATTTTTTTTATAAATAGAGATTAGTTAAAAGTAAATCACAAAACGGCATTAAGATTGCAAAATAAGTTTGGACTGCAGTGCTACAGTATTTGATTTAATGTTACACTTGTAAAATCGCCTTCCAAAGTAACAGGAAGCGGTTCATGTTCGACGATGTCATTTTTTTTATTTCTTAAAACAAGGTGAATTCCCATCACAAGGAGAAAAGGAAAATAATAAGATATATAATGTAAGCAAATGTAAAGCGAGTACATAAATATGAATGGAACGATATTAGATGAATTACAGGGTACAGAAAAATCTCTTTCATCACACGAGCAGTCTATTAAAGGGTGTTTGTCCAGACAGTACAGTTGAAGTGTTGTGTTGGTGTCAGCCGCAGGGTCACGGCAGTCGCAGAGGAAGTGGACAGAACCTCACAGTGGAAGAGCATCCCATTCACCCTGTGGTAAAGAGCTCAAATATATTGATCATAATATCTCTGTCGCTCTCGTGTGTCATCTCAGCTGTCCCACATTTCCCAGCATTCCCTGTCCTCATATAACATCACGTTATTATCTGTAGTTATTGCCCACCTCCGCCGGGTTGCCTCCGGGATGGGAGGAGAAGAAGGACAGTAAAGGGAGGGCTTATTTCGTCAATCACAACAGCAGGACTACCACCTGGACACGTCCACTGATTCAGGTACATCATCAAACTGCATTCAGCCGTACCTGTGTTGCTTTCTCACCCCTGGAGTGTTGTTGGAGGTTGTCCGGGGGTTGCTATGGTTGTTCTGAGTGTCAACTTGTGTGTCTCAGCTCATACAGCCGCCATCAGAGACGGCAGCGGGCAACACTTTGACCCCGTCCCAGAGCGCCTCAGTCTATGCTCCGCCCCTGATCTCCCCGGACGCGTCCCCGCAGCACGCACACACGCCGGAGCACATGGGACTGATCCCGCAAGGCTGGGAGATTCGCAGCGCTCCGAACGGACGGCCGTTCTTCATAGACCACAACACTAAGACCACCACATGGGTGAGACCCTGACAAACAAACACACCAACCCATTATATTACCTTCTGGTCAAATGTACCGTAGTGAAACCGCACAACTACCCTGTGCGTATTATGGTTGGAAGGTACACTAGTGTTGTAATGTTGTCCTTACTTTTCCTCACAGGACGACCCCCGACTGAAGGTTCCCGTGCAAACGAGGAGGAGAGTCTCTCTTGACCCCACTGACCTCGGCCCGCTGCCGGTAAGAGTGTCGATGATGTCACGGATGACGTCATCATTCAATAAACGAGCTCGTGGATAGAGATTGAGTATGTGTGTGTGTTTTCTCTCATAGCCCGGTTGGGAGGAGAGGGTCCACAGTGACGGCAGAATCTTCTACATCGATCACAGTACGTGGCAAACCCTTGTTTTGTGTTCTGGGGTCGGGTTCACGAAACTGTTCTTATGACAAAATCTAAGATGGTTCTTAAGATCAATTATATTTCATTATATTAACATTCCTTAAAATGTTCTGAAATATTTTCTTAAGAACATCTTAATTTTTGTCGTAAGAACAAAAGAATATGATTACACTCGCTTGCTCATGTGGTAACTGTATGTTTATCTAATAAACTTTATGTGTTTAACAACAAGCCCGTCGCTTATATAGCATAAATATATTAACATTCAACGTTATTTATGATTGCAAGTTAGCTAATATGTTAGCAACAAATAAATATAAAAAATATACGGCATAATACTTGTGACCCTCTCTGTTACGAGTCACCTTTGCTCCAGGATAATGTAAATAGCACTCCCATGTTTAATAATGAATATTAAAGTGAGGGATCTAGACCTTATCATTATTATATAAAAATAAATATTCCTTAATGGCAAGTAAACGTCAAAATTATGATTCTGGCTCAAAACAATACACGTCACATGTGAAGCAACCAAATACACGTATTAAACATCCCACCTTTTGAGATTTAATACAACCCTGAGGCTGTCATAATTTTAAGATGACTGCATTTTGTTTCGAGGATTTAAATTCTTCTCCATTTTTTCTTAAGGTCAATCTTTAGAACATTTCTAAGAACTGTCTTAAGAAGGTTCCTCTCGGGAATACGTAACTGTAATAAGGTTCATTAAAAGGTAATAAAGTAATAACAGATACAAACAACAAAACAATAAATACAAACACAAACATGTTCGGGCCCGGTCTTCTCTCTTCGACGGTCCGGTCGCTCGTTCTCTTATATGCTCCCGATCTCCTACGTGATTCGAGACCGGTGCGCACACAGCTGGCGCTCATTCACAAATACTCACCGGTCTCGAACCACGGTCTCACCCCGCCTACTCCACTACAGTAACATTCACAACTTTTTTCGTAAATTAGAATTTAATGGCAGTTAAGAAGAATTTTCTTCTTAAGAATGTTTTGTGAATCCGGCTACAGAATTGTGAATGTAAAATGAAATGTGTTGTATTTTTCAGACACAAAAACCACACAGTGGGAAGACCCGAGACTGCAGAACTCGGCCATCACTGGTCCTGTGAGTCCTCATGACTGCTTCTGTTTCTTCTTTGGGACGTTCGTGTTCGGAGAAATGAGGATTATCATCTGTTGTCTTTTATTTCAGGCTGTGCCGTACTCCAGAGATTACAAACAGAAGTATGAATACTTCCGCAAGAAACTGAAGAAACCGGTGCGTGCTTTTTGTTCTCTACGTGTGGACCAAAGTATTTAGACCCACAAACTCTTCTAAACACAATAACGCAATCTAATAAATATCTTGTGATTAAAATCCCACCCAACATTATTTTCAACATAATATTCTGGTTTCATTTCAACCACTTTTTCAAAACACAAAATGAGGAGAAATCAACAGAATAATTCAGAAGCTCGTGATGATTTTCTCTCTTCATTGAATGATTGTGATCTCATCCCGTCTCCAGTCAGATATCCCAAACCGCTTCGACTTGAACGTTAGACGGAACGCTGTCCTGGAGGACTCGTACCGCCGGATTCTGTCCGTCAAACGTCCGGATCTGCTGAAGGCCCGCCTCTGGGTGGAGTTTGAGGGCGAGAAGGGGCTGGACTATGGAGGCGTGGCTCGGGAATGGTTCTTCCTCATCTCCAAAGAAATGTTTAACCCGTATTACGGGCTGTTCGAGTATTCTGCCACGTAAGCGGCAACACATCTTCTTTTGATCATATTTAGTTTATAAAAGCAGACGTGAACCTGTCGTGTTTGTGTGTTGCAGAGATAACTACACACTACAGATAAACCCAAACTCTGGTCTGTGTAATGAGGACCACCTGTCGTACTTTAACATCATCGGCCGGGTCGCTGGAATGGCCGTTTATCACGGGAAGCTGTTGGATGGTGAGCAGAGGAGGTCTTCTTTAGTATTTTTTTACAAGAATCTTCTCAATGAGAGATAATGTTTGTTTTTATGTTGTCTGAACAGCGTTCTTTATCCGGCCCTTCTACAAGATGATGCTGCAGAAGCTGATCACATTACAGGACATGGAGTCTGTGGTGAGTGACCAGCATGCCTCAACCAATCAGCAACATGTTTTCTCATTTCTAAAAAAAAACATAATCAGGCCCGATTCACATTTCGCGTCTAAAACCGCGTGGAAAACGAGAGCCGCGCTGCTTTCTCTCTTCAAACGACATGTGGTGCGCGCTCTGCACTCCCAAAACTATTTCCATCTCGATACGCGTCAAGACCGCGTCGCCCCCTATTTGCATGCGCATCTACTTTTAAACATCTACGAATATGCGCGCGGAAAAGACGCTACATGTGAAATGGCCCTTACACAGAGCCATTGAGAGAGAGAATTACGTCAACTTCGTTGACTCTAATGGAACGGTTCATTGAGGCTTGATGAGGCATTGATGCAAATATGAAAGTAATGAGGTATGACGTGACACTGCAGTTTAAAAACATTTTTACGTTCATTGCGTACTTTGTACATTTCCATTAATTATTTTTTAAATGTTTAAACAATGTAACAATGTAACAGATGCTTTGTAACATTGGAAATTGTATAAAGCGCTATATAAATAAAGTTGATGTATATAATATATTGTTTAACTTTTTGATTTTCTGGGCTCATGTGAACATATTTTGTAGTATTGAAACAAGAGTTGAAGTTCATGGGCTTCTTTGCACTTAACGTCTCATTGATCTCTGCATTAGTGGCACAGTTTCAAGCTGCTTCTCCACTCTTCTGACTTTAGGACGGCGAGTACTTCAATTCTCTCAAATGGATCCTGGAGAATGACCCCACAGATCTGGACCTGAGGTTTACCATCGACGAAGAGCTATTTGGACAGGTATCGCACCACATGCTGTCTTCTGAAACCACACGATATCTTTGGAGAATTGGATTGAAGCATTTTCATTCTTCCAAACCGCTGCACATAATGCCATCTCAGGTTTTTTAGATATTTGTCAGGACTAAATTAAGCAGTTTAGAAACGGTGTTATAATCTGAAGTTCTCCACAGACACATCAGCACGAGCTGAAGCCTGGAGGAGCAGACATCGTCATAGATGACAGCAACAAAAAGGAGTATATTCAGTGAGTTTACTCATCATCACACAGTGTCTAAAGACCAGAACATCACTACTTGCTGTTTCATGATACAATGTAAAAATCTTTTGTGGGTTTGTTTATCGAACTGACGTTTATATGTAAACATGCTGTTTATTTTCAGTCTGGTGATACAGTGGAGGTTTGTAGACAGAATCCAGAGACAAATGACGGCATTTAAAGAGGTAACAACAACATTTGTTCAATTTGTCTGTGTCACAGACGCCCACCTGTGCTACACTGAGCCATCTGTGAGATTAACGTCATCTTTATTTACAGGGATTTTATGAGCTGATCCCTCAAGACCTGATCAAGATCTTCGATGAGAATGAGCTGGAGGTGAGACGCAGCGTTCCAGATGTGAGATGATACAGAAGTTATTCAGATGCTTCATCTCTCTGTCTCTTCCTCAGCTGTTGATGTGCGGTTTAGGTGACGTGGATGTCAACGACTGGAGAGAAAACACTAAATATAAAAACGGCTACAACCCAAATCATCCTGCTATCATCTGGTTCTGGAAGGTCAGATTTTATTCCTGATATACATTATTTTTATAATTAATTAATTAATTCATCATTCATTCATTTTTTTGGTCTTATTTTGCATTTAAAATGTGCAATTTTAAAAAGTTTCAAACATGGTTCACCCGTTCAGAGCAAATTATACAAATGTGGCTTGATATCATCTATTTCATTTATTTTCTATTCATCATTCTGGAAAACATTGTAAAAAATATTGAGATAAAGGTATTTATTCAGTGATTTTAAGTGAAGTATTTATTTTTAGACTGTTCTGTTGATGGATGCGGAGAAGAGAATCCGTTTGCTGCAGTTTGTGACGGGCACGTCTCGTGTACCAATGAACGGCTTCGCTGAGCTTTACGGTCAGTCCCGCCCCATCTTACCACACCCTATAAGATCAATATTTCTGCTTATTCTTCAAAGTATATTAAAGCCTTTTATCACGTCTGCCGTAGTCAATATTGAATTTTATTGAATTTTTAGGATCAAACGGGCCGCAGTTGTTTACCATCGAGCAGTGGGGTACGCGTGACAAACTGCCCCGCGCGCACACATGGTAAGAGTTGTATGTTCATGACATGTCTGTCCGTCTCTGTGGCGTGTCTCACCACCTTCAGATCATTTACCAGCTGTTATCTGCTCGCTTAGTTTCAATCGACTGGATCTTCCTCCGTACGAGACGTTCGAGGAGTTACGTGAAAAACTGCACATGGCCATCGAGAACGCTCAGGGTTTCGACGGCGTGGACTAGATTCAGACAGCGTTACCATGGCGACAGCATCACGACGGCCAGTTTTAAAAGAAGACGGCGCAAGAGCGAAACGAAGGATGGAGGACGAACTGACCTGAGAGCAGTATCAGCAGGAGACAGAACGAATGTGCTGTTACAAAAGCTGATTTAGGGACATCTGATTTGTCCTCTGGCTCTGTATCACAAGCTTGTTTGTTTGTGATGTTTACAAAATGATGTTTTGTATCGTATCTCTGCACACAGCTCAGTATGTTTCTGCATACATTATTTCTAAATATCTATAGATTTGATTGTATATATGCATTTCAGCATAATAGATATTTATGATAAGTGCTTTTGACTTGCGAATTATAGTTATAAGAGTCGTGCAGCATTTGCCAGACAGGGTCTACTGAAGATATCCTGTAATGCAGAAAACGAAACCATTAACATTCGTCGTCTGTACAAACAATGCCATCTTAGTGATGTTCTGAAGTAGAATTTAAGTGCTATCTGCACAGACAAACACATATCTGTGTCTTTTCTCAATATTATATCTTAATTGGTAGCTTTTCTGACTTCGACTTTACGTTTACATCTTTTTTATGTTTACATCATTACAGATACCCCACTTTAAAAAAAATAATGCTGGTTGTTTTTTTACTGATTTTGATGTTTGACGCACTTTTCTAAAAGTTCAAGTTTTAAGTCTTAACGGTATATCGCCTCTGTCGAGCTATTTTGTGATTTTGTGACAAGTCATCGCTTTACTGTATATCATTTCCTAAATTTTTACAGCATAAATATTGCTTAAAGTAAGCACACTTTGTCTCGCAACAAACACGTTGGACTGTTAAATAACTTTGCCTTTATTTGTATTATAAATGATTTGATTCAGTGTCCCAAAGAACAACTTTATCCTTTAATGGAGGAACACTTGTAATGTCTATACTATTGTATAATTAAAGGCTACTATATGAACGCTTATTGCATTTCTACAGATGGTCAAAGCATTTTTGGCAGTGAAGAGAGAACTTTCTGAGATTCTTTTCTATTAAAGTTTTAAGTTTAAAAGTGTCTTTAAATGGACAGTTCACTCAAAAATGAAAATTCTGCCACCGTTAACTCGCCCTCAAGTTGTTTTAAACCTGTATAAATGTCTTAGTTTTGTTACACATAAAGGAAGATATTTGGAAGAATGTCTGTAACCAAGTTCTTCTCCCCCATTTACTGCCATAGGAGAGAAAATAAATACAATGGGAGTCAATGTAATGAGATCTGTTTTGTTACTGGCATTCTTTAAAATGTCTTTGTATTCAGCAGAATAAAGGTTTTTGTACAGGTTTGGAACTATCTGAGGGTAAGTAAATGATGACAGAATTTTCATTTTTGGGTGTACTGTCCCTTTACTGTCAAAGTAGATTGTGCTGATTTTATTTGTCATGCCAATCTTTACGCTTTGTATTTTTGGAAAATTAAATAAAAGAGCAAATCTTCAATCTGTTTTCAGTGTAATTCGTCAGGACAGGTTACATTAGGTTTATAAGTGTCATGTTTTTCACAATATTTATTTTATCTGGTCGGCACATTTTAAATGCCTATTAGCATAATTTATGAAGAGCTTACTTGCAAAAGATATTTAAAATGTTTTTTTAATCCAAGATCTTGTTTTTTACTATGTTAGAATGTTTTCTATAGTTTTCATCTGTTAGTTAGCTGTATTTTTTGTTATATCACCAAAAATATATCAAACTCCACAATTATTGTGGTAAATCTGTGAATTTTTTTTATTTATTTAAATCTTCACACAAGAATTACGTATCAAAATTCAGTAAAGTACTGTACGTGACGTCAGAGAAAGGTACACAGAATGTTGTTTCCTTTATGCGCGAATATGTCATTGTACAAAGTTTGAGAAACTTTCAGTCTTTGATTCATGTGATTGTAGTTCTCTCGGCGTCCAGCAGGGGGCGGTAGAAGCGCAGATCAGACTCGGGACGCGTGCGGTTTTTGTGCGCGTGGATTTAACCAACACATGTTGAAATAATACAGTACATGTGAAATACTATTGACCTGCTTAAAATATACAGAATAAACAGTACAGTTAAATATCCCTACTAATCAAAAAGCATCAGATAAATGGATGGATGGTGGATTTAATGGTATTAATAGGAATTGCAGTGGTTTTAATTGAAACTATAATGGGCTTAACTGTTTATCTGTTGGGTTCTGTTGGTGTGATGTTATCTGTCGGATGGGCATATAATGCATATGAATGGTAAACAGCTTATGGTGTTTAAAATGAAACCCATTTGAACCACTGTTTGATTTTTAGCAGAAATATAAAACAATATAAAATATTAAGTAACTTGGCTGTGTGTTTCAAGTCTTACAGAGATGACAGTGTTGCAGTTCTGTACTTTTCTCTCCCATCCCTCCCACCTTCTGTCACCCCACAGCACCCTCAAGCCATATCATCCCATTCCTCTACCACAAGGGTCAGAGAGGTGTGACTTTCTGCCAGAGGGGCGGGAGGAATCTGTAAGTGACAGCACCACTGCCCAATGAGTGCAGCTCTGATGTAAGAACGTCATATTTTGTATTCCTTATTGATCAGATTGCTTTATGCATTAAGATATTATCTGTTACATCTGTGTATCTGTCATTTAAAAAGGTTATATCACATCAATACACATGCAAACATGATCATTATTGAGATGACATGAAATATTTTAGGAATAATGTTCTGTGTTGGTGTGACACAGAATTTCGTGCATTCTTGATGCTGTAGGACCTGATGAATAATGACAGACAAGATTAAGGACTTGAATATCAAAATGTAATAACAGATACAGCTGTGTTTTGAATGACTTTCTGAAAACTGTGAATTAGATATCAGTAACGTTTAACCAGCGCAGGTTCTTCAGAGCGAGCTGGTGTGATTGGATGCGAGCGAGGTTGATCGTCACACTTTCTGTGTGATTGCTGACTGTGGGAAAGTGAACTCTCCTGACCTTTTCTCCACAGATGTATTGTTCTGCCAGACCTCTAGTCCGAACTGAGCTATTGTCTGACTGGTCAGATAGTCCGGAGGGATGCAAGAATAGGCCGGGAGAGTAAAGGAAAGAGGTCAGAGGAGGAGAAGAGGTCACGCTCCTCCTCCACAGAAACAGAGAGAGAGTGAGCAGATCGATATTTTCCCTTCAGTCTGCAGCTGTCGAAGGGAAACTTATCGATACTGGGCAGAGATGGGATCCATTTTATCACCTGTCCGATAGAACAAGCTGTTAAAACATAATCTAATGAGATTATCTCTCGCACGATTTGCTCCAAAACCTGACTATTTGACCAAATATTAGACAAGTAGATGAATATACCCTTTAACAGGCAAATTGAACTCTGTATGTCAACGTTTACATGTAATACAAACAATGTAGGGGTTTGAACTCACTTTAATCATGACATCATTGACAATCTTATGTGTAGATCCATGCAGCACTGCAGTTTAAAGAGTTTGACATAAACTTTTACCACTATCATTAAACAGGTTCAATACACACAGAATTTACACAAATAGAACACAGGACTGGATGTAATGTAGTGATGGACGTTGAATGGCTTGTATGATGCTTTTAAAAACCTTGTTTACAATGTCCATAATCATCACAGTCATTGTGGCATATTGTCGCATAAAATCTGTTTGCGTTCTGTTAGATTTTTATATCTGTTCTATTCACTCACAGGCATTAGTTGTGTATTTTGTGAAATTACTTTAAAATAAACCCACCCCTAGAAATGTAATTAAAAAGCCTATGTTTTTATCAGTTGTAAGAAATAACTGAAGTCATCACAACTCAGATAATTGTTTGAGTAAAGTATTACAAAAGCAGTAATATCCAATAAATAATTTCTTCTTTATTTAATCCTAATTCTGTCAAGAACAAACAGTTGTATGTATTATACATTATATATACGCCCTGTAACCCCAAGCGCTTATAAAAATCTGTTTACAGTGACGTCAGACTACACGTGTAGCTGGAGCGTCTCAAAGCTTCCGCGGGCGGAGGGATCTTTTGCGAGTCACGCAGCGCGCGGCGCAGATTGTGTCCGTCCGCGCGAAGTAGTGCGTGCCGCTGACCGCCGAGCCCGCGTGACTTTAGCCAGATGCGCGTGAATCTCTAGTCCGCAGCCCACGGGCTCAGGCATGCTCGTACTACCGGAATAAATGGCGTCTTTTATAAAGGGATTACACCAGCGTTTGCTGTTTCTGGCAGTATTTCTTTCAATCTCAGGTAAAGTTTATTGCACTTTATTTCTGGTGAAGTGGAAAAAGTTGTATATAAATGCTACGCAGTCTTCTCGGATGTTTAATGTATTGAGGGGAGAAGAAAACCTTAAAACTTCTTATAAGTGAAGCATCTCTAGACTATGAATGTTTGTGTGAAATGTGTCGCGTTCTGTATCATTTGTGACATCACAGTCGCGTGCAGTGAGCCACGCAGATACAATGTATCAATCTGCGATCATTCAGAATGTTGCTGATGTTGAATATCACACTAATGCATGTTAACCTGTATTTGTTATATTCCTTAACTCCTGATCATTTAAGTCATTCTGTAATGTTTAGAATCGTAAGTTGCCACAGTGTCAAAAAGTTTGCTCTACTTTCCCTTAGATCTCTTTATCTCTTTGACTTGTGAGAGGGAAGCGCCAGAATCATCAGGGTCATTCCTACAATTCAGACATTTTAATCTTTGAAATTCTTGAGCACTTAAGTTGTATCATTTATAGGAACATAAATAAACATATTACTGCCATAAAATGTTTGAACACATTGCAGCCCAATAGACTAATAACATATGCTTGTGTATTATTCTTGCTTTAACCAACAGATAAGATCAAGTTTTTGTTATCCTTACTCCTAGAATTGAAATCTCATAACATTTAATTTGTATTATTAATACCTTAACTTGTTCTGGGGACTATTTGTTTTCTAGTGGGAATTTTAATTATGCTTAGCATTCAATGTCACAAATTGATTTGAGTGATTTAAAGATGTTTCTCTCTCTGTTTCTGTTAAACGAATATCTTCAAATCCTTTGGTTGACTGTTTTGTCTCCTCTCTTGTCGCGATTGACTGTTAAATGTCTCGTGAATTTAATGCTGAAGTGATTCTCCAGCTTGGATTTAATGCGCCACGAATAAAGGGATTACAGCGAGCATCCATCTAGTCAAATATGATTACAGAAACTCAGAAGATCGACCTGCTGCTTGTCTTCATCCACTGTCTGAATCACACACTTTTACCTTAAAAGTGCGTAAAACCAGAAACGGTTCACAATCTGATTCATTTCTGTTTGTCCTGCAGGTGTGTTGTGTTTTAGCGAGCTGTTTTTTATGAGGGAACCACACGATGTGACTGTAATCCGGAGGGAGGCTGTGGTTTTGGACTGTCAGGCCCACGGCGAGGCTCCGATCGCCGTCCGATGGCTAAAAAATGGAAGAAAGCTTATAGAGACGGAGCACATTTACCAGCTCGCCAACGGGTCGCTGCTCATCTCAGAACCGGGGAGTCGTAAAGACAAATCAGATGAAGGGTTCTACCAGTGCCTTGCCCAGAACAAATACGGGTCTATTTTGAGTCAAAGAGCACGCTTGACTATCGCAAGTAAGTTTCACGGGAGGATGTGACCTCTGAATGTCACCCAATATCTGTCAGTGTTCAAATGTGATTAGATCAAGTACAGACAGTGACATCAGAGGAAACACCAAGCGTTATCACTTCTGGTGTGGAGAGTTCACTCCATGATCAAAGATTTGACCAAAATCACATCCGTGTAGTTAAAGATTTTAAATCAACCCTTCTGACACCTTACGGTCGGCAAACAAACGAGGGGCCACATATACTGATGCAGGTTGTGTGAGGGTCAGGGGATAAAACATGGAAGCCCAAAGTGTGTGTGTTAGATAAGACCTCAGGCAGGTAGATGAACGACGACAGAGTGATTGTACTGTTCTATCTGGTGTCCTGTTAGAGATTTCTGTTTCTCATAATCATTACATCAGAGCTCATGAGTGGTTGACTTAAATGTCAAAACAACATGATACATGTATATTGAACAATACACAAGTATCAGATGTGTAACTTTGACACATGATAGATTATTTGATGTCATACAGTCGGTGAAGTGAGTTTATGAACTGTGTTGACTGAACAACCCATCACTGGTCATTTTAACCGTAGTAGGGGGGTGAAGGGTCTCAGGCCCGTGTGTGTGTGTGTGGGGTCACGGGTGTGTTAGTTAGAATGTGTCCATTGGTGTGCAAATGAAGCCCGGCAGGTTTGAAAACCTCAGTTTGTGGAGGTCACCAGTGCATATGACCTCTGTTCACACAGCCGAGCCTTTATATCAGAGAGAGAGAGAGAGATTGTTCTTGTGTGTGTGTGAGGGAGGTATGAAAGGGCAGATTTGATGGCAAAAGGGGCTTTTTAAAGACCTCTCCTCCTGAGGCCATGCGTCGTGCTGCGCTGCTTCAGGACTAAAGCATCATCTTCTCTCTCTCAGAGCGAAATTTGAGCAGGGGAAGTGACTGTTCCTCTAAAGCGAAAAATCAACACAATGAAACACAGCTCTAGTGATCACAAATCTCATATAGATAAATACCAGGTGTTTTTGATAGTTTTAAGAATAAATCAAGACCTATATGTTTTCTGATAAGATTTTGAAACCGTCACACGTTGTGCTCAGATTAAACATGATGACAAGCATCAATCAAATGTTATAAAATTTAAATGATCGATTCAAAATGATCTGAATTGTCCTCTATGCATTAGCTCTTTACTTTGCCATTTGTGTCTCTATTCTCCTAATGGTTTTTCTGACAGGTCATTGTCATATTTGATCTTTTTTTTTACATATTTAGTTTTTTTCTGCTTGTGCATGTACAGTCATCATTGACATTGTTTTCTCTGTTTTCTCAAGACATTCTCACTGTTAGTCATTGATAGTTAGAACTTCTCAAGTTAGTCTTGTCTAGAGAAAGTGATGTTTTTGTAGCTTCGCGTGTTGGTGAAAGTGGTGCGCGTGATGTCAGGTCCTTATGAAAGCCTGATGATCCTCATAGACACAAAATACATCCATTACCTGCCCTTCCCTGTCACTCCAGGAGCACACGCACTTCTAGTTTTGTTTCATGAATTTGTAAACAAGGATTAAGGTCGTTTAGACTCTGTTTACATTTTGGGGGATGAGTCGTCACACGCAGATTTGAACTATTTCTAAAAAGCTCCAAAAATATCTAGATGGATTTTTTGGTCCAGCACAAGCACTCACAGAATGGTTTTATTGCAGCTGAGAGTTGGTGGTCTCCGGTCAATTGCTTTCTGCTCCGCTGGTCTACAGAATTCCAGCAAAGCTTTTTCTCCACTTCTTCTTTTGTTCCCTTTGCTTGCCCCCGACTGCCCCGGCCACAGAAGGGATTTCTTTAAGGGGCATTTGTTTGGCCAGAGCGGGCTGGACAGAACATCTGTCCCTGTCCACTAAAATAAGTGGGGAGTTATGCAAATGAGACTCGTGAAGCAGTGAGGTTTAACGTTGAAAGTTTAGTTGAAAAAAGACATTCCAGAGGTTGGTCTGGTGTTGTACACTGATGTTAATATGTTTTTTAATGCTGTGTGTTGGCAGATTTTGTGAACAGTGTGCGTTTGCCTTGGGCTGTTGTGTGTAAGATTAATGGTCCACATGTTTGGACCCTTTGACCTGTGTGTTTCTGCTTACCTCTTCTCAGAGGAGATATCCTTCACACACGTTTACTTCTCTGAATGAGGACACACACTGCAGTCTGCTATTGTTTTACATACAAAAGTGCCAATCACAAAAACTACACAATATTCTAAACTGAAAACTGAACTTCTGGACGAAAACCGTTTGCATGTCAAGGATAAAATAGCATTGACTTCTTTAGAAACTTATTATATTATATATTAACTTATATTGGTAAACTGAGAGTTCCCCCACTTCTAGAGACCCAGAGAACAGTTTAGTTGGGTTTTAACCCCAAAAGTAAAAGTTTTATTATGGAGAACTGTAAAGGTTATTTCACAATTGTTGTTAAAAGTAAAGACGGCGGATTTAAACTGAATTGTTTTTGAGTTTGAATGCATGGAGACAGATCCAGGGTCAGTGGTGATGTCAAAGGTGGTCGTCTTTAGCAGTTTAAAATGAGAAGCATGTTTTTGAGTTTGTTTCTCGTGTGTGGTGGTTTTGAGGGCCAGTGTTGGGAAATGGCCTCTTTTACTGAGTCCCTGAGGTCCTCTAATGTCTTCCTAGAAATTCTTAGAATTTCTTCCAAGGAGACTAAATTCTCATTTCTTTCCTGAAATGCGAGTGATGCCTGTGTGTGTGTGTGTGTGTGTGTGTGTATGGTTGGGAATCTTTTGACTTTTATCAGTTCCCATTCTGCTTATCGATTTCCAGTTTTGGTTCCAGAGGATTTATTACGATTTGTTTTAACAGTTTAACTAGACATATCATAGTTAATGAAACTAAATACCATTGTTAAAACTATAGTTACTACAGTAAAAATAGTTCATTTTATTGTGATAACAGCAGATCTATTCTGATAATCTGCACACAGGAATTGATAAGGATAAGGATTTTTTTTATTAAAGTATCCGATTCCCAACCCCACCTGTGTGTGAAAAAAGTTGGCATTGCCAGCAGCGCATTGCTTTGATCTTGCAAAAATGATATTCCGGCCTCTTAATATCTTACTGAGGGATTTGTTTAAATAATGAGCCCAAGTGTCAGCATTAATGTTTATTTCTAATTGTTCGGTTTTCTTCTTCTGTTGCCAATTGAGTCTTCAGGTCTGCGCTGTCAGAAATATCCAAACAGACAAACTCTTGTTTCAAAATGAAATGTTTGAGGAATCTGGATCTCTTCGCTCAACTTATGCGCTTTAGTGTGCAGTGTGAAAGGTTTCCATGGTTTCCTGAAAGTGGCCTGAAAGGTCAAAGGTTGTTTTGAATCGCTCAGCAGGTTGTGTGCAGGGAAACGGCACAGAGGAGTCAAATATTCCCACAAACACAACACGCCACTGTGGGTCTGCTCTGATCAAATCAGCTATACTTCTTGGCAATGATTTGCTTCATTTTTTTACTGAGCTTGTCACAATGCATTCTGGGATTGTTTGGTACAGAGGGTTAGTGTACATGTATTTGATCACACATCTTGCTCTCTGGTTGACCGCTTGACCCGTCAGATCAGATAGGACTCGATAGCCGTGCTGTGCCGGACAGGAGCGGGTGCCTTTAAGAGCTCAGGGGGCAAATAAGAGTTTGGGCAGATTTTCCTGCCCCCTCACCAGCTCCCCATCAGGCTGAAGGCTAAAGGGCACAGGGAGAGGTCTCGAGCGTGGCCTGCGATTGGCCGGAGAGGTGCTGATCCGGGTTCCGATTGGCTGGCCGAGGGGCCGGTGGTCCCGGCTTTTAAACTGTCCTTCTGGCTGGATGGAGCATGATTGATCTGCGGAGCTTTTGGGTTTTGTGTTGCTGTCTTGCGTTCACAGATGAGGCATTCTTTACCTCTGCAGTCATTTCTTTAAAGAGTGCAAGAGAGCGAGGTGAGGTCGGGTCACCACACGGTTTATTCACAGAGAGCATGCTGAATTATGCATCCGCTGATAAAACCTGCAAACTTCTCAAATGGCCGTTACATTAAAGATGAATTAATGGACGAGCTGACCTGTTCCATTACAGCTGCATTGAATACACAGTTACACACTGAAGATGAAGATGCTTTTAGGTTGTCAATTATGCGTGGAATGTCCTCAATCGTCTTCCATTAAATAACGTTTTTATGAGCTTTTTTATGAGAGTTTTTATGAAGGATGATTATGTTGAGTGATGGTTGTACTCTGAGAGGAACGGTGTGTGTTTGTGTGTGCGTGTGTGTGTGTGTGTGTTTGTGTGCCTGTGTTTGCTGAAGGCTGAAATATCAGTGGCGTCTCTTACCTGCACTAAAAGATCCTTAAGGGCACTTATGCTCGTATTGCTTTACCAAGACAGTAAAAACACATGTTAAATTAAACAGAGAATAACAGAGTGTGTGTGTGTGTGTGTGTTTGTGTGTTTGACTGTTTTTTGTTTTAATGAAAGTTTTGTAAAACAATTAAAAAGACTTTAACAAACAATCTGAATGTGGCCGAAATGCACCTGATATCATTTTTGTTTCTCTTGAACTGGGACACAAAAGTCTTCTAGTGAAAAGTTGACACCAACTTTTTTTTGTCCTTAAGGTGGAATGGAGATAGTGGCCCTTGAATTGCGGATCAGGCCCCTCCAGTCGTCATGGGAACCATTGTCCCTCTCTGACCTGCTCGCTGACCTTGTGTGTACTGTGTACTGATCCGCAGGCCTGAGAACATAAGAAAGCCATTATCAGAGAGGGTCAAACACAGAGCTAAATTCAAGAAGAGATCGGTCCTTACAGCTTTGATCGCATTTACACACTGCAAAAAATGACTTTCTTAGTATGTTTGTCTTGTTTTCCGGTACAAATGTCAAAAAATTCTTGAATCAAGATGCATTTTCTTGAAGAGCAAAATGACCTAAGAAAACAAGTCCTGTTTTTAGACAAAAAACATGAAATTTCAGTGAATTTGACCTTAAAACAAGCAAAAGAATATGTCTGTGGGTAAAAAAAAAAATTCTTAGTCTCTGAATTCAAGATTCTTTTTCGTAGCCCATTGGCAGATTTTTTTGCTTGTTTTACACACAAATTAATTTTTCTCATCAAGAAAAAGGATCTTGATTCAAGACATTTGGAAAACAAGACAAAAATACTAAGTAAGAAAGTGCAAATTTGGTCTGGATATGGATGTGAACCCATGATCTTGCTGGACAGAAACAAAGAACAACATTAAACTGGAAGTGAGTTTCTTCACGATGGGTTGAGATGTGGCTCTGGTTTGTTACTGGTGGTGCTTTAGCTGGGATGAGCTTACTGCCGGTCTGGATTTGTTGAGGTCAAAGGTGAGAGGTCAAGCCAGGAATGGGACAGATTGACATCCTTTTGTAATGCTGCACTATTTTCTTGTTTTAAACACACTTAAAGGATGTTATTTTCATTCGTTGGCGAACTAAATTTCTTTTTCTAACTAGATTTGACCACACCAGCTTTGTGTTCTGTACGTGTGAATCTATGAAGATACATCCTAGTTGTGTTTTAAAGCGATGGTTGACCCCAAAATGAAGATTCTGTCATCATTTACTTCATCGTTTAATACCCCAAACATGTATATATTTGTTTGTTCTAATGAACACAAGAGAAGATATTTTGAAGAATGTCTTTACCAAACAGATCTCACTCCCCATTGACTCCTATAGTATTCATTTTCCCTACTATGGCATCAAATGGTGGATGTGATATGTTTGTTTAATGACATTCTTACAAATATCTACAAAGAAATTTATGACATTGAAAATAGTAATTATGCCAGAATTTTCTTTTTTGGTGAACTGTCTCTTTAAATTTTCAGATCGGGATTGGTTTTTATGGATATAATCTCTATGCTAATATGAGATTTATACCGGGGTCGGTATGTACAGCAGAAGTTTCATTGATTTCAGTTAACTAATGATTGACCTGAGGCTTCTTTAGGGTGGGTGGGTATGGAGGGGACGGGGGGTTTAATGGCTATTGCGGGTTTTATTGCACTGAGCCCGAGAAGGTCAGAGAGAAAAACTTATGGCCTGTGGTGCAGTGTGAAGAGAGAAGTTAAACAAACATGAATGCCTGTTAAAGTCTCTACGATCATAAAACACTGTTTAAAGTGAACACTGTTTGCTTAACTGCTATATTGTGTTTACTGTCACAGCTTATTTTTACTTATGAGTGGACTTATAGTCGCATTAAAGGGAAAGGGTACCCAAAAATGTCACAGAAACTTTAGTCACGCTTTTGTGGAAACACGACATGAAAAGTCATTTGAAGAATGTCAAGGCTTGCTAGAGGATTCTTCAGTTCTGTTTGTGTGTGGAAAAAAGTCACTATGTTGATCCATTGTGGGATGGTTAGAATGGAGTAAAGTTATAACTGTGTATATAACAGGCTTTTACAGAAAGAGAATTTAGCTGAAGGCAAACTTTAGAAAAGTGCAGGTTGTCATAGATATATAAATAAATAAATATCTATAACACGGAGACTTTTATGAATGCAGAACACATGTGTTAGAACAGTTGATCTCAAACTTTTCAGATCACATTTAATCAAATGAGTTGTTCCAAGTATCACCAAATGACAACTTAAAGTAAAGAAGATCTGTGAATCTTTATCTTACACCTCGACCTCCAATTCTAATGTATTAATAATACAAACCCTTTTTATTAACTAGCTGTTTTCAAACGTGTTTTGTATGTTTTTCAATTCAGTCAGCACTTTTCTGTAGTGCACAGTAAACATGGCTCTGGTTATGACTTTTAAGGGGGATTTATTCACTTTGTGGGGACTTGCAGAAATACTACAATCGAATATTAAAGACAAACAATGTGGAAAGAATACTTAAATAAATAAATCTACCAATACTTAAACATAAAGTTAACAGACTAATGTAACAAACGGAGACTCACACTTTACTGCAGCGGCTTTTGTCAAAGCAGCGAGTCAAAAATACATCACAACACGCTTAACCTTGAGTAGATGCAGAAGCGTGTTGAATTAGCACTTTACAGCAATAACAACAGCTTTAAACAGAGGTCCATGTGCAGAAATACATTCAAAACTTAATTTGCACGCAGCTCGTCGTAAGAGAGGGACTCACAAGCTCTGTGTTTGAACTCCCCGTCACACACCTGAGTTACATCCACCAATGATAAATAAATCATCAATCATTCATACAACTATATTAAAATGGCACATAGGCTGAGATGTATTCCGTATTTATCAATCATGTATTAAACATTTAAAACACAAAAAATAAATTCATATGTAGAGTTTTAATTTCCTGTCATGTTACGTGCCATCGGGGTCTCTTCAAGCACCAGTAGTGGTCAGGTACCACAGAAAAGCATTTAATCTACTTTGGACAGAGAAACGCGTGCAGTAATGTGAGCAAGAGGCCCGTGTTGCGCTTGAGTGATCTTTATTTAAAGCTTCTTGGGGCTTTTGGTTCAATTTGACTCATTAATCTCTGGTGACAGTGTGAGCACGTGTACAAGATCATCTTACCACAACCAAACCAATCTCTCAGTCTCTCTTTCTCTCTTTGTGTCTCCATCAGTCTCTGAATATCAAAAACTGTGTATTAGTGCAAAGAGTGTTTTACAAAGAATGAACCAGATGAAATTACAAAATGTAATCATAGTAAAAGAAGTTTATTTAAATGATGAAGACGTGAAGTAAAGGCAGATTCAACATATTGTGGCAGGCGCAGGCAGTCTTTTCAAGTCACTCACTATCTCTGTCTTTTCCAAATTTTTTCATTCATTCTTATGTCTCTTTTTTCCTCTCTTTCATTCTTTTTTGGTTTATTGATCTCATTTGTATATGTGAAATTGTCAGCCAAATGTTTTTTCAGTCTTTAAATGCTGAAGAGTTTATTTGTACGTTTAAAATTCATATGAGTTGAATTCAAATTATTTCTAAAGATCTTTTCACAATATTGCAATTTAATACAAGATATTTAGAAATGTACGCATTTTATCCAAAGTAACTTTCAATGCAGTTTTGATCGTTATGTGTGTTCAAATCCATGACCTTTGCTTTGCAAACTTAATGCTTTACCAACTGATCTACCAAAATTTCTTTCTGCAGGTTTATCGGCCTTCTCTCAGCATCCGTCATCCATCACTGTTACAGAGGGATGGGTTGCACGGTTCGCCTGTAAAATCACAGCAACGCCCCCACCAATCATCACATGGGAGTTTAACCGAGTCACTTTACCGCTGGCCACTGAGAGGTATGACTCCGCCCCCCGCCACATCTACCAAATGCTCTTCCATTTTATTAAACTATGCTTGTCATAGTAAAACAACACAGCGTTTATTTTTATGTAAAGCTGTAAGGAGCATATAAATATTAAACATACTGTATGTGATTTATATCTTTATCCAGAATCGCAGTGCTGCCTGGTGGCATTTTGCAAATTCAAGGAGTTGAACGAGAGGATGCTGGAAGTTACCGTTGCGTGGCGACCAACATCGCCAGTCGCCGCAAAAGCTCAGAGGCCGTGCTGACCGTGACTGCAGGTGAGATCCTTCAAATACCAATCGCAGACACAAGTCTCACTTTTGTTTTTTAACCTAAGTGTTTTGCTGTTCCGTAGCTCCATCGTCCAGAGTTCCCCAAAGGCCTTGCATCGTCGCCGGTCCTCAGAATCTCACCATTGCGACCCGCAGTAGCGCTCTGCTGGAGTGCATGGCCACGGGAAGCCCTCGCCCGCTCATCTCCTGGAGCCGGGCCGACCACAAGTCCATCGACGTTTACAACACAAAAGTTTTGGGCAACGGAAACCTGCTCATATCTGACATCAAACCTCAGCACACTGGAGTCTACTTCTGCCGCGCGACCACACCGGGAACCAGGAACTTCACGCTCGCCGCTGCTAACATAACCGTGCTAGGTAGAGTTTGAAAACAGCATGTCACCTTAGTAGCGAGCACACTAAACAGCAGGAATATGTGTTGAATGTGTTGTTTTTTCCGGTAGCACCTCCGTCTTTTGTGGAGTGGCCGGAGAGCGTGACCCGACCCAGAGCCGGTACCGCCCGCTTCGTGTGTGTGGCACAGGGCTTTCCCGAACCCCAGATCACCTGGCTGAAGAACGGCCAAACGCTTCACTCGAACGGACGCATCAAAATGTACAACAGGTATTAAAGCGGCCCCATGAAAAACCAACTGTGCACCTCAGCGATGAAGGCGGAGCTCTAGTAAAATTAGGACACATTTGTTTACTCCCTAGAGATGATTCTCAAACAGGGTTTAGGACACTGACGTTATTCAGGGCTTGAGTTGCCTCATTTGTCTGCTGGAAACACAGTCTCGTTGAATTATTCATGAGTCAGTTTCTGCAGAGGAACAAGACACGCTTAATAATTCAGCGCTTTACTAATAGAGTTTTGCTTGATTTTCTCTTTGATTTTCGTCTAATGAGTTCTCCCGTCTGCCTTTGTTATGGGATCCTGAACGCAAAAGAGGACGGGGGGTGAAGGAGTGTCAATAACACTTATGATAGTTTAACATGTATGATAAATGTGTGTGCATTTGACAAAAATTACATTTACATTTAAATGTATTCATTTGGCAGACGCTTTTATCCAAATGACTTACAAGTAGGAGAGCATATAAACATTTTGTTAACACGCTAAACAGTAAATTTATTACAAAACATCTATTAGATTTCACCTCGAAAATGCAAAAAATATATATATTACCATAAAAAAAAATAGATTTTTATTGCTATCATACATTTAACTTTTAACTGTATGCAATTTGCAATTATGTCAATGGGTATTCTCGTTAGACTCATGTGAATGTAATTTAGTTTCATTGATATGTTTTTCTGCATAATATAGTGTTATTTATATAGCGCTTTTTGCAATATTGCGTTGTTGCTATCAGCTTTACATACATTTAGGCAGCAGTAGAAGAAATAGATAAATAACACTATTAATATTGCAATTTTCCTTGATACGGTTATGATGTGTTACAAAGTGATACAAAGTGATAAAAATCAAAAGATAATTACATTTTGATAAATAATTTTTTATATGAATCGTTGTAAATCATTGTCATTGATTAGACAACAAAAAACAATGTTTGTTTTTACAGTAAACTGGTGATAAACCAGATCATTCCAGAAGATGATGGCATATACCAGTGCCAGGCAGAGAACCAGCTGGGTTCGGTTCTGGCCATGGCTCGACTGATTGTGGTGATGTCAGATAACCGCCCCAGCGCTCCCAGAAATGTCCGTGCGGACACCATGTCCAGTTCAGCCATCCTGCTGGCGTGGGAGAGACCCGTGTACAACTCCGACAAAGTCATCGCCTACTCTGTGCACTACATGAAGACGGAAGGTGAGTGACAACGTTTGTACACAATTGTGAAACATACAATACTTTGCTTAGTTGATCTTGCTTATGCAAAACTTACTGTAAGAATTATATTGACTTGAGTCAAAAGCCTAAATAGAGCGACAGACGCGCAAATTCAAAAAAGACTTGCACTTTGTCAGACTGTGTGGGAAAATCTCTCACTTGTGTCCTGACAGCCGTTCCTCAATGAATGTCAAATGAAAGGGCAGCAAAATTCAGCTCTGAAACATAGTTTGTCCTTTCAAAACATTCGCAATTTGAGAAACACGTCTCTATAAAACAGCTGCCTGGCTGAGGAGAAAGAGAATAAGGAGAATAAGTCGAACAGGAACTTGTGTGAATATAGTTGCATCTTTATTAGAAATGTTGGCACTTGTACCTTCTGTCCTTCAGAGTTCCAGGTCATTTATTGGAAGAAGAAGAATGGAGAAAGTAAAGAAAGAGCATGTGCAGGGCAGAATGAGGCGGAAGTCATTGAAAAGAGTTTTAAGAGCTTCATTATTCTGAGTGTCTTCTGTAGGTCTCAAGAGTCAAAGTCTCTCTCTTCGCGGTTCATTGAGTCAGAAATTCACATGGCCACTCGGTGCTCGTGAGTTTTTCTTTCACATGAATGTCGTGATCTGAAGTGTCTTAAGGTGCTGTGGACTTGTGGGAAAAGCAGCAGGTGGAATTTGGCTTCTTTGGAAATAATTCATAGCTGTGTTGATGGAGTTGACATGTGTCTTTATATAGTGCGCCCGGTTCTGAACAGTTTCACTAAAGATTTATAAAGTTAAACAAGCATATAAACAATAAGGATTGCATAGAATATGGTATGTTGATTTCAGGGCAGATGATAAATGAGGTCTATTTCTTTAATATCTCAGAGACAAGAATGAGATTAAACGGAGAGCAGATCCTGAGATTTGCTTCTCAAATGTGTTTCCTAGACTTTCAAAAGCAATGTCTTTAATGTCTCCAATCGTCCTCGTGCTTCCCAAGATCAAATGTTTATGGTCTGATTTCAGTATGCACTTAAACATCATATAAAAACTCAAAACCAAAGTATTGAATAATTGATTGCATGAACAACATAAATTGAGAAAGGTTGGTCTGGAAATAAAACTTAATGTCTTCATTACGTTAGATGTTGTTGAGTTTAGAGTTGTTTATTGAGGACAGTCGGCTCTGGCGAAATCACTTTTAGTAATAAATATTGGAGCAGAATCATTTAGTTGGGTTTGTTGACTTGTTTTCCCCGTGACCTAACACCAAGTGCTGTTGCGTGATAAGAATATTCCTGTATTGATAGATTTTAAAAAGATTTGTGTTTGTTGTTCCCGCAGGTCTAAATAACGAAGAGTATCAGATAGTTATTGGTAATGATACCACCCGTTACATCATTGATGACCTGGTGGCCGGACGGAACTACACCTTTTACATCGTAGCGTACATGCCCGTGGGTGCCAGCCGCATGTCTGACCACGTCGTACAACACACGCTAGAGGACGGTGAGTACAGGACACTCTCACTGATGTTTCATCATCTGCCTACGTTACTGGGGTCAAAAGAAATCACATCTTGAGATGGAAAACAAAAATCGGCCACACTTTTGTCTGTGTCTGTTAGGTTTGATAATTAGAAGTACACATTTGAAGTTCAGAACGCTTTTCTTTTGAAAGGATCCAGTCCTACCTTAATGGTCCAGTGTATGAAATGTAGCGACATCTAGTGGTGAGGTTTGGAATTGCAACCAACGGCTCACTCCATCCCTACCTTTCAAAGCAATATGCAGTGTTGGGGAAGCTACTTTAAAATTGTAGGTAGATATATATATATATGTTAATATGTTTAGAGAGTGTTATAGTGACCATAAAATTCGACAGCTGTAATATACTACAATTTACTATAGTAAACACTAATGTATACTATACTTTTATGGTGTGGGTTAGGGTTAAGGTTTCATAAGACTTGAAAAACCAAAGATTTAGTCCGAACCAACGAGCCACGCCCTCGGATCTGACTGGCTACTTAAAATGCAGTTAAGTTAGTAACGTCACAACTTGTAGTTAGCTACTCCCCACCACTGCCACTGCGGTGGCTGACACAGAACTAAGATGTTGTCACGTTTTCTCATCTTTCCCCGAAGGAGATAACGTGTTTACGAAACGCGTTCTTTAGAGCAGTTTGTCCGTTTAGGGCTACTGTACAAACAACAAGGCGAATTCCATGTAAGGGGACCCACGCTGTATGTAGATGGCAATAGCTAATTTTAAGATCATAAAAACATAACGCTTCATTACATAAGGTCTTTATACACTTCTGAAGACAGTTATGTATATCCAATTGCATTTCTGTATATTTCAATTGATCCTCCAAAAGTGACACACTGGACCTTTAAGCTGATAATCTCTCTTTCTTCTCAGTTCCTCTGCGTGCTCCAGAGTTGAGTCTCAGCAGTCGGAGCCCGACTGACATTCAGGTGTCCTGGCAGCCGCTCTCCCACAAGCTGAGTCGTGGTCGTGTGTCGATGTACCGTCTCTCATACAGAACCAGCGCTGATGGAGCGATCGCTCAACACGAGGTGCCGGCACACAGAACCCATCATCTCTTGAAAGGCCTGCAGCCCGACACCAACTATCTGCTCCGCATCGCAGCGGCTACCAGCGTGGGCTGGGGTGAGCCATCCGCCTGGACGACGCACAGAACACCCAAAGACTCCAGCACTAAAGGTCTGTCTTAATACACATACACACTTACACTCTTCTGTCTCTCAGGTGACGTGAAGGTATTTTCTGCTGATATCCTGTAACACACATGCCTTAAGAAAGACCACAGCAGACTCTCTCTCCCAGGCTGAAAATCTTCTTAATGCATTGCATTTGTTACTGCAGACCTTTGACCCTGTTCCTCATTCACATTGGAAAGGTTTTAGTCATGGGTTATAAAGCCCGTGAGGCTGTGAGCCTCAACTCCCATATCAGATTCTGCCAGTCTCCTGTGATCTTAAGTTTTGTTAAACATATTACCTGTAAAGAGATGGTCGGACCACCAGACATGTGTTTCATGAGGCTGCTGATGTTTCTGTGAGGTCCCGTCTCTCTTATGGACTCCAGAGATTCATAGCAGCAGTTGTGGGTGATAAATCTAGTTCTCAGTGGGAATCCGAGACATACGGAGAGCATTCCTTTCATCCGCACTCTTGAAACTGCCAATGTCCATCACATCATAATCTTCAAGTGTTGACTTATAGAAAACAATCACAGATTCTAGATATATGTGACTGGCTCGGATTGTGAGATTGTTTATTGTCCTCCCTCAGTGCCCTTGGCACCAGAGCTCCAGTTGGAAACGCTGAACTGCACCACTATCACGGTACGCTGGAATCTCCCAGCCGGCAGCGCCGCTGATCTGCAGGGCTACAAACTTTCATATCATGAGGAGAGTCAGCCAGAGGGTCCACCGACCCAAATCCCCCCACACCTGCGCCAGCACACCATCGGAGGACTGGGTGAGTACATGACACAGAACCACTGACTGCTGGATAAAAAGGTATGAGTGAGTGAGAGTCCGAGAGAGTGAGCGAGAGAGTGAGCGAGAGAGTGAGCGAGAGAGTGAGCGAGAGAGTGAGCGAGAGAGTGAGCGAGAGAGTGAGCGAGAGAGCTAGAGAGTGAGGGAGAGAGAGAGAGAGAGAGCTAGAGAGTGAGCGAGAGAGTGAGCGAGAGAGAGAGAGAGAGAGAGAGAGAGAGAGAGAGAGTGAGCGAGAGAGAGAGAGAGAGAGTGAGCGAGAGAGTGAGCGAGAGGTAGAGAGCGAGAGGTAGAGAGCGAGAGGTAGAGAGCGAGAGGTAGAGAGCGAGAGGTAGAGAGCGAGAGGTAGAGAGCGAGAGGTAGAGAGCGAGAGGTAGAGAGCGAGAGGTAGAGAGCGAGAGGTAGAGAGCGAGAGGTAGAGAGCGAGAGGTAGAGAGCGAGAGGTAAAGAGCGAGCGTGAGAGAGCGAGCGTGAGAGTGAGAGCGTGAGAGTGAGAGCGTGAGAGTGAGAGCGAGAGGTAGAGTGAGAGCGAGAGGTAGAGTGAGAGCGAGAGGTAGAGAGCGAGAGGTAGAGTGAGAGCGAGAGAGAGTGAGCGGGTGAGATAAAGCGTGCGCGAGAGTGAGAGAAAGAATGAGAGAAAGAGTGAGTGAGAGTGAGAGAAAGAGTGAGTGAGAGAGAGCTAGAGAGTGAGAGAGAGTGAGAGAGAGTGAGAGAGAGTGAGAGTGAGAGAGAGTGAGTGAGAGTGAGTGAGAGAGAGTGAGAGAGAGTGAGAGTGAGAGAGAGTGAGAGAGAGTGAGAGAGAGTGAGTGAGTTAGAGAGAGTGAGAGAGCGTGAGCGGGTGAGAGAAAGAGTGAGTGAGCGAGAGTGAGCGAGAGTGAGCGAGAGTGAGCGAGACGGAGAGAGACGGAGAGAGACGGAGAGAGACGGAGAGAGACGGAGAGAGACGGAGAGAGACGGAGAGAGACGGAGAGAGACGGAGAGAGACGGAGAGAGACGGAGAGAGAAATCTCATCATCAAGACTCTTGAAACAAATAATCTGGTCTGAGTAAAAAAGCACTTTCAGATATTTAGATTTGTGGCTTCTTTTCCTAAACTCCACCCCCTCCCCCCGACCTCTGACCCTGCCACCCTGTGACCTGAATGCTGGATAGAGCTCTGGTCGTCCCATGATTCTCTGGAGGAGGATGCATCTCTTCCCCCTAAAGGTCACTTCCATCTGGGTCTGGAGTGTCAGGCCTGTTATCCCACAATGCTTTGCGTAACCAGTGGGCATCTGTGGCCGGAGAGAGAGGTCAGCCAGCTGGACAACAGCTGATATTCAAGCTGATTATCAATATTTGCATAAGTGATGTTGAGAATACCTCACATCTGCTGCTGGACACAAGTCTTAGGGTTGATTCAGTTGGTGCCTGTTGGACAGAACAATCAGAAAATCAGATGGAGAGTTGAGCTCATGTGTCCTTCTGTGCATCCAGAGCAGAGACGCCACATCTTGATTTTCGTTTCATTATTGTTTGATTCCACTCTCTATAAACGACTTAAGAAATCTGACATCAGGTAACGTGACACATTTCAGTGTTCAGAATCATTATGGGATGGAGAGTGAAGATGTGAGTGGTAAATCTGATCGGGTTTTAAAAAAGTTGAAGAACGTCACAGACGTGTGTGTTGTTATGTCCTGTGCGTGCGCTCCTCTAGACCCTCTTTGCAGGATTCGACTTGCCCAGATTCCATGTCAGAGGTCAGAGGTCACACCACAGATGTCAACCCCAGTCCCCCCTCCCCTCTCAGTGTGTGGTTAATATCTCCAGGCTATTGTACGAGAGGGATGTCGCCCCGGTGTGGTTCTGGGGTTTAGGCGTGTGTGTGTCACTCAGTCCTACATTAAACGTTTTCTCATCATATCTTTACAAGATTGAAATAAAATTTTTCAATCTCTGAGTTTTGTTTTCTTTAGCAAGTCTCTTTTGTGTCTCGCTCCCCCTCTCCAAACACTCTTTATCTCGCTGTGTCTCTCAATGTTGATGGCTCAGAGAAAGAGGCTCAACTTGTGTGTCTGACCGTTGACCCCAGATTCTTTAGGAGTTTTATCTGAATGTGAACTTTGACCCCTCACTAGCTCCATGTAGACTCTTTAGTGTTGTGGGCCTCAGAGACAAATCCTAAACACACCCACAGTCCAATCACAACAGACCTGTCTCTTTGACTCCGCCTCCTCAAGGCCAAGATGCAGATCACTTAAGTGTTGTGTTTAAAATGATCAGATTCATCATTAGATGTTGTTGCTTGTGTAAACGGCATGTTTGTGTATTTACTGTAAGTTTTACTGGTGTTTTACTGTCATTAACAGTTTATAACAACATTAAACTGAAATACAGAAACATGTTTGTAGGCGCGTGTGTGTGCACGTATGCACGTGTGTGTGCGTATGTGTGTGTTAAAGCGACAGATGACGGACGGTTGAGCCGAAGGGGGATGAACCCTCGTCTGTTGTGTTGACCAGCAGCAGTGACCATAAACCCACTGACCAACACCTTCAGCTCACACATCTGCTGCTCATCACACACACATCCCAGATGCAAAAGAAACAGATTGTCAAATGTTTATTTCTTTCTTTTCTCCGTGTGTGACAGACCCCAGAAAGAAGTATCATATTAAAGTGTTGGCATACAGTGTGCTGGGTGAAGGATATCAGGCCGATCAGACCATCAGCACACCCGGATGTGTTTGTGAGTTTCTGTTCACTTTTACACCTAAACTTTAAATGACGAACAATCATGTAAGGCACAGTCAAGTTACGCCTCGTGTTTATTTTGCAGCCGTCCGTGATCGTTTGATCCCGCCCCCTCCGCCGCCTCATCACGTGCACGCCCACAGTAACAGCTCCACCTCTGTGTACCTGCACTGGGGTCGACCCGCTTTCACCGCGGGACAAACCGTCAACTACACGGTCCGCTGTAATCCCGTCGGACTGCAGAACGCCTCGCTGGTGCTCTACCTGCAGACGTGAGTAGACTTCATGAAAATAACCAAACGACTTACAACATTCTGAAAATGTGCATCCCACAATGCATTGCTAGAATTACGAGAAACAATTTATTGCCAAAAGTTGAATCGAATAAAAAGACCAAACGCTGTGTCCTGCAGTGACACTCAGAGTTTGCTGGTCAGTGATTTGGATCCAAACGCAAATTACGAGTTTGCCGTCCGCCTTCACGTGGATCAGCTGTCCAGTCCCTGGAGTCCTGTGGTGTACCAGCAAACACTACCTGAAGGTAAACACGCACAGAACACACTCGATCCTATTATTTTCGACCGTTTGAATATTTCCTAAAACCAGAAGTTTCCATTTGAGGTGAAATCAGTCCGTAGGGTTTAGTTTACATTGCAGCCATACTTGACACGAGTATTAAGTACAAGCATCCCTTTCTCTGTTTCTCCACTCAGCTCCCTCTCGCGCTCCTGTAGGAGTCAAAGTCAGTCTGATCGAGGGAGATTCAGCACTGGTGTCATGGAAACCACCCGACGAGCCCAACATCACTGTGACACGCTACACCATCCTGTACGCATCACGCAGAGCCTGGGCGGCTGGAGAGTGGCAGATCCTTCAGAGAGAAGGTGCTCCGATGCTTTTCAAGTGTGACTCCAGTACAAAGTCACGGATTTGAGTTTCCATCTCTTTCTAACAAGTTGCCAAAAGGGACAATATATGTTCTACATTTACATTCAGTCATTTAGCAGACGCTTTTCTTCAAAGCGACTTACAAATGAAGTCAACAATGAAGCAATTTAAGTAACAAATCTAAAAAAGAATGCAACATGCCTTGTTTGATCTTGTATGACACTAATCATGCGGTCTTGTCTCCAGGGAGCATCACTATGGCTCTGTTGGAGAAACTTCAGTCTGGTCAGGTGTATCTGGTAAAGGTCTCCGCATCCAATCAGATGGGAGATGGGCCGTTCTCACCTGCGGTCGAGCTGACCGTACACTCTGATCAAGCTATAGGTGAGTTTCAGTTATGTAGCGCCACCTACAGGACACTTTAGACTGTTAGAATTATAGCTAAATGAAGCATTCACATTTAAGATGCACATTACACACTTTGTCATAAGAATTGTTGACTTGCATTATCTAAACTAGTGTTTTAATCCCTCACCTGCAGTGTTTTCAGGTGGCTTTTATCATCTGGATCAGCGCTCAATGACTGGAATAGCGGTGGGCGTGTGTATCGCTCTAACCTGCATCATCATCTGTGTGCTCATACTGGCCTGCAGAAGCAAAACCAGGTAAGAGCTCGCTTGCTCTACAAACACCTGACATCTTCCTCTCACCTTCCTGTTTCTATGGTAACACCGTGACTGACTCCACTCATGCGTTGCGATGTAGGAAATCCTGCACAGCCAAATCCATCAGACAAGGAGGACAGACTCCGCCCACTGCTGTCCATCTGGCCAATGGGAGTCAAGCTCAAAGTGCAGAGGAGATAATGCCTATGATGAGGGACCATTTCGTCGACGCGAAGGTATGTTTAAAATGACATGTCATATCACGGATGTCATAGAATTATTTTGAGCAGACGGCTCTCGTGGAAGCACTCTGATGAAAGCGTTTTAACATTTTTAGGGAGGAACAAATCTGATCATTAACAGTGATGGTCCGGTGAAGCCCACCAATGAGAAAAAGAGAAGCAGATGGAGCTTCTTCAAGAAGGATGAGACGGTACGAAATCATTTCTTATTGTTAAACAAGTTATTATTGATTATTATGAACAACTTTGTAATTTATATAATTTGTTCAATTTCAATTCGATTACATTTTTTTTTACCGTAATGTGTTTTTTCTGATTAATCTCAAATATGTTTGTCACAAAGTTCTAAGGTTAACGTACTTTTAATATAACCATTGAGTAAACATAAAGCAACAAATATAGCCTATAATATATACAAATCTTAATTCTTGGATCAGTTTTTTTACAAATTAATTGTTTATGGGGCGGATGTGAAAGGAGCCAGAAACGATTCATATCATCTCCGTTCTTTCGTGTTTGTGAACACAGGATGTGAAGAAAGTCTCCAGTCCCTCTTACTCGTATTACCCGGGCACCAGTCTTCTGAGTTACACCGACACATCGCCCGGATCCCCTCGCCATCAGCCGTCCTCTCTGCAGGGTCTGTTCGGGTCATCAGAGGGCAACAGCGAGGGCTCTCATTCCAGCCAGACGGGCGACTCTGGGCGTTATACTCATGATGATACGGAGGGGTCCAGCAGCCGTCCGGCCTCCCTGCGGGACGAGGAGAGCGAAGAGTCGGACCGTTACGTGATAGAGAAAGAGCATCACCTCTGTGTCAAAAATGCAGAGGAAACAACACCCCAACCCGTTTAACCCAGAGCTCTCTATCGCCCCCTGCTGCTTAAACAGACAGCAAACTCATAGGCTGTTGTGTACTTGCACAGTGTCTGTGTTTCTTGGTGAATGTATTATTTGTTTCTCTCTTTTCTTCATTTGTTTTAAATGATTGTGTGTTTGAAAGAAACTAAAATCTCACCCACCATGAATGTTTTGAACGTCAGAATATGTTTCTGACGTTTGCTCCCAGTGAGGATGGAAAGCTCACATTCTAATCTACCTCAGTTTACCTGTGATGAGATTTTCCTGCTCAGTATTTAATATCTGCTTACACATTCTTCCGTGCCAAAATAATTCTGCTATTTCTTCAGTTTGTGCGTTTGTCCGTGTCTGTTTGTTTGTGTCATCCTGAAGTATGGGGTCGCATGGATGCAACATTGCATTCTCACTCAGGATCATTGTTTTATCTTTCTCAGGTGTATAAACGTTAACATTTCTGTTGAATGTTTTATTTGAAGACGTTTGTAGACGATTGAGCGTTTCGTGTTGACGTCTCCACTCCAAAGCTCAAGAGGTTTCTCAGGTTCCTTGTTTGAGTGTTTTCGCTCTTATAGTTGTGTACTACCTCATTTGAATGTTTTATTTTTTTAGTTGTAGTTGTGTTCATTTTCTCAATCTCAGGGATCAAGTTTGAGTTCATTTGAAGAGCCGTGTGTGTGTTTTATACCGTGATTGACAGGGTATCCTTGTGCTGCGGTGCCTATCTGAGGCCGCGTTGAATGTGTGTCTAACCTCTGTCATGGAGATGGATTTCTTTACATGGTTTATTTCTTTCTCTTTTCTATTTTTGAGTGTGAAAGTACAAAAAACTGCTGACGTTGATGTGTTCAGCAGATGCCGATAGCTTTAATAACTGGCCTTAATGTATGAAGAGCGGAGTAGAGATACAAGTGGAAGAGATTTATACGATAGCAGTCTGATATTATGGAGTGAATGTTCTAAAAACCAAAGATAATTATCTAATCTTAAGTATACAATAATCATAAATCCTCTAAAGATCTATTTTTCTTGAAATATTACTACTACTGAATATGTGTTTTAGTTACTTTCCTGCTTTGGTATAGTCGAAGCTATTTTAGATTTAGAAACAGATGTCTAGCACTTGTCCTTCAGATTAGTTTGTTTTGTATTTCGCTAGGTCACGCAACTGAAATGTGCAGCGGTGACGCGCCAATCATCCCTAAAGCTGTTTGCGTTTTACACTCGTCTGAGCTGCTGGCGTTGGCTGGAGTTCAGGTGAACCGTGCTGCTTTTATGACCCGAGAGACGCTTTGCCAATTTTATGACCTTGTGAAGTGAAAATGCGGTCAATCAATATTAAGACAATTGATGGTTCGATGCTTTCAGGGTGAATCTTTCAGAACAGGAACTTGCATTTTATTAAAAGCGAATTTTAGTGAGTGAATTGCTATTTTTATTTCGTGGTGAAATATGGCTGATTCTGAGAAATGATGTGAGATTCACCCCTTCAACCAAATATCGGCTTCCCCCATTAGAATTTCAAGCTCCACGTGGATGTGTTTGTGTTGTACATGGAGATTATATGCAGAAGAGAGATGTTATTATATTATCAATCATCATTCATGTGTGGCTGAAATTCTTCTCAATCAGGGGAAATTGATTGGCCTTGAAAGGCCAGTACATGTCAATCAAAGACACACAATCAAGTTCTAAAGTTCATTTCAAACGCAAACAGCCTGAAACCAAAGATTGTTGTCACCGTTGCACAGAAAATCATTGTAGATTCGTTTCTATTCGCTTGATGTTTATCATTTTTCTGAAGATTTTCTACTTGTGGAAAGACCAAAAACTGTCAGGTGGTCAGAATTGTAATTGTTTATGACATTCAAGCAAACCAAAGATGATGGATTACAAATGTTTTTGTTTCCTTTTAACCCTTTCTCACTGGAGGAGAAATATTGTATTGTTTTTTCGTGAGCTGGAAGTGTTTTTGAGGGTAATGTATGTGCCCTAAATATTGACTAAATGTTTGGTTTGCTTTCCCTGTTGGAAAAGAGTTGGTTTTTACCCATTAAAACCAGCAAACCACACCGGTAAACCTGCTTAGGCCGGTTTAAGATGTGTTGTTTAGTATAATATGATGCTGGAAATGTTTTTATATGTATTTGAAAATATCTTATTGTGTTATGATAACAGTATTAATCTGTTAAACTGTTAAATTTCCGTTGTGAATTTTCTTTGTGCGGGTGTAATTCTACACATCAGTTTCAGGAAAAATATTCGTCCAGTTTTACGTCTCTGTACTGAAATGTGCAATGCGCTTGCTTAGACTTTATTTCTGTTCTGTTGTTCTTCTGTCCAATTGTTCTGTTGTGATCTGAAGTGAGACGTGAGAGCGCTTCAGAAACTCCTCCAAAGTTCAAGCAGTGAATGCTGGTTTCGACAGGCCGTGTGTTAAGTGTCCTGCAGGAACCGCATCTATAAGCCTTAAAAACTGAATGTATTTCTCAGTAAAACTCTTTTCATTCTTTGCTTTTCTTGTTACAAACAAACATGGACCGTGTGTTTATTGGGAGATGTTTTATTCCTGTTGAACAATACAGGGTAATGTTTACATCACGCATTTGGTTAAACTCCACCACAGAATGTTTGTTATAAAGAATGATTTCCAATTTAAATAAAATGTTGATGGCTTTCATTATCAATGATGCATTTGAGTGTTTTTGAGAAGTGTGATATTATTTTGGTGTTTTCTAATCTAAGTTGAATGGATTTGACAATCAAATACCCCTCATTGACTCTTCAGCCTATAGAGACTTGGGCATATTTTCATAAAAACCTTTTTTCTGAATTTTTTTGTGACTGAAATTAATATAAAGTTTTGCTTAAACATAGTTAAGCAGAAATGTATTTTGAATAAAAAATTCGTATTATCATTTATAGTGTTATCTTTTAATTATAATATTATACTTGTAATTGAATCATGCACTCTAAAAAAATGCTGGGTTATTTCTGTAAACACCTTTTTGGGTTAATTGTGCTGGGTCATAATTTTGGGTTGTTTGAGGTACTGTAAACACACAGTTGGGTTGCTCATGCTGGGTCAAATGCTGGGTTCTTTAACCACTGAACAGCTTGGATGGGTTGTTCATTTTTCCACTTTATCGAACCTTCTGGATCCTTCACGCGTCTCATTGTCAGACGGCAACGCACATCACAGCAAGCTGATTTTATGAGGTAAATTAATATGATAATATGATTATTTTTAATAACTTGTGGTAAGAGCACACTGATTTTACTGTTTAATGCAGTATTTGATCGGTCGCTGTGCGGAGGAAGTGTTTTATTCTGTGATTGGTTAACGTTAAGTAATTTAGCAGTTTAGCATGCTCATTTTTTTGACAAAAAAAGGCCTTAACAATCGCTTTATCCTTATGTTATATATATGTGTGTACGTGTGCATATTTTTACTTTTAAAGGTTTTTATCCTTCACGTTAAATCCTCATGGAAATGTATGAACTAACCTTAGGTCCGAAATACATGGTATAGTTCGGTTACCGTTTGCCTACTGTATGGCTTTGTAATGTTTAGTCAGAATTAGATAATTTCATACAAAACTTAATCTAAGGGGATATTTTTTCATGTGTCTGCTACGTGCCGGATCCAACCAACTAGCAATAATTTAAAATTTAGCATTTTCGCGCTTTTTTCCCCTCAGGTAACGTTACCGTTAGCTGCATTAGCTAAAAGCTATGCCTCTTAATCTCTCTGATTATTACAATTAATGACAAAAATAATGTTTGGAAAATTAAACAGAAATTTCCTTCTGACACACGACAGCAAACGATAGAAATAACTGATTTTTATACCATTTTCCAGCTGGGAAAAATACTAGTGTTCTTATAATTTGGCTGATATATGTATATCCTCAGAAGTAAATGATATACAGTATGAATGTAGTGAATGAAGTAAAATATCAAAAGTGAAGTTTTCTTCTAAAATTTGAATTTTTATAAGGCCTCTGTGTTTTTTCATTAAATGCATTTTAACTTTAATGTTAGTTATGTTTTAAGACTAACTGTCATATATTTAACAGGTGGGGACTGTCATGGTGGAATACTTGCAAAATGCAGAGAGCAGTGATGTAATCTGCACATTTTGTGCCTTGGGGACGAGGCAGCAATGACATCCCAGACCTTCGCCATTGTTTCGGGACATGCTATTGAAAAACTGACTTGTTGCTCAGTTGATCTGTTTCAAGTCCTTTTCTGTGCTTGATGTTAACTAAGCAGTCTCTTCCTACTTAGAAATTTCTCCAACATGCAGTTTATCGTATTGATGGACATGAGTCTTAATGTGGGAAGTTTTTGAGGACAACAGTTTCTTCTGGACACTTGTAACATGCTTTAAGTTGTCACATGTATTGTCTGTTGTTTGGAGTCTTTGTTTGGCTTAGTTTTAATGGCACACTGTTTGGACTGATTCTCATGTGACAATAATATATTTTTGAGTGTTCTAATGCTGCAATGTTGACATATAGAATCGGAATCTACAGTGCCTAATTCACCCAGTTTTGTGTTTTTAAAGAAACTGATCTACAAAAACTTGTTTTTATGTGTTTGTAGGTGTTGGATGAAATGTATGACAATTGCACCCATTCAATAAATGTAAAGTAATAAATTTAATAAAAACGCATATTTACAATTGCATATGTTTTGTGTAATGGTATTACAGAAAAATTATAATAGTTTTACATTCCCTTGAGATTATTTATTTTTATTGGTAAATATAAAAGTAGCAAGGCAATGAGACAACATATAACCCAATGTTTAGGTTATGTTAACACAGAAACACAGTTAACCCGACCCACTAGTTGGGTCAAACAAACAACCCAGCATTTTGGGTCAAATGGTTCAACCCAGCACTTGGGTCAAAATAACCCAGCGCGTGTTCTGTCCCATAGTTACCCAGCAGCTGGGTTAAGGTTGGGTTATTTTCTAACCCAGCAATTCTTAGTGTGTGGACACTACAGCAAAGGCTTAACCCTTAAACAATGTATAAAACGGCGCTTTTTAATGTTAATTCATACTTTTAATGTTACTAAATTATTATGAAACCCGAGGTTGGTAGTTTATGATGGATATTATGATGAGGGTGTTGTTTTTTATTATAAATTACTGATCTATCCAATGGTGAAGGCGTTCTCTCTCCATAATTAATTAGATTATGACGACGATGCTTCGTATCCAGCCAATGGCGAAGCTTCGGTTCATTAATATTAAACACACAGAGTTCGCCAAAGTAGGAGTGGCGGTTGAGTCGCTTCCCGGTTGCGCGCCGTGATTGCAGCCGAACGGGGGACACACGAGACGAGTTGGCTGCTGTCACTTTTTCTAACGTCAAAGTTACACCGTTTTCCCGTTCATTCCGCGAGTTTGAGTCATGTGAGCGGCCTGTAATGTCCACTGAGCCGGATAAAGATTCATTCTCTCTGAAACGACACCGAGGTAACGTGAATCTTCCGTGTTTGATCATGTGCGCGCGGGTTTCGCGCGGCTCGTGATTACCGGAGCGGCGGCCTCGGGCCTTCAAAGCGCAACAGAGATGTTTTTATTCATGAGTGTGAAAGTAAATGAGAGAGAGAGAGAGAAAAGAGAGAAAAGAGAGAAAAGAGAGAAAAGAGAGAAAAGAGAGAAAAGAGAGAGAGAGAGAGAGAGAGAGAGAGAGAGAAAAGAGAGAAGAGAGAGAGAGAGAGAGAGAGAGAGAGAGAGAGAGAAAAGAGAGAAAAGAGAGAAAAGAGAGAGAGAGAGAGTGAGTGAGAGAGAGAGAAAAGAGAGAGAGAGAGAGTGAGTGAGAGAGAGAGAAAAGAGAGAAAAGAGAGAGAGAGAGAGTGAGTGAGAGAGAGAGAAAAGAGAGAAGAGAGAGAGAGAGAGAGAAAGTGAGAGAGAGAGAAAAGAGAGAAAAGAGAGAGAGAGAGAGAGAGAGAGAGAGAGAGAAAAGAGAGAAAAGAGAGAGAGAGAGAGTGAGTGAGAGAGAGAGAAAAGAGAGAGAGAGAGAGTGAGTGAGAGAGAGAGAAAAGAGAGAGAGAGAGAGAGAGAGAAAGTTCGGTGAAATTGAGAGTTTCTGTAAAGTTTGTGTTGAACAGATTCACAAGAGAGAAACGAATCTAAACAGATCGAAGTTTTGTTGACAATGACATGTCTTTAATAAAGTAAATATCATATATAAATTAATGTAGAAAAGGGTGTCTTCATTAAGTTAAATAATAATTAAATAAGTAAATTTGGTTAAAGTGGGACACTTTGTCAATTCATGTAAATTAAGGTGAAAAGAAGTGTGCCGCTTAATCTTTGATCTATATTTATATTAATCTATACATGGCAAAGCGTATTTATATAGGCTAAAGTTAAATGTAGAATATGTAGTGTTACATACTGTATATGTAGTGTTATATAGAAATCAAGAATGTATAGTATATGGTCATATTGCATATGGAAATGTAGTTAATGTATCAAGGGTTTGAAAACGACAGCCAGTCATCATATTCATATGAAACACAATTCTCATGATGTGGTGTTGGGCCATATTTCCCTAAAGTTTTTTAAATGTAATTTGTAAGAGATTTACCATCACGTGTGCCTGAAATAGGCTGTTAAATCCAAATGTTGTGTTTGTTTTCATAACTCTCATCTTTGAGTCAGCCAGCGTGCTCACAACTTGACAATATTACATTTAGATTTCTTGGTACATGACAAAAACAATAAAATGCTTTAAAAATCATTGCTGTAAAGTGTAAATATCACCTGTTACTCACAGCTGTGTTGTAAACTAAAGATGAACTCTTTCATATGTGTATAAGATACACCTGATTCAAGTTTTGATTTAATTTTTTTAACTTAATTTAGACTTTTTTTATTTTGTGTTGTAAAAAATATCTGCTTATCCCAAATCTGTTCCTTTACAATTTAGACTTTATCTTAAAAGCGTGATAATTATTTAAGATAACAGTATTGACCTGAGTGTTAAAATGACGGTTTGGTTTTACAGGTGGTGAAGGTGGGCTGGGTGATGTTTTAGGGGCTTCTGGTCTGCTAGTGGGGAGTCCTGAGAAAAGGAGACGCAAGTCTAGCACACAGGTAACATATGTGGACTTTTATTCTGGATGTGATTAATCGCTATTAATGGTTTGACAGCCCTTTCCACAGTGACCACAGACACTTTCACACTTCAGTCATGAGATGTTTGAGCAGACCCACCAGATCTGAGATCAATCAGAACTTTGCAACATTTGACACGGGATGATGTTTCTTTATAAATAGTGGAAATCAGAAATAAGACCGTGTAGGAGTTTTGTGATTCCTTCATAACGAATTTAATACAATGAAAAAGATACAGTAACTGATTACAAGTCATTTGAATCGTAAGGCAAACATATGCAGATACATGTAGTTATCTTTAGATCACTTGGTTCGATTGAAAAAATGAATTTCTCCACGTGAAATAAATATGATTTTTACATTCTGTTATTTTGCTGTTGTTCTTTATTGCAGGTGCATCACAGAACTCTGATAATAAACCTAAATGTGTTTGTCTTCCAGGCTTTATCCTTCTCTCCTCTGTCTGCATATGCCCCTCCACCAAACCCGAGCTCGGATCCCTTAATAGCCTCCAATCCTTTCGACGACAGCTACAGTTTACCATCTGTAAAGTCATTGCCGTCTGCTAACCCTTACTTTGCCCCCTCACATCACTCTGGGTTTCGTGGCTATAGCACACCTAGGATGGCCGCGCACACGGGCAACAGAACCCCTTATCATTCCCCGTATCCAATGAGTAACCAGCCCCATCCCTTTTCCCAAAATCCCATGGGCATGGGTTTCCACCGGGCACCGGGATTTAACTACGGGCACAGCACGGTTCAGCCGTTCAGACCGGGTCCTGGAGAGAACGTCAACCCTCGGAACCCCCATCAGAATCTAAACCACGGTAACAGTCCCGACGGTGTCCCAAGGTTTGGTCCGGATGGGAACGCTTATACAACCCCGGACGTGAGTCCTAAACTCTCTCAGCAACAGAATTTCTTCAACCGGTCCGGCACGCCCAAACAGGACCCGGTTGACACCATCAGGAAAAATACAACGCGGAACCCATCGCCACGGAAACAAAGCTGGAACTGTGAAGACGGCGCATCCCACGACGGCACGGCCGAGCTCAAAGCGAAGGGTCGAGGGAACACACCCGGGGTGGAAAAGTTCAACGGTGTCCTGCACTCGTATCCTGAAGCGCTGAAGTCTTCACCACGAACTGACCAAATGGATAAAGCTCGGCGAGGAAGCGCTAGTAAAGTTGAGAGCCGTTCTATCAGTCGGAGTGCGTCGTCTGAGCCCGTCTACCCGTGTGGTATATGTCTGAGCGAGGTGAACGATGATCAGGAGGCCATTCTGTGTGAGGCTTCTTGTCAGAAATGGTTTCACAGGGTTTGCACCGGGATGACCGAGACGGCGTACAACCTGCTGACGGCGGAGACGTCTGCGGTTTGGGGTTGTGACGCTTGCATGGAGGACAAAGGAGCTCAGCGGCTCAAATCTCGAACGCCTTCCGTGACAAGCGACGGACAATCATGAAAAAAAATCAAGGGCTGTGTGAAGTTCTTCCGTCTCTTGACTCACCTCATCAAGAAATCCACATCTTTTGGTCCATTAAGCCCTTAAATGTCGAGATTTTGGAGATGGAGAGGACATCAGAGCACTCGCTTTATTTATTTCTGCCCACGTTTAACATTGTTTTCTTTTATTCTTTCATGTCATGTGTGTATTTTCAGAAGTGTTTTATCTCTACAAACCTCTTGAGGAGTCTGTATGCTAATAATTCATGTATTTCTTTACATTATCTTCCCAGTTTGTTACATAGTTCTGAACAAGCAACTTTATGTTTTTTGTTTTGTCTCTAGTGCTTCAAAACTATGCAAATGCTTTTGAATTGATGACAATCATTTAATCGTTCAAGGGTTAAGTCTTTTCCATTGAATGTCGCTTTAGAGTTGATTGACTATAGAAGATTTTTCAAAGAAAGTGTCGAGAGATTGAAGATTTGTGTGTTTGAGTGTTGAAGGACTCTTGAGACACATGTAGTGTCGGTGAGAATGTTCCGGCTTGTCCTGGACTGTACTTTGCTTTTGCTTTCTTCCCTTTGTTTCTCATTCAGTGATGCTCTTTGATTGTTTCATGATCAAATGAAGTGAAAATCTTGAATCAGAGACAGAAAAAAGCTTGAGGTAAAACAACAAATGCACTTGAAACTTGTATGTGTTTTTGTGATCGCTTCCATGTTCCTGTTGAGTTTTTTTTTGTTGCCGAAAACTAAAGAGATTTATTACTTAAACACCCTTTTTTCTAAACATATAGTGCATCTAGAACTTTTGAAACGTTCTCTTTGAGGTGTTCATGGATCAATCTCACAGATGTGTCATTTTAACCCCAAATCACAAAATAAAATATGCATCTAATTAATCATTATTAATAAAATGATGGATGTAACTAGATTTGACATGTTTTTGTGAGATTCATCTTTGTCATCTCCAATGTTTGTTTGTTTTTATATTTTTATACCGGCTTCAGTCCTGTCGGTTTGGATTTGTTATTGTAGCGTTACAGTAATGTGTGAATGTGCCATGAGCTCATGAATGTGTATTTCATGTCAGGCATTTAACTATTCAGATCATGTTTGCAGACCTTTAACTTGAAGATGATGTGCCATTATTTACGAGTATTCTTGAGTTCACATTCAGATATGACGAATTCATGAAAGATTAATTGTGAATGAGCACTCTGGTGTGTTTATGTGTCAACGGGTCATGAACAATAAATGAACAGTAATTGTATAAATGGCAAAATTTGACCGTTGATCTCTGGTGCCTTAAATCTGAGTTCTTTAAGCTGATGGCATCATGCAGTGATATAGTCAGATCATTCCCACTCATTTTATGACAGAACAATGAATGTATGAAGCCAATAAATCATAAACAATGAACAAAATGAAGCATTTTACAAAAACTCTGTAGTCTGTAGGCCACAGACAGTTTTTGAATGTAAATTCTTTAGCAAACATTTACTTCACACTGCAATGATTAATAAAATGTGGTTTATAAGACTTTCTTCTAAACAGTGTCAATGAATTTGACTTATTGAATTTGACAGATACATAGAATTGTGATAATGATCTTTGAATCAAATCTTCACTGCAACTTTATTGTTTTAAGCAGATGTTGTTTCACTACGATTAGATGCTTTCATTTTCCCAACAAGAATAAAGCTTTTGTATATTGTCTGTATACCCTTCCCACTTGGGCGAATATTGTAGTAAACTTCATTATTTACGAATTATATATGAATTTAGATTCATTCATTTATTTATATGGGAATTGATAAACTGTGATAAATATTTTACTGCACTTTACTATTGTAAAAATGGTAAAACATTTAGTAATAGTACAGTGAAATATTATTTACTAAAACACAAAATTATAATTAGGATTTTTTTCTAGTGGATTGTTTATGAAATGCAAAAAGTGAAAGAAAATTTGAAGAGTTTGGTTTTTAAAAATGTTCAAGAATCATGTTTTTTATTGTTTATTCCAATAATATCAATCAAACTGCAGTTGGTTTTGATTAAAGCCATAATAACTTAAAAAATACACCTAACACAATAAAAAAATCATGTTTTATATTACGTTATCTCATTTTAGAACCAAACTCTTTATTTACATTTATATTTTATGACAGCATACGGTACTTTGTATGGCTCCGCCCCTTGGCAACCACCGCCGCGTCATAGCAACCGGTGTTGAACGTTCCCTCAGTCAAGATGCCGCTGACGGTGAGAGATTACACATGGACACAAAGTGAAAGTTCAGTTTATATAAGTGTGCCTTTAAAGGGAATAAAGACGACAAATGTCGATGTCATCTGTACCGATGAGTACCTGAAGGTAAGAATTTACGTCTTAAACGCGCACACGTAAAATACGTCAAAGTGTCACGTGGAGACCCGCAGCAGAGATAGCGTTGTCTTTTCTATCATTCTTTTGCAGGTCAGTTTTCCTCCGTTTCTATTCGAAGCTTTCTTGTTTGGAGAAATAGATGAAGAGAAAAGTGAGGCCAAGATCGGGAGTGGTGTTGCAGTTTTTACACTGCAGAAAAAGAAACATGAAGTGTGGGAGAAACTCTTCACGACTCTCGGTAAATGTACTCAGTGACTGTATATGGTGTTGGTGATGTATTTATGGTCTGTGGTATTTCAGATGTCCAGTTGTTTTAAAGCATCTGTTTTGTTATATTGCAAAGATAAAGAAAGACAGAGGCAGATGAGGGAGCAAGCCATTGTCAAAGTCCAAAACAAAGCAGAAGAAAAGTCTAAAGCCAAAGCCACGAGGATTCAGCAAGAGAAGAAATTTGCACTGGAGACCATGATGAAGGTCTGCACACTGTGTTATTGATCTCAAATGAGCTGGTTTCACTCCCTTATACCTTCATTTGTTTATAATTCAACAATTAGATCAATAAACATTGATAATGAACTAAGATTAATAAACGCTGTTATTGTTCGATTATTTGAACTAATATATTTAATGATGTTGACAAATGCATGATTATTGATAGTGATTAATCTTGTGTGTTCTTCTGTAGCTTGAGAAAGAGGAGCGTGAGCGGATTCAGAAGATGAAGGATGAAGAGTGTTTGAGAGCCACAGCAGAGCTGGAGGTCTGGAGAGAAACACAGAGAAAAACTGCTGAAGAGACGCAGAAGAGATCCAGCAGCACAACGCACAACAATAAACCTGATCATCAGAAAACACAGCGTGTGAATGTTACATCTGCCATAAAACCATTGCACAATACCGCCAACACTTCAACCGGTAAACAAACTTACACAAGTCCTGGCTCGTTTTTAACACACTTCATGACTTAAACATCAAAGTAAATATGAAAGAGCATTCACAACGCAATTTTCCGTCTGTAACAAAACATGACCTTCTTAAATTTAGAAGGTTAGATTTACACCTGTTCAGTGTTGTTTTATTAATAAATGATGTATTTCTATCTTCAGATCAAAAAAACAGCAAGCAGAAGTATAAAGATCTCCCTGCACCCAGATCTGCAGGCTGTATTCAGATCAGTTTTACTCCACGGGTGTTTCCCACAGCCCTGCGAGAGTCTCGCGTGCTCGAGGAGGAAGAGGTGAGATGTGTAGACATATATATTTATATTATAAAGTCCACACAATGTATAGAAACCTTACATAGGTGTGTCTGTGTGTGTGCGTGTTTGCGTGCTTGTATGTGTATTCGTGCTTGTGTGTGTGGTGTGCTTGTTTGTGGGTGTGTGCGTGCTTGTGCATACGTGCATGCTTGCGTGTGTGTGCATCCTTTTGTGTGTTGTGTGTGTGTTTGCGTGAATGTGTGCGTGTATGCTTGTCTTTGTGTGTGTGCCTATGTGTGTGTGTGTTTGTGCGGTACGTGCGTGCTTGTGTGTCCGTCCTTGTGTGTGTGCATCCTTGTGGGTGTTGTGCTTGTGTGTGTTTGCGTGTGTGTGCATCCTTGTGTGTGTATGCGTGCTGGTATGTGTGTGTGCTCATGTGTGTGCGTGGTTATGTGTGTGTGAATGCGTGCTTGTGTGTGCGTGTGCGTCCTTGTGTGTGTATGTGTGTGTGAGCAGTGGTTGATGAAGCAGGCAGAAGCCAGAAGAGCCGCAGACTCACAGCTAGATGAACTGAAGGATCTGACAGATGATGAGAGAAATCCAGACTGGCTGAAAGAGAAGGCCGAGTGAGTTACACAGGAGACACGTATCAAACATTACTCACTTTTATTTAGCAACAGAGAGCAGTGATATTTTGTAACTCACTGATAGGGAAGTGTGTTGTTGACTTGCTTTCAGATATTTGAAGTGTTTGCTCTGTGAATATCACAGCATCATGAGGCCGTGACAGCGTATCATCATCATTCTTTATCTCCGTCATCTGCAGTAAATTCTTCTTAGCTGGAAACTATCAGGCTGCTGTCAACGCGTACAGTCTCGCCATAAAGCTCAACAGAAAGATTCCAGCGTTGTTTTCCAATCGAGCGGCCTGCCATCTTAAGATGAGGAATCTTCATAAAGCCCTTGAGGACAGCTCTCGGGTTAGTTTACTGTCTTAATCTTGTGCATCTTTAAAAGTGCTCTAGAATATATAAGGATTTTTCTAGCCCCTTAATATGACTGAAATCATAGTAGTGAGTAGAAATGGAAATAATCCGTGAGGTTCAGTTTTCTTACACATTCAAACACCTTTCCACAGGCTCTGGAGTTGCTGACGCCTGCGGTTCCTGCGAACGCTCCGGCCCGACTAAAGGCACACGTGAGGAGAGGAACCGCATTCTGTGAGCTGGAGCTTTATGTAGAAGGTACATGATTTAAAACACATCAACTACATTCTTGTAAATGTGCGAACACTGTATGCAAACCTCTGCTACTGTACGGACTGACATTTCCTCAAGCAACAGTTATGCAAACAGGCAGGCAAAAGACCAAAATAAGAGGAACAGAATTGCAAGTGCAAAAAATTTTACACACACATTGCATTTATTGCAACACATAATAACTGTCATTCAGTCATTCATTTGGACCTCTGATATAGTTTTATATCAGTATTTATATAAATGATATGTAGAATGGCTTTTTCTCAACCGATCGGACATATATTCTTTAAACTAAATTCAACACTGTCAAAACAGCCTTTAGGACAGATTTTCATTTGATTTTTCCATGTTTACATAAACTTCACAAGCATTTGATTGTTCTATGGATCTGATGTCTTCCGCAGGTCTTCAGGATTATCAGGCTGCTGTAAAGCTCGACCCAGAGAACGCGGCTCTGCAGGCGGACACGGAGAAGATTCGGCAGATCATACAGGGCTCCACACCCAGCTCCTGAAATCTCCTTCACCAAAACTATTATTAAGCATGTATATATATATATAAGCCGTGTTTTATTAACCCTGGTTGTGGATTGTTATGTGACATCACAAATAAAGTACAGCTGAAGACACTGGTACTGTTCTGTCAATCAAACCTAAAATGGTGATCTAGTTTATTTACCATCCTAATATGTTTATGATTAATACACTTTAGTTTACGAAAGGATGAGGTAAAAGTGTTCAAGCAAAGTGATTTATGATTGCTGACCGTAAAATCCTGCTTTATAATTGGGTACATATAGCAGGCTGTGATCCAAGCTTGTGTTAAAGGAATTGTCCCGGGACATCCCACACATTCCAAGGTGCTGCGAGAACGTCTGGGATACGGGATGAAAGGTACAGGGTGAGGATTCAAATGTGGGCGCCTGGGCACCGTAGTCACTGGATGTAGTTTTGAACATCAGCTTCTGAGATCTGGCCAGTGTTGGATCTTCAGGTGAAGAGGGAGGTCCTTGTTTCAGCATGCAGGAGAAAACTGGGTTCCCTGGGTTTGCACATGGAGTCTTCGGATGCTCAGGATCAGACATGATGAAATACTGCAAGTCAATATAAAAAAGGGATAAATATTTTTGTAAACACATAAGACATTTGTAAGTAACGCAATGCCAACAAATATTTATATCTTTTTTTATTTATCATTGTTTTACATTTATTATTTTGCTATGTTGTTTTATAATGGTAAATTACAATACCGCTCCTTAAATTTAACGTTACTTCCATTGTATTTTACACGATATTTATTTTTCGTTATTGCTTTTTAAATTATAATACGTTTTATAATACAATACAGATATGACATTTGTTAAAATAATTTTCTAAATATTCAAAACTCTTACCAGTTTTACAGCAGACGATCAAACTCTTCTGCGTGAAGTTTTGAGGTCTCTATGGCAATGACGACGACGACGACGTCACCGGCGCATGCGCGCAAATAAGGGGAATTCATATCTTGGTTTCAGCAAAGAGAAATAAACATGCGTAGCAATGAAATAAAGCCCCTACACATAAAACAGGACACGATGAATAAATAAAAAACGCAAAATAAATACGTTTCAAAGTTTTTGAGTGACTCACGGGATACTTTAGCGTTTTGCCTTCAGGGGTTCGTGGGAAATGTAGTTTAGAGAGCTGACGGCCGGAATGACGTCAAAGCGGAGCTGCTTGATTACAAAACGTCAACTCCCACAATCCTCCTGCCCACGCCGTCGCCTTGTTGTCGTTTATATGATGTGATGTTGATGTTTTTTGGCTCAGTTAGAGAGGGTTTCGTTTAATGGCAGATTGGCGCAGACAGCGTTTGATTTCTCTCTTTATCTCGGCGCAGTTTATCTTTGAAACAGGTAAGGATAAAAGTTTTAGTAGTCTGACCTTTAATACATCTATTATAAGACATGAGAAAAGTGCCTCACGTATTTCGGTGTGTTGCGTTAGAGTGACTCAATATCAATCTCATTTTCTCTGATTTGCACTTGAGTTCACGTGCACAATATTATGTTGACTTTAAGGTGTTTGGATGCACGATTATATAACATACATCTAATTTTAGATGATGGGAGTGTCCATTACAAGCGTCTGGCTGGGTTTAGTGTGTCTGACAGAAGGTTAAGTCTGCAAATCCTTCACTGTGGTCTTGTTTGACTAGTTCTTCGTGAATGCGTTAAAATACTTCAGATCACATCAAGTCCACTAAAGACATCCAGATGTCATTGTTCATGTGGTTGACACTGGATGAATACTGGGAAAGCTGTGTTGGGTCGCTTCAGTATGATATGAAGGCTGTTATGGGGTCAGTGGTTTTGGTGGTATGTGTTTCTGTCTCTCTAATGGGTTTGTAACCAATTATTTTTGTAGTCTTCCTGAAAAACAAATGAGTGAAATAATCAGATTCATCTAGTTTAATTCATCACATCTGGTTTAATTTGATTTAAAACTCGAACCTTACCATTTTGTGGCGATTTATTCTGTTCAGTTTTGACACTAATGTTGAAGAATGAAGTGTTGTTGTTCAAAGCATTTTGGATTTAAGAGGGTCTGAAACCGGAAGGTTTCTGTTTCAAATCTCTTTTTCATGTTTTAAATGTTTGTTTAAGCTGTGTGTTGGTTTACAAATGCAGAATAATCATTTACCAGCCACAGGCCAGGTCATTCTGACACTCCCAGTTAATATTGAGAGGTCAGCTGAAGGCTATTACTGGGAAAAACATGCAGAGCAAAAACATTTTTTTTAGTCCTTTTAAAATAAGAGTTTTGCCTTTTTTCTTGTTGTCCAGCTGGTTAAAAGATGTCTGAAAGCTCCAGCGACACAGAATCATCATGTGGATGGACTGTCATCAGTAATGAGGTGATGTATTACTCCACTTCTTACTTGTAATCAGAACTATCTTGTTTATTGTAATCATAGTTAAACGATCCAATCATAATCCTTACTGTAACCGGGGAAACTGCATGTGAAGAATATTCAAGTTCAAATTTATATTTGACCAAAAAATGTGAAATAAAAAATTACAATGCATGTTTTTTATGAAATATTTTAGCGTTTAATGTAAATAGTTTATCAATGTTGGTCTTTGTTTTTTTTTCAATTCGTGTGCCCTCATAATCTTTAATTATTATCAGAAAATGTACTTCCTGATTATCCATTTTAAATGACGAATGTTCGCCGGCTTGGGCGGAGCATCCATTAACTCCTCCCCCTCAACTGTCAATCTGCTGCCAGTTCCATTTCAAAATGCAACGGCTGTCTTTATACATCCAATCAAATCACAGAGAAAAACGAAAGCCGTGCCCACTACTGTTTTCATTCGAAAAATGCATTTCACTCGGAAATGCGTCACAATACGGAAAACGATCTTTACTTCCGGTTCAGGGGGACTTTAAGCACTGGTATAATTCAAATTTGATGTACTGAAATAAAAAATGAAGCATCACAGTCTTGTTTTTGCATGAATATTACAGTCGCCCCACACCAAATAGTTATTTTGATGTAAATTCTATCATTGCAATATAAATTGAATTTTGTTTCTTGATTATTTTTGCCTTTTAAACTGGTTATTCATACTTGGGTTTGGTATTATGTAGGGTTCAGATATAGAGACGCTGGGTCCTGATAATGTTGGTGAATGTGAGGAGAGAGAGGTCACGCGTGATGCAGACACACCTGTCGGTGAGCACTCCGATCTGTCATTAAAAACAAGATTTACACGTTCAAAACTATTTCATTTTTAAAGTGATATGAATTCACCGCTGTATTAATGTGTTTGATATGCAGTATTATTATTGGGTGTCATCACACAAAAGCTGAAGGCCGTGAATGAATAGAATTCCTTTTAAACAATCAAGAGTGGTTGGACAACTTTGAAACATTTCAACCTGTTTTCAGCCGAACGGGGCGAGGAGAGTCTGGGAGAGTCTTCTCTGGACCTCACGTTGAGAGAGGAGGAGGCGGCGACTGTGGAGGCGGAGGATGTCCATGAGGTAAGATGAACCTGAAAACTTCGGGTCCTGTTTTATTGTTCTACACAGAGACACGTGAGCAGTTCTGGTGTAAATAAGCAGTTTTGTTCTTGTAGGTGGAAGCAGAAGCGGGTGGAGACGATCACGTGATGCTTTGCTCCTCCAGTGAGAACTCTGACATCATAACCCTGGCAGACGCACGGGAGGCAGAGATCGCAGTGTGGGAGGAGCCTGTTGCTAAGGAGGAGGAGGAAACGGGATGTGAGGAGCTGTATCTTGGAACGTCGTCGAGCAGCCAGTATACGTTTCGAGAGACTGAAACAAGTGAGTGGAAAACAGACACATCTGTCACTATAGACCATGAGAGGGTGAAAACTAGGTGAATTCCAAGAGAGCTGGAACATATCTTAGAAAACATTACTGGTATTCCCCGTGTTTTTACCAACCGTTGTGTGTTTGTTTACTTATTTTAAGAGTTGTAAAGGTCACATTTCTTAAAAATGGGAAAAAATTCTTGCATTACAGTTACCTTTGAGGAGGGTTATAAAGCATATTTAAAGGCATAGTTCACTACAGAAAAAAAATTCTGTCATCATTTATTCCCCCCATGTGTTTGTAAACCTGGATGTGAGTCTTTCTTCAGTGGAACGCAAAAGAAGATATTTTGAGAAATGGGTTATCAATTTTCTTCAAAATATCTCCTTTTGTGTTGTGCAGAAGAAGAAGAAACTCACACAGGTTTGACATGACTTGAGGATGAATTTTCATTTTCAGATTATCTCTACAACATCATAACCGTCTTCATATGGGCTTTATTCACTTTGTGTAAAATATCATTTGTGTTTTTCTTCTGATTTTGGCGAGAGAACTGTGAAATCAGTTTTGGTTGAGCGTCAATGTTCTCTCTCTCTTTCTCCTGCGAACTGCAGGTTGGTGGAGGAGTGAATGGGGATTTTCCAGGACGCTGTGGGATTATGGGAGTCATCTGCATGACTCTCTCTCACTTTCTCTCTCAGGTGCTTGAGGGGTGTGAGGATGCTGATTAACCTCTGAGGAAAAGTCCTGTGTGTGTGTGTGTTCAGTGATGTGGCAGAAATAGGTTGTGCCACATTCGGCTTGCTGATGAAACTCTCAGCCAATGACTGCCGCTTAGATCACATGTGTAAAGAGTGTGAAAGCCACAGTTATATGTTTGGCTGACCTAAATTACAGCGTGTTGACAAATGTGTTCACAGGAGTGTGAACGAACTAGTAGTGCCAAACATGAATAACGTTACTCGGACAAAGTGATGGTGATTTAAACAAATCCTCTTGTGCTAACCGGTTTGAGTGGAGAGCTATGGTGAAAGAAGAAACATTGCTTCATCTCTCCATAGATCAGAAGATCTAGTAACACACACTTGATATGATGAACGATTCATTGTTGGTGTTGAGATCTTTTGACGTAAATGCCACCAATTGCGTTGGAATGCCCTAGCAACCACCCAAACACCTTAGCAACCGCAGAGAAACATCACTGGAGTTATTCACAGCACACTCACACTGTGATGGTGAAATCTGCACAATGGTCACACAGAACACGATTAACGTGCCTGAGGAACTCAGACTGTAGAAATAATGTTATTTTTTTCTAATGTTATTATATAAAAGTAACAATATATGTTTGTTTTTTGACACTTAAAATATGATTGGTAGAGAAAGAGTTTGTAACCATTGTGACTCTTAAAGGAGAAATGTAAAACGTGTGCAGATGTGTTACCCAGGACTGCTGGAGAATATATATATATATATATATTCATATATATATGAATTTGTGACACTCCTATTGCTCCAGTTACGGTTTGAGAATAATGGATATAAACAAGATGTATTCAAGGCAAGGCAAGGCAATTTTATTTATATAGCACATTTCATACACAGTGGTAATTCAAAGTGCTTTACATAGAAGAAATTAAAATAATAAAAAGAAATAAGAGTAATTAAAACAGTTTATAAAAATAAAATATAGTACAGTACAGACAGTCGGACGAACATTGGCACAGTGCTCATTCATTAAATGCAGAGCTAAACAGATGCGTTTTGAGTCTGGATTTGAAAGTGACTATTGTAGGAGCACATCTGATCTCCTCTGGAAGCTGGTTCCAGCTGCGGCTGGCATAATAGCTAAAAGCAGATTCGCCATGCTTTGAGTGAACCCTTGGTATTTCTAGCTGAAATTCACAGAAAAGCAAGCATGTGCACGGTTTTCAACTTTCTAAACACATGACTGTGGTGCAGTGTGCTGCACGCTTTCTAATGCTGAGCTCTTCTGTACTGATATACTGCATTGACATTAGAGCTGTGTGTGTGGTTTTATGAAATGACCTTCATGGGTTTTTTAGTGGGTTCACCTGAAAACAGCCCATATGATGTCTTCATAGTGTAAAACATGCCATCGGTTTTAATCTGATTGGCTGATTGGCGAGCATGTGTGTGTTGATTTTAATAAAGTGTGTGTTTTCTGTCCACACCCAGTTTTCCCTGTGGATCAGGCCGTGCAGCGAGACATCAGCAACAGCAGCAGTGAGGATGAGGAGGATGAGACGAAGAGCAGTCCTGTGATGAGAAGACGCAGAGTCAGGAGGAGCACAACAGGCTCAGAGTCTGGAGACCCGCAGGAGACTCACAGGAGACGAGATGAGGTGCCGTAAACAATCATGACATCATTCATACATCATCAGGGCTCTTTTTTAACAGGCCTTGCCAATATTCTTTCATGCATTTTAAAATTCACAAAATAGGTATGAATGATTCTATTTAAAGGTTTTAAAGGTGTTTGAGAGAAAGAGAATGTTGCTGTTTTTCATTAAATCTAACATTGTTTTATTTTTATGTTCTCTCTTTTTATTTTTATTTATTATTATATATATTTTTTATATATATAAATTTTTAATTTATTTCTTCCAATTGTGTCTTCGATAGTTTATGTTCAAGGAAAAAAATGTCATAAATAAAGAAAAACAAAAGAAGATATTTGGAAGAATGCTTGTAACCAGAGTTTTTGAAAAAAAATGACGATGATAGTCAAAAGTGCCCAAGAATTGTTTGCTTTCCTACTGGACATTCTTCAAAATATCTTCTTTCTTGTTCTTGTAATGTTTTCAGGCGTATAGAATAAATGTTTCTCTCTCATTGAATTTTACATGGTTTTATGATAGTTTGCCATTTAAACTTGTCGAGGCTTGAACTCGGCATCATCTTTGTTAACCTGCTGGATATTGTTTCCATGGTAACACATTAGAATCAGGAGAAATCAAACTTTCTCTGGGTCATCGGTTCGTTCTAACTGTTCAGGCCTCATGCTACAGACAGCCATGAATCTTTTATAACGACTATGAGGATGTTTACACGCGTCTCTGTTGTTCATCAGGAGATTCAGGTGCAGGTGGACCAGCTTTCGGCCGCTCGCGGTCAGATCAGCGGCACGCTGAACAAATGTATTCTTTTAGCGCTGCTTATCGCCATCAGCGTGGGCTTCGGACACTTTTGCGGTGAGCCATCTTCCTCTCTGTCATCCGCTTCTGTTTGTGGTGTTTAAAAGAGTTTGAAGAGAACTGACAGGATCAGTTTATATCAGAAAATCCATGATTTAGATTACAACGTGTTTATATAGAAGTTTGTGTGTTTGTTTTTGTGTTCCAGGCACGATTGAGATTCAGGAACGGAAGATGACTGTGGAGAAGATTCGTTCGAGTGAGCTCGACGTGCCGTGTAAGAGAGAGGTGGACGTTGTCAATAAGGTCCGTCAAAGACTATGACTTTAATATTATTTGATTCATCTCCGAGTAAAATTGAGTAAAAGGCAATGTAATGAGACATTATGTTTAACTCATATAAACAGTGTTTACCTCTCTTGAGTGAAATTTGTTCCAGCTTCTGGTTCTGCCCTGTGCTAGTCTTTTATATTTACTGCGTCTTTTTACTTAAACAGTTAAACTAATCATGTTGTATTGTCAGATTAGTGGTAAGGTAGGACTGATATTTCCTATATCCTTTCCTTATTTAATCATTCCTATATTCAGAGGATCAAGTTTAATTGAAATCTACCGTTTTTAAAATTACAGTCAAATTAAAATCTTAACATAGATAGGCTTGAACAAAAGTATATTATCATCAGTGTTGGGTAAGTTACTCTGAAAAAGTTATAATTTACTAGTTACATATTCAATAGTGTAATTAGATTACTGTACAAATTACTCTCTCCAAAAAGTATTTAATTAATTATTACTAATTATTTTCTATATCAACCTTGATTAGTTAAGTGAATTAAGAGCTGTTTTATGTCTCTCCTTGAATCATTCATATAAATAATAAATAACTACATCAATTATTCTTATTAACTGACCAAAGTATTACAAATGTGAGAAGGATACATTAAAGCGTACACTTTAAAGTTAGACTTATTGTCATTTCCACTATTGAATAAATTCACTACATTTAGTTAAATTACATCAAAAGTAAGTAATTAAATTACAGATAAAATAAGAGTAATCCCTTACTTTACTTTTTCAAGGAAAAAGTAATTCAACTACAGTGACTAATGTCTAGTCACACCCAACACTGATCATCATACAGTCCAGCCCTCGGATACAATAGCCCAAATCACACTTATACATTTGTCTCAGTCTTCCTGTGCATTGGTGTTTTTTTCCAAGTAGTAAGTCACGCATGGATCTTTTCTAAAGCCTTTGATTGAATGACTTTGATCTTCATGCCATCAGGAGGTGGTTGAGGATCTAAGAGAAGACCTGGAGGAGAAGCAGGACATGGTGCTGAGTCTCACAAACACGATGGCAAAAATCAGTATAGAAAACCAACATCTTCGAGCCAAACAAGAAGAGCTACAGGTATAACGTGTCTTAACTCATAATAAAATCATATGATTCCTCGTCTGAAACTGATAGAAATCCATAAAATTCAAAAGTTATTTCTGTACTGTAGTGTGTTGAGATGATCACACGTAAACATGACGATGTATACATTGACTCGATCTCTGGTTCAAAACAGGCCCAGCGACAGGATCTGTATGAAAAACTGTCACAAGCCAAGCGTGAGATGGAATCCCGACAGCAAGATCTGACGGCAGAAAACCAGAAGCTGAAAATCCATCTGGAGCGAGAGGAGGCGTCATTCTCGGCCCTGCAGGAGGAACTGAGGGACCTGCGCACACAGGTGAGAGAACTGGAGGATAGAGGAGAGGGAAAAGACTCCATCCTGACAGAAAACCAAAGGCTGATGGGTCACCTGCAGGAGGAGAGACAGAAGCTGAAGAGCTTCATAAACCAGAGAGAGGCGCTGACGGCTGAAGCTCAGATGCTGCGGAAAGAACTCGACGAAGAACGAAAGGTAACGGACAAACTGAAAGAGGAACTAGAGGAATTGAATCAGAACGATGACGTCGACGAGAGCCAGACGGATGCGGAGACAGAAAAACTGCAGACTCGACTCTTGGAGCTGGAGAACAAGCTGAAGTTCGAGCAGCAGCGCTCGGATCTGTGGGAGAGACTTTACGTTGAGTCAAAGGAAGACAGGCCTAAAGGTGACAGAGACGTGAAGACAAAGATCCCGAAGGAAGGGGTGATGGGAAAGGTGAAGGAAACCTTCGACGCCGTCAAGAATTCCACCAAAGAACAGATCAAGAAAGCCAAAGAGGCAGTGAAGGAAAATCTCAGGAAGTTTTCCGACTCTGTGACGTCTACGTTCAGACAGTTTAAAGACTCCGCCTCCAGCGTGTTTAAGCAGAAGAAGAGGTTTCAAGAGAGAAGAGACGCCAAACCCCAAAGTCAAACCTTTCAGCAAGAGCAGGGCAACAAACGTGCAGAAGACATCCACTCGCAACCTCCCAAACCTTTGCACCGACACCCTCGCAAATCCACCGACGACACGTTTCACACCGACCGCAACACACGCAAACCCGGCGCTCAGAAAGCTCCGCCCAAAGGCTGTTCTGGGGTATTGGATTGTGCTTATCAGGAGTCTATGAGTCTGTTTAATAAGGCGATGGATCCCATCCGAGCGGATGAGTTTAATGAACTCCTGCAGAGTTACCTGCAGAAAGAGGTGAGCCATTTCCATCACTGGAGAGAACTGGAGAGCTTCATCCAGAATTTCTTCCACGACGGAGTCTTCATTCACGACCGGATGCTGTTCACGGACTTTGTCAGCGGAGTTGAGGATTATCTTGAGGAAATGGACGATTATCACGACGACGACGTGTTTGAAGATCTGGACGATTATATCTACAGGCACATTTTTGGAGATACTTACTTAAAATACTTTGGACCGAGGTGAGCTGTTCTCTGAGTTTGTATAATCTTGTGTTATAATAAAAATGTGGTATCTTGATATATGTTTTGATACGCCATAAATGTCTTGGTTTTTGCTTTCAGAGTAAAAAAGCGTTGTGGATAAAACATGTCAAATACTTCCTTCAGAATCATTGAAATTGGCACATAAATATTTGATATTCACGATCCTTTTGAATTTGATTAAAGCCGTCTGTTATTATTACATATCTGTATTTATCATATATAAACGTAATGTCGGAACATTCCGCTGGTTAAGTCACAATCAGGGTCAATTTTACTGTTATGATCCTCTCCTGAATGGAAACACAAATTCAAAAGATTTTTATCCACCAGTAATTGTTCAATCTTTCCATGTCGTGTTTGTTTGTGTCTGTAGGTCTGAGAAACAGTAGAGTCGCATGTTGACACACGCATGAACCACGCATGAGGCTTAATGGTAAACCCCTAAACAATCTCCTGTTTGTAAATTTACAGTCGACCCTTAGAAAGGCCGGGGTCAAAGGGCAAGGGATGGCGTCACTGCCAACGGCAACAGAGGAAGCAGACGCGACCTCGTCCACAGAGAGCAAAGAGATGGATGCAGTCGGGTCGTGATTCCAGTCGACAGTTTGCAGATGTTAAAATAGAGCTGGGGCCATTACCCTTCGACCCCAAATATTAGAGAACCCATCACGCTATTTCTTAATGATGCTACACGTTTGGGCTAATTGTCTTAGAGAAGCTACTTTAGGTTCACTTTTCTCAGATTTTGGTGCACAACGTAAACGTTCTGGCGCTGGATGAATGATGTTTTTGTGCGTGTGCTTTTTCTGTTTTTGAGTTTGATTATCCAAACTGCACTTTAGATTGAATTCTTGTTTTAGGCATTCAGAGCATTCAGACTAAGTTATGATGAAAAAGTGGGACAAACTACTTTTACATTTTGACCATAAACCAAAAACCAGTTGAAATTTTAATGGATAATAAACGTAAATTACACCATTTTTATAGGACCAAATAACAAGTTCAATTGTATTGAAATGATTTTAAAATGATAAATTCTATTGAATTAATCTCACAGGATTTGGGATTATTATGACATATAAAAACATGCAATGTAATTGCAAAAACATGTTAAAAATGCTGTTTGTGAAGAGATAACAGGGCTTTTGAGTGGTCTGTTCTATTGGCTGCTACTGTATGTGTTTTATTTGGAAATGCACATTAGAAGAGAAAATACAGTTTGTTTAAAATGTTTGTTGTTCTCAGATGATTTTCCTGTTTTGTCATGGTCTGAGTAACATTCCTGTAAGCGTGTGTTTGGAAACGGCTGTAAGACGCAAATGTAATTGAACCTTAATGCACTTCACCTTTAAAACTTGCACTTAGTTTCCAGAATAAATCTCTTGTATTGCTTCATAAAACACTGTCCTCTTTGAATCTACACTGGAAAGTGTTTGTGTGCTGTTCTCAAATAAAGTAGACGGTGTGAGACCAAACAAAAATGCTTTATTTACAGTATGTGTGATGGTTTCAAACAGTAAAATAATGCGAAGGGTTTCTAACGTATATTACGATGTTCTCCCCGACTCGACCTTCAGGAAAGTGAGTGTGGAATATCTCGGCTTGTTTGGCAAATCTTTTTTCCAGCAGGAATGAAGCGATCTCCTGAAGGGTAAAGAAACAAAGAAATTCAGTCTTGTAATTGTACAAATGATTGAAAAAATACAACTGCGACTAATGTTCTTAAAATTTACTTTGTTTAATAACAATAAGACATGCCATTGTAGATTGTCATTAATATAAGATATAAATAGAAAAGTGGTCAAATAGTTTGCATTTACATCTGGACTAAAACTAAATATTTTCTTTAAAATATACATAATTCTTCTAGATCTGCTGATACGCTGATTCTTTATCACTGTTCCTTTTGTGTGCAATTGAAGCTGTTTTATCGGTTCTTTATTTATTTTTGTTTTATATATTGACATTTTCAATGGGTAACTTGTATCCTAATTCAGAAATCAAGTTCCAGCATCGTCATATGAAAATGAGATATTGTCACATGCCTAATGCACCTTAAGATCTACAGTTCTTCAGTGCTTTAATTTATTAATCAGGAAGTAAGTATTTTTTACTTAAACAGCATATCTAATAGATATTTAAGCAATTTGATACATTTAAAGTCCCACTGCATTCGATACTTTTTATCACTTAAAACTTATGTACGTTTTAATTTTATCCTGCCTTAAAATGACCTGAACGTATCTCTACACCCTTGCTTTGTTTCTGATACCCAGATTCATGAATATGCAAATGGGTCCCCGCCTCCATTCAATTGGGTGAGCTCGGACCGTTGGTTATGGGTTCATAAATGCCACATTTAATATGTGAGCAGCACGTGCTTGTATTAAAGAAGCAGAGTTATAACAGCAGCGTTTGTTTCAGGGCGAGTCTATGCGCTAATCCTTAATGACTCAAATATGTTAATGTGACTGGGTACAAGGTTATGATGTCATCAACAGAGACCATCTTTGGTAAACTGCAGTTTTGTGGAGAAAATGCTCTGCGATGGTTTAAAATGATGCACATGCAGATGGTTTATCATAAAGCCTATTAAAAACATCACAACATGAAAAACTTGATTTTTAACACATCAAATCGGATAAATGTGATTCTGTAAACTGTTGCTATTGCAGTTATATATCAGTGTATGGTTCACCTTCTCCAGACAGTCAAACATCACCACATGAGTGGGCAACATCTCCTGAGAGGAGAACGATCTTCTCATCCAGCTCAGAGGATCACTGAAGAACATCTCCGCTTCATCCACATACTCTTTATTTCCCGTCAGGTCTGGTGGACACTCCAGAAAACGCAGTTTGAGAGGACAGTGTAGATGACTGGAAAACACAAACACCAAACGGCTAACTACAATCATATTCGTTTCATTTTCATTCCTAAAAACACCCTGAACTTTTATCATCATAGACGTGTATTTACATAAGAAAAATCACAGATGAGATCTCGATTATATCTCAACTATTTCTCATAGACATCCACCAAAGAGAAATGTTTGCTTAAGTCTCATCTGTGTCTCAGATATTTCTCGATATGAACACATTTCTCATCACATTTAATAATCATCACATTTACTTGAACAACGGTCTCATTTGTTTCTGTTTTGAGCACTTGTAGGAGAAATATCTGAGATTAAGTTGAAGCCTAAATGAAACACAGCTGAGCAATAACATCCTTCTGTGTTTTACAAAAATGTTTTCTCAATGTTTCGTTAGTGTTTCTTAGTGTGCCGACGTCAAACTTTGAATCTGGTGCTGAATGTCACCTGTACAGTGGCGTGGAGTGACAGGGCATGAGGAACAGGACGTCAGGTGACCTCTGACCCCCGCTGAGGTCACACAGATGCTGCAGGTCACTCATGACGTCTAGAGTTCCACGCTGGTGAATCAGACCCGTATATAACCCTGGAATCAGATTGGACACCAGCAGGAGGACAGCAGCAGGTTTCCTCCACGTCTGGAGCTTCGCTAAAGACATGCCTGCAAACAAAAGAGCCGATGTAGACCGGTTTCTAAACCCAAATAACCCAGATTGACAAATACTCACCGCAAAATACGACACAGAAAGGCAACACGGGATAAATGAAGCGGAACTCTTTGTGCGCAAGGAAACTGCGAAGACAGGGTTTCATTAAAAGATATTTCAGAAAATAAAAGCGGAAGACGTAGTGTTCAGCGTACCTGTATATCACTGTGGTCCATATGATGGTTATCAGGAGGATTCTGTGTTTTTTGGAACTCAGCGAGCATCCGTGCAGAAAGAGAGGGAGATGTGGACCCACCACGACCAGAAAGCCCTGACTGAAGTACCAGTGCCACGGATGAGTCCCGTAAAACTCTCCCACGCTCTCAAGTACATTCAACTTCAGAAAATTCCACTGGACAAAAATCCACTGCAGATAAACAATTCATATAATATTTTTAATACACCTGATATATGTGCACTCTATACTCCAGACACCATTTATGTTCTTGATTTCAGAAGTACCTTTCCATAAAACACAGAGTCGATCAGAGCAGAGATGGCCAGCGTAAGAGCCCTGAAGAATAACACAAACATGCATAAAGACAGAAAACACATCAGGTTCAATCTTCCTGAACGTCACAGCTGTAATGGAGGTGAGATTTACGCGATGGGAAAGCACTGCTGTGTGACGAGTCTCAGTTTGTTCTGTTCTCGGCACAGATGAAAGAACAGCAGAGGAATCCAGACGATGAGTGCTGTGGGCCGCACGACGACAGCCAGAGACACCAGACACAAATACTTCCAGCTGATGAGGACAGAACAGAGAGACGTGAGGAGACTTTCGACATCACACCGCTTACTGTGAAGCCACGACACTGAGTCATCAACCTGTTGTGCATTTTGGAACCCGGTAAGGGGTAAAAGCAAAGCGCCAGCGTGGTCAGAACCGTTTCCATGGTGTTGCTCAGAGTCCGAGTGCAGCAGTACCAGGTGAACCATGAGCACAGCTGACAGAAGAACTAAGAGACAACAGGGGGGTTTAATAAAAGCTTCGCTTATAATTTACGGTCGTATAAAGAAACATGCAGTGTGTCAATGAATTTGAAGTATTTCATATCAACTATCCATTTGCCTAATATGTGATATTAAACAGGCACAGGCTGATGGAGGTTTCGCTCGTGTACATCATCATCATCTTACTGTCCATTTGGCCACATCCGGAGTTTCCCACTGCAGGACCAGACGGTACAGCTTCAGATCAGCATACGCACACAGCAGCGCTTGGAAAACACGAGGCACAAACACCTGCGCAGGTATTCATACAGGAAAGTTGACATCACCGTGCTCATTTTTCATTGTAAATGATGTAGATTCAAATGAAGTGTGTCTTTATGATTAGAAATAGACAGTTGTAGGCGGCAAAGGTCTTACCAAGAGTTGAAATGTGTCATAACCGATCAGCTGCAGGAATTTGTACATCAGAGCAAACAGAAGCGGATAAGAGTATCCACGGATTCCTTCTCTCCACTCCCACGTCTCATAGCCATACGTGAGAATTGTTAAAGAAGTCCTTCACAGTTTCAGCAGATTTATACAGTGAATGTGCTTTAGAAATATATTACACAGATGGATGTGGCGATGAAGCAGTTAGTGTGAACAAGGATATTTGAAGACCATCCGATGGGAAATCTCCAGTGACTGCCAGTATTCATCTGGGACGAAGCTGGTCTGGACCAGAACACAGTTCACCAGACGAAATAAAATTGTAAAAACAATGACACTGACCCCAATGGCATCTGCAGAAATCCCAGAAAATGATTATCAGTTACAGTCATTTAATGGCTCATTAAAAGTCTGACTTGCAATATTGCTTTAATAAAGGTTTATTTAATAGTTTTATTATTGTGATTGTGATTAAAATAGGATGTGGTTGTAGTGTTCTTATGTCAGTGTGTGTACTCTTACTGTGTGTGTTTGCTCTGCAGTCATCAGTGCTGTACAGAGTCGAGCTTCTTTTCCTCAGTTTGACAGTCTCACGTGACGAAGATTTGCTTTGTTTAAAGCGATCGCGAATCTTCTCCATGTCCCCAAATGAAGCTCACTGCTGTTCTAATGCGCTGCATTTCGATACCGGGCGTTTATAGTCATTTTTACCGCATTTACAGAGTTTTATTTACATCGAACGTAGAAGCGGCATCCTCTTCCGTGTTTGAGTGGTGACGTCACGCCGACCCTCACAAATGAAAGAAAATGATAAGAGTAGCATATTTTTAATAACTGTACCAATTAATTGTTGGTATTTTCTGTCGGATATAAACGTGTTTTGTTATTGACACGGATACATACGGACGCGTCTTTATATAAGTATATATCTAAATAAAGAGTAAACGCGTTATTTATTTTGGTCTGAGTGGGTTGCCGTAGTCGTATCAATCGTCCTTGCTTGCATGCGGGTTAAATGGCATAACACTTCTCACATAAGTTATTATATTACAGTTACCCGGTGAACGGACAAAAACTCTCAAGGTGAGTTTATAAATATTAATAGCAAATAAAAAGTATATATTTGTAGCCTTTGTTTATGGACACTATCTTCCACATTGTATTTTATTTTTCTCCAGTAAGTATATAAAACACAATGCATCAGATTTCACGTGTTGATCAAATGTCATGAACTCCCTCTCGTCTCTTTTTCAGACGTTGGATGTTTTGTTTTCCCCTCATGGGTTCCATGTTATAAGACAGAATCATGTTTGGAAGACGGATTCCCTTTCATCAGATCGCAGTGGCGACCCTGGTCGGAGTGATGGGGGGCGTGTACGTGTACAGACCCATGTTTGAGCCTCCCAAAAAACCTCAATCTGCACCAGATCAAGAGCTCGAACCCCAACCACAGGAGCAAAGATCAAGCGACCACACCAGAGACTGCTAATCTAACATCTTTACACATGATGTGCCTGAAGTTGAATGTTTGTTATCTTCAATTTGTTGTTTTCAGAATAAATAACCTTATTAAAATTCTAAAACGTTCTACTGTATTCGTCAAAGCATTGTTTTTTATCGCAACGTTTTAAACGTAATTTGTAGCGTTGCGATGACAGTTTCCACCACACGGTGGCACTACAAGCACACGAACAGCTTTTGCACATGTGTGCGCACACGCGACGGGTTCGCTAAGTTTTTTGTTGTTGTACAATAGATCAAACATTTTGTTTTGTTGACGCGCAAAACGCGGCACTTATCAAAGGTGAACATTTAAAACTGCATTCCAATTGTGCTCCAAAGGGAGAGCAAAGAAATAACACCGTACTATGCCCAAGGCTAATACATATTAAAGGGATACTTCACCCAAAAATGAAAGTTCTGTCATTATTTACTCACGTTCGAGTTGTTCAAAATCTGTATAAATTTCTTTCTTCAATGAATAGAGAAAGATGTTTGGATGCTTATAAACAGCCAGATTTAGTAAGAAAAATTACATACAATTTTTTTATTTTGTTGGACACAAAATGAGACATTTTCAAGAATGTAGGACAGCTAACAGTTCTGGGGCACTTTTAACTACCATTGTTTTCCTACCTTTATCTTTCTGTTTATAAACACTCATTTAAACGTATATCTCACTGTTCATCAGAACAAAGAAATGTATACAGCTTTGGAACAACTCGAATGTGGGTAAAAGCCGACAGAATTTTTATCTTGGGTGAGCTATCGCTTTAAGGACGTTGCGGAAAGCGTCAGACGACGTAATTAATATTCATGAGCTCCGGCTTGCCCATAGTAGGATTGGGGTTTCTGTGCGGAAAGTGTTGCGTCACAGCACGCACGGCCGCAACTGAAGCTTCATGTGGGTGTGGGAGCAACTTTAACAAAGTCTCCACAAAGTCTCTTGTACGTCTCGTGTGCTTCAATATTTTCGAGAAAGACTTTACCATCAAACATCGCAATAAAAGACCTCCATAACTCTTCTGGTAAGAACATTTATTATCTTTAATAAAGTCGTCGGAGGATGCTGATAACAGTTTGATCACATCCGATGTGTCGCGGCACATATCTCTTGACAACACATTTGTTAAAGTTCGTGTTACATATATAACATGTTACGTTGAGTCTTTTGACAGTGTAATAATGTATATTCGTCAATGTGATGATATATTTTCTGTGTGTCTTGTTGCGTATGTATTTGTGTAGTTTTGTGCGTTATAGAAGTACTTTGTGATTAATGTCCAGCTGCTGTTCAGATGTGTTCACAAGACACGTGGCATTTACTTAAGACACATCTTACCATCTCTGTGCATAACTCCAATAGTTATATTCTAAGTGCTGATAGCAGATCAGTGTTTGGAAAAGGACTTCTACCTGTAAATGTTGCCTTACCTGGCTGGGAAAAAACACTGGCTCACTCCCATATCATGTGACCTGCGAGGAATGCGAAGTTTCATGGTGTTTTATTCTTTTCTAAATAATCAAATATCCATCTCCTGATGAAAAACTTTTTTTTTGGAGGAAAACTACAGTTTGGCTAAAAGTTGGGAGCGTTCACCTCATGTCATTTCAAGCCTGTATGAGTTTCTTTCTTCTGCAGAACATGAAAGAAGATATTTGGAAGAATGTTGGCAAACAAACAACGCTAAACCCCATTGACTTCATTTGTATGAACCGCTGAGACATTTATCAAAATATCTTCTTTTATGTTCTAATGAAGAAGGAGTCACTCTTTCTCTCATTAAATGGCAGTTTTTACATAATGTCATTTTTACACAGTTCTTTTTCATATAATGTTAGTGAACGGTGATGTAGCGTTCCTCACACAAAACGTGCCTTTAGAGTTCTTGGAATATTACACATTTGTGTGTGTTTGTTGTGCGCCAGTCCCTATTGACTCTCAGATCGTCGGAGAGTCTTTACATTTCACGAAACATCTCTGTTTGTGTTTCACAGATGAAAGAAAGCATTGCGGGTTCGTTACGTTGTTTGTGGTTTCGTATGTTGTGTAAACATGACAGCAATTTCATTGTGGTCTCTGAAACGCAGACTGCACGTGTGAGAACTTTCCAGATATTTCCCACTAATTTCAGCTAGTTTATCTGTTTTTTTAATGAAAGCAGATGGACTGACGGAGTGAACTTAAGCCGTGCGTGTGTGTGTGTGTGTGTGTTTGATTTAAGCAGGGCTTTTGGCAGTGTTGGGAATTGATGGTCACATGACGGGATGCCAAGAGCACATGAGCACCAGCTGATGGTTATTAGATGAGCCTCATGTTAAACAATTCAGACAATCTTAAAACTCTGTTCCCAGATCGGACACTCTGCAAAGACCCTTTATATACGCTGCTTAGTGTGTGTTTGTGTGTGTTCACACTCACATTCATTTGAATTGGAATGCTTTTAGTCAAACGGATGAAAGTGCGATTTGATCCAGTGGTCAAAAATCCTCATGTTAATATTTGCTTGATCATTATCATTAGTGCCATTGCTCATACTTTGGGTTAGTACTTCGAGCAAACATCTCACCTTAGACAAACTTTGGCACGTAACCCGTCCCGCACAATGTGTGACCGACATGAAGAGGACGGAGTATTGATTCAATTCTGATTCACTTCGATTCCAAACTGGTTCTTAAGATCGCCATAGGTTGATGCTGAGAATAACCTTTGCACGGCCAAACGCCTCTTCAAATTTCTTGTGTTTAAATTCACCTGCTCCGTAAAATGAATAATTTGTGTGCTAGATTTACTCTTTAATGCAAATGTCTGTTTATCGTATTTCACTAGAGAGTCTCAAACTATGTTTAACGTTTTTCACACATTGATGTTTAAAAGGGAAGTGGATGACTTCATAAAAGACGAAAGATGGACCTGTCAGAGCGTGACTGTTATTGCGGAGCTCGGGTGAGAAAGTGTGCGCGCATCTCCGGCTCTCTCCATTAGCATTGGCGTGCCGCCCAGGGTGGTGCTGCTGGGAATGTTTGATAAAGCCTTCGCTTTCTTCTCTTCTCTTCATTTCTCTTTGGCTTTATCCAGATCCTCATCACTGCTTCACAGAGCTGTTTTGGTTTAGACGGGAAGCGTGAGACTGGGCGTTTCGGTGAGTTATGTGAGGCCCGTCGAGTTATGTTGAACAGGGATTGGTTAAATTTTTTCTTACATTGGTTGTTTAAAATGTCACAGACACGTCAGATGATGATGGAGCTGAACTCTTGAGCTCTTGTGTCCAGAACCGATGGGTTTTGAAGGGTTTGTGTGTTCATGCAGATGTATTACATGGAGAAGATTGTGAAGTGGCTTTCCAGAAATCAAATCTCTGTCTGATCATCCGTGTTTTGGTCTTATTTAATGTCAATGTGTGAGACTTATGGAAGAAAACAAGTGACTGAAAGATTTGGATGTTTTAGGTTAATCCAGTGAAAGCGTCTTACTTTCAGCGGATTTAGTCTCATAAGAGCCAGATTCTGGGATTGTTTGCGTGTGTGGTGTAACTAAGTTCAATGTTTCATGAAATCTGTTTTGTACATACAGAAATGACACAACTAATGCAGACGTCTGTTTCATAATATTCTATAAGCAGTGTTGGGTGTCACTTGTTACTGTTATTTATTTTCTTTTCCCTTGAAAAAGTAAAGTAAGGGATTATTTTCACTGTAATTGAATAAATTACTTTTTATGTTATTATCCTAAATACTGTATGCAATAGTGGAATTGACATAAAATTCATAGTCAAACTTTAAAATGTATTAATGTGCAATTCTCACTTTTTTAAGACTTTAGTCAGTTAGTAATACTACTTTATGTAGTTTTATATTATTTATTTGAATGAATTAAAAGAGCCTTAAATCACTTTAAAAGTACATAACTAGGGATTTTAAGATCCTTCTTTGGTTTATGTAGTGTCCAACAACAAGTTTATGTAAATTTCGTAATAATAGGTAGTTATTCAATTTCTTAGAGATTCAATAGAGATTAATTTGTGTAGTTAGATAATTACACTATTGAATATGTAATTAGTAACTAGTAATTCATTACTTTTTCATAGTAACTTGCCCAACACGGTCTATAAGCTCCTGATAGCCTTGAAAAAAGAATTCAGTTTTTTGTGACCGGAGTATGATTTGACTTTATGCTTTATAGAAATGTATTAACAACATTAACAGCAGAATAGCTAAATGGCATCTGCAATCGAGTGATCTCTATATCATTTCTCAGAATGACGAATTTCACTTTTCAGATGGATGTTTATGTACGAACGCAACTGTAACCTAAATTCACGTCTCATATCGACATCTTACACCAACATATGACAACCACAACCTGTCATTCTTCATTTTTGAACATCACATTGAACTTAACAAATTTTGACTTGGCTTTTAAAGTTTGATCTTTATTTCATGTGAAGTCTGTTTGTTTTTATATTGTCTAGTGCAAAAACATCCCAACAATTGATAGTTATCTAAACTTTATGGTGTTAAATATTATAATGGCTGGAAACACTGGAGCGTGCTGTTTCGTGTCCGAGTGCTTTACTAACAGAAATCAAATTGTATTGATGCGTTATTTACATATTCAGATGCTTCGTTTTTTAGGACAAAGTATCTATTTGTTTATAGTCGTTTTTTGATGTGTTGAGTAGCAGTTGAGTTGAGGTTTTGTCTGATGACTGATAGCATCACACAGCGCTTTAAAGTTTCACAGAATGTTTCCTCCGTCCTCCGCTGATTTTATCTTTGACAAACATTCTGAGCTCAGTACACCAGTCAACTTTAGTCAGCAATGTTCACCCAAAATATGAAAGTTGTCTTATCATTTACTCGCCCTCGTGCCGTCCCACATGAACAAGTGACTTTTCTTCTTCTTTTGAACACACACACCAACACTGAAGCTCAAACTGACTCCAGCGAGTTCATGTCTTCTGAAGGGAAACTGTATGTTTGTGAGAGAAAAGCATTTCTATTTTGAGATCGCTTAGTGGTCAGTATGTCACTCATTCATGAAAACAAAGCATCAGAATTAAAATATGACGGCACATCAATAACATTACAGTGAAGTCTTTGGACTACTTTATTGCTTGCTGTTTCTTTTTGTTTTTTGAGCCTCATAAAATAAGGTTTATAGACATTTTTATCTGCAAATGTGTTCACCTGAAGAAAAGGTCGTTCATAAATTATCGTGATTTTCATATTTGGGTGAACCTTGCCAACGGACCTTTGAAAAACCTTGTCAAGACGAAAAATGAGACTCATGGATGCGGTTTGATTGGTGTTGATGTGTGTTGTGCTTTTGATTCTGACTATTTTATTGATCATCTGCAGCAAAGGGACTAAAGCTGAGCGTTATACACTACATAGTATAGTTATATTATTCTACGTTTTGACCGTAATCAGTATCATATCCAGTGTTGGACAGGTTACTTGAATAAAGTAGTTAGTTACTAATTACATATTCAATAGTGTTATTAGATTACTGTACAAATTACACTCTCCAAAAAGTATTTCATTTCTAATTACTTTCTACATCAACCTTCATTTGTTAAGTGATTCAAGGATAGACATGAAACGGCTCTTTTAATTCATTCACATAAATAATGTAAAACTACATAAATTAGTGTTATTAACTGACCAAAGTATTATAAATTTGAGAATTATAAATAAAGCACGGATATTAAAGTTAGACTTTGAATTTTGATGTCATTTCCACTATTACACACAGTATATAGTTTAATTACATCAGAAGTAACTGTGATTAAATTACAGAAACAAATTACTTTTACAAGGGAAAAGTAATTAAAGTACAGTAACTAATTACTTAGTAACTAGTCACACCCAACACTGATCATATCTAATAATCTTTTAGTTTTTTGCCCTAGAATAGCACTTTAATACTTTATATAAAATGAGGGAATGAAAGAGACAGAGACTGCACAACTACTGTCCCGATTGTCCTCTGGACGCCTTGGAAATGATGGTGTTGTGTTTTTCGGAAAACCAAAACATTCCCATTATAGCTTCTTGAGCATTTTCCACCCCCGTGTCACTTGCTGTTATTTTGATCTGGTGTTTTGCAGGACTTGTGAGACAGAAATTGCCTTTTGGTGCCATTTTTCATCACAATAATATTGATAATGTGTTTTATTCAGTATATAATTGGGAGTTGTTACAGACTTTGTGTGTGTGAGTGAGATTGTTGTTAAAGAATACTAACGTTCAGGGCTGTAACTCTAGGAATTCTGGGTACTGGCTGTGAATAGCATCAGGTTTTATGTTTCCTGAACTTGTAGGTCCGGTCGTCCCTCCCACCACTGTCTAACTCCAATCTATTCAGTGTTTCTCTAATGACCTCTTCAGAAACTCTCAGCGGCTCCAGACGTTAAGCGGCTTACGCTCGAGACTCTGTTTAGTGCCGCCGGGGAAAGAATGCGGCGTTTGTTTGAGTTTTATGTTGGCGATCATATGATCCGCTTCAACAGCAAACACACAGAGCCAATGTCCTCCAAGTTAAAACTGAGACATCGTGAAGGCTTTTCTAACTCGCATTCATGACTCTTATGAACGTGTCAAGACAAGATCACATTTGGAAATCACAGCTCTGTGAAATACTCGAAACACACACTCAACATTCATACATACACACGTTTAAAGGGTTAGTTTGTGTTAAAATGAAGGTTTCGTCATCGTTAACTTGATCTTCTGATGTTGATGAAGTTTAGCAGGCTGTTGGTTGTGATGTTTTTCTCTTTCACAACATGATGTAATGTGTAACTGTTGAAGTCCTGAAGACAAACCCTGAGTGTAACTGAATGTGTTCAGGTGTGACGGTGTTTCCTAGTCGGGTGTTTTCCTTGTGTTTCAGTATTAATGGATTTTCCTGCTCATTTATATAATAACGATAATATTTTGTGATTGTTTTCAAATAGAAATGTGGCGGTGCTTTTGCAAATGTGTCTATTTCTTCTTTTTTGTTTCCTGTTACCAAATCAGCATTTGTAACGCAGATGATATCACTCGCCTTCCTTCCACATTTGAAAGAAATCATGCACAGTTTGGACAAAATGTACAAAACCTGATATATTTGTCTGAAGAATTTCTAAAACGTCATTTGTCAATATGTTTGTCTGGAGAAGTTTTGGAATGATTGTATGTGTTTCTGTTCGTGTATTTGTACATTAGTGTTTTGCAAGACATGATGTCTATGAAGTCCTCATAAAACATGTGAACCTAACGTGTGTGTTGTGTGTTTCAGGTGTTCTCTCTCTCTCTCTGGCTCTCAGTATGTCTGATGGGGACTATGATTACCTCATTAAGTTTTTGGCTCTGGGGGACTCTGGGGTGGGAAAGACCAGTTTCCTTTATCAGTACACGGACAGCAAATTCAACTCCAAGTTCATCACCACAGTGGGAATAGACTTCAGAGAGAAACGAGTGGTGAGTGCTTTTTTCAACCTTTAGAGAACTAAAGTTGCATATTTACTTCTTTTTGATCTGTGCATCAACGTGACATTGAGTTTTTTTTTGCAAATGTGTATATTTAATCATGCTTGTCATCATATATATATATATATATATATATATATATATATATATATATATATATGCGCAACTATAATGGTGTGTTTTCATAACTATGCAAATGAGGCAGATTTCTCGCCGTCTCATTGGTTCAGATCTGTACTGTGTCTTTAAACCTGTGTTTACTTGACTGTGAAATCACCTGCACATGGAAAAATGGCCCTGAGGATAACAGTGACCGACTGTTCATGCGTAAACCACAGCTTTACAGACACACAGGAACACATTTGTCTGAGCGCAGTCATGAATTTTAGATGCTGATTAAAAACACACAGAACTCTGGACTAAATACAGACACGCTCAGAGTCATAACACTTTTCCTGAATGATGCACAACACCCTCGGGCAGCTTCACCTGTTGACTACACATTGTGTTATGCAAACTAGGGCAGTCTGTACAATGCTAAAGCTATCACACACACGTTTTAATTACTCCAGATGGCACATTATGATGAATTGTCTGTTTACACATTATAAAGTAATAAATTGTTTTATGCTTACAAGAACTTTTGCATTCAGGAAACTGCCGTGACAAGTACAGTTACAGAACCTTCAGTACAGCTGTGTGTGAGTGTGATAGAGAATGTGTACATGTGTGTGTGATAGAGGATTTGTGCATGTGTTCGTATGTGTGTGTGTTTGTATTTCTCTGCATATGTGTGTGAGTTGTTGAGTGTGGGCGTGCGTTTGTGTGTGTGTGTGTGTGTGTGTGTGTGTGTGTGTTTGTGATGGAGAGTTTGTGCATGTGTTTCTCTTTATATGTGTGTGAGTTGTTGAGTGTGGGCGTGCATTTTTGTGTGTGTTTGTGATGGAGAGTTTGTGCATGTGTTTCTCTGCATATGTGTGTGAGTTGTTGAGTGTGGGCGTGCATTTTTGTGTGTTTTTGTGATGGAGAGTTTGTGCATGTGTTTCTCTTTATATGTGTGTGTGTCTGTGTGAGAGCTAATGTGTGCATGTGTTTCTCTGCGCGTGTGTGTGTGTGCGCGCGCGTTGTTGAGTGCATGTGTGTGTGTAAGGCAGAGAGTTTGTGCAAGTGTTTGTGTGTGTGTGTGTTGTTGAGTGTGTGGGTACGCTTGTGAGAGAATGTGAGCTTGTGTGTGTGCATGCTTTTGTGTGTGAGAGGGAGAGAATGTGTATATCTGTTTCTCTGCCTGTGTGTGTGCACGTTGTTGAGTGTATGAGTGTGTTTGTGAGAGAGATTGTGTTTGTGTGTGTGATAGAGAGTATGTGCACGTATTTGTGTGTGTGTTGTTGAGTGTGTGGGTGTGTTTGTTAGAGAATGTTTGCATATGTTTGTGTTTGTGTGTGTTTGAGAGAGAGAATATGTGCACGTGTTTCTCCGTGTGTGTGTTGGTATTGTTGAGTATGTGTGCACGCATGTGTTTGTGTTGTTTAGTGTGTGCGCGCGTGTGTTATGAGAGAATGTGTGTGTGTTTAAGGGATAGGTGACTTCAGGAAACTCCCAGTTTCACACAGTTCCTCCTTAAGAAAACACACTTGTGTGTTGATGTTTTACAGATCCAGAATCCAGAAATTAATCACTTTAAGCTCTCAGTCACCACAAGTGTATTGTACAATCACAAAAAAACCTCACACAGTCAAAGAATCATATGAGTTGAGTTTGATGAAGAGATTTTTCAAGTGTGATGGCAGCAGACGTTTTGTAAGCCGGTTCAGAAGTGACGGTTTAGTGATGTGCGAGACGTGATAAAAGCTCCGCTCATCTCGTCTCTCTTCAGGTGTATAAATCTAACAGTCCTGATGGGACGGCTGGGAGAGGTCAGAGAATTCACATCCAACTGTGGGACACGGCCGGTCAGGAGAGGTGATGACGTCAGATTTTTCTTTTGCTTTTCAGAGTCAGTTTTTTTTTGTCAGTCGTTTGATAAATATCCTCTGCTCTCACACTCTGGCAGGTTTCGCAGTTTGACCACAGCGTTCTTCAGGGACGCCATGGGCTTTCTGTTGCTCTTTGACCTCACGAACGAGCAGAGCTTTCTTAATGTCAGGAACTGGATGAGTGAGTTTTAATTCAATTCAGTTCAATTCTTTCTTTGACCTTACTGAGACTCACACACACATTTAACTCAAGTTTAATCGAATGCATTACCCTGAAACATCTTTATTCATTTTAGTTTCTGATGTAAAGTAATTATTTTCATTGTGCTAAAGCTACCCTACAAATTCATCTCTTACTGTAATATCTGTCGCAGGTCAGCTGCAGACGCATGCGTACTGTCAGAATCCTGACATTGTGCTGTGTGGGAATAAATCTGATCTGGATGACCAGCGCGCTGTGAAAACTGAGAGCGCACGAGAACTGGCTGAGAAATACGGGTGAGACACCACTGTTTCAATAGATCTCGTCGGTTCTCATTCACCGAAACAAAATGTTGACCGCTGGCAAACTGTAACAGGATTTAAAACATCATTCTGCACTTCATCTTCTTATCAAATTCCAGGTCGTGATGTAATCTCAACACTGTTGGCTATTTCAAAAGCGGGAGGGGTCACTTAGTATATCCTGCCCTAACTTCCTCTTTCAGTGGAAATCCCATCAGCGCAGAATATTCATGTGTAATAAAAATGAAGAAATAGTGGAAGAAATAAGTGTCCAGGACTGATATTTCATCCTCCGTAATGTTTTTTAAAGAATGTTTAAACACACACAAAGATATTTACATTAAGTTTGATTTGATGTGAAGAAACACATCTACTAGCATCTTTTAAATGGCTAACAAGTTAACAAATTACTTTATATTTTTCTAGTTATAAAACGTATTAATCTCTTGTCACGCTGAGTATACGACTTTATTCCTTCTCTTTACCAATACAGGTAGTCTTCCACATTTAAAGAAATTTTCCTTCCAAAATATTCTATAAAAATATACTCCATTAATGTCTTATTATGTATGATTAATAAAACCTTTCTTAGGCATCATGGCTTCGCTTGTTTTTAGCCAAACATGATTGACAGTTTTAAATGGTTACTGTAACGAGAATTTTTATTGTAATTTTTTATTGTGTCAGTAAAAGTTTATAAATGAATGCCTTTAAACACATCATATCTTGTTTAAAATGAATATGAAGGACACTTGTTGATAGTTGAAGTGTTTTTAACAAAATCAGTTTTGACATCTTCAAAGCCAGATTTCGTGAGAATCACCCAATGAGACGTTGTTCCTGTCATGTTTCTGTTTATTTAGATGATTGTGACAGGCTGTCAGGATGAATCTGTACTGCGTCTAAAGGAAATCGATCTTTGTTATGGACAATAGATGTGCAATAACTCACTGTATTTGAGGACACAATGTCCAAATATCCAGAAGGAAGTTAAGCTCTTTTATAAGACAAACCCTCTGAATTCTCGGTCGTACAGTATTTTAAGTACAGTATCCCTATTTTAAGTAAGCAGAACTATCAAGTTTTGAGTTTGTTGTACTCGTGCATGTCAATCCTGTCCATATTTAACATTCGGTAATGTTAATCATTTGTATTTGGTGTTCAATAAAAGAAAGGACTTGAAAAAAAAATTATTTTCAGGTACATCGACAATTAACAAACAGCCTTCACACAGAGTGATGCAACACACACTACTGCTATGGCACCTCCCACAAACATGAGCACCCCTTTTCTGAACGAGGGTGCCCCAAAAGTCAAAAATTCAACAAACTCTTCAAACGCATAAAATAACATAAAATATATTCTCCTAAAGAAGTCTCACGCAAGGCTTGCTGGGAACTGAAAATCATTCTCAACAATCGTGTTGAATTAACTTGCTTGAATTAAGTTAAACAAACTCAAAAGCAAGTCACAGGAACTCTGTGTGGAACTATTTAAGTTAGTACAATTAAAATGAAGTTTACATTACTTTAACTTCATAATTACTTTGAGCATTCGGGTTTACAGTGCGTCATACGTGTTCTCAGGGTGTGTGTGATGTGTGTTTTCAGGGCCGCGTCTGTGCTCTGTTTGTATAACATGAAGGCTGCTCGCATGAAGATTGTGGCGTTCCGCAAAGCCAATATTTACTGAGCTCATATGAGAAGTCGTGAATTTGGACGAGCACATTTGTGCAAACGTATGAATGCATCCAGATGGCTGCTCATCAGTTCATCTTTTCTTCGTATTCATGTCATTTCAAAGCAACGCTGGCATCATTTTTACATCTCCGGGGTAAATTTCAAAGCGGGCAGAATTGCCTGGCAACTAAAACTCAGTCAGATGTCAGAGACAGATATTTGGATTCGTCAAGCAAGAAGTGCTTGTGTTTTATGTGTTGAATGTTATCAGTGTTCACAAATTCTGTTGACTGAAGTTTTGCTCCCAGGTGTGTCTTTATACAAACACGTGGAATTAAAAATTATAACAACACTTTCTGTATACGATTTATGTTACAAGCACGGTATTCATCAGGCTAATTGTTAACCTTTTTTTTAGGGCTGTGATGTTTATGAATATAGTCTTCTATTATTCCACTTAACAGTGTATTATTAGGGCTGTCGAGCGATTAATAAGGATTAATCGCATCCAGAATAAAAGTTTGTGTTTACATAATATATGTATGTGTAATGTGCATGTTACCTTTGTGTTTATAAACACACACAACCATATATTAAAGAAACATTTAAAAATAAATAAAGTTTATATGTAATTAAAATTATTGGTAAATATCAATAATTCACTCAAAAAATGCAATAAATATATATTAGGGCTGTCAAACGATTAATCGTGATTAATATGCACAGTACACAGACATATATTAGGTAAACACCAACTTTTACTCTGGATGCGATTAATCGATCGATAGCCCTCATATATTTACATTTATGTGTATATTTTTGTGTTATGAATACAAACTTAATATGCACAATTCACGGACACATTATGTTAACACACACTTTGGATGCGATTAATCGTTTGACAGCCCTATAACTGACAGTCTTATTTCCACATTGCAAAATGTTAATTGTATTTCTTGACCTCGCCAGGGTGCCGTACTTTGAGACGAGCGCTGCGAGCGGAGAGAACGTCAGTCAAGCCGTTGAGGTTCTGCTGGATCTCATCATGAAGCGAATGGAGAGATGCGTGGACAAATCCTGGATCCCGGACGGAACGGTCCGCAGCAACGGCCACAGCACCACCGATCTCACAGAGCCGCGGGACCCTGAACAGAGCAAGTGTGCCTGCTAGTGATGTCACTTCCTGCTAACGGTAATGAAGCAGTGAAGCGTAAATACTTTATTAACCTCAAGGCCGGTCACCAGACGCCACATTTCAGGGCTTTGCGAACATATTGCACCAAATCTTTAATCCATAACCTTTCTTTGATGTGTTGCTAGACCATCTGTGTCTTACACACACACCGATGTAGTGTTTAATACTAGACCTGCACAAACACATGCAGTGAATGTCATTGCTTCTCTGGGTCTGGTTTTTATATCTTCTTTTTTTTGACAGAAATCTTTCGAATCACTGTATAGAGTCATTATTATTTAGATTATACTTTGTTTGTTTCATTCGCAAGTTCTTCGAAGTATGATTTAACAATAAATCCATGACAGACTAGACTAGTTCGTGGGTTTGTGCAGAATTAATAAAAGCCACTTTAATGCCACATTTTTTAAATAATTAAAGTTAAAGAGCACTTTTAAGTGTGTCTCTATGTTATCTTTAGTTGTGTAGATGTTTCGACAAAATAACTGTTTAGTTGTTGTATGCATATGTAGATTAGTGGTTATCGTATATTGTACATTTGTTTAGACATTCGCCTGGTGTTGGTTGGGTTTTTCGTGCTTCTGGTCTCATGTAACAGGACACACTGCAATGTTGAATACTATTAAGAATCTTTATCTGCAAACCAGACATGTCAGAACATAATGTTTAAACTTAAAAAGAAAAGGGGATATCAAGTGCAGACAGGTTTTGTTGAGTGTGTCTCATTTGAACGTTTGTCATTTAAAAAAAACGAATGTAGATCATTTGGTTTAGTTTACAGAATCAACCAACATGCTTTACTCTACTGTAGTGCCTTGACCACTGCGCCATTGCCAAACACTGTCTCTTGTGCCAAATACTGTAACTACTATAATTGAGAAAATAAATATTTTATTTATTACGTTGTCTTTTGTTTTTCTCATAACTGTATTTGAAATCTACATGCGTGTCTGATTAAATGTGAAATTGCAAAACAGACTGGCAGAGCACTCGAGGTTTTACTTCCCTCACAAAGGATTTCTGTTTAAATTTAATGAAGCTCTTTAACAGTCATCGTGCCATAGAAGTACAGTGTAAACTTTTATTGAAACATTTTATTTACACCTTTATGTTCATTGTACAATTTCGGTCAATTAACTCTCATTAAAAAATGACTGAATATAAATGTCACAAGAAGCTCATTGGCGGCCCCTAGTGGCGTCAGTGCAGTACACCATAAGAATCCAGACACTTCAACATATACTCACACTTCAGCTAACCAGCATCACATCTCAGATAAAATGGATTCATGATAAAAATACTGATACAAAATTACCACAATCTTGATTAGTTGGCGAGCTTAAGTACACTTAACACAAACTAGTATGTATGTACTAAACTCTGGGGTTTCCCTGCTTTCACGGTTTCAAAATACTTTTTCGATATCTTGAAATGTGAGTGGGGGGTCAATTACAAAGCTCTTCGATCATTTCAGTTTTCCACTTTCACACACCACGGAAATGTAGATGGAGCCACTCGGCTCCTCCTGAAAAGCACACAATAATCAGACCATGAAGCATAACATCACCCGACTGGAAGATCTCACGTCCCAGCTTCCTTAGAATGACCTCATTGAAACCTACACGCCTACCATCAGATTTGGGCACAGAGCTGCCATAACATCCTATGAAGCAAGAAGCAGATTTTAGTTCATGTCTGTTATCTTTTAGGTCACGCAAGAATCTCAGACTGGTGAAAGTAAGTGGGTACAGTGTGGTGACACTTTAGTTCACATATTGTATATTAATATTAACTATTACTTACCTTTTTTACTTTTTATAAATATACGTTAATTTTTTTGCTGAATTTATTATTTATAGCTCTGTGTGTTTGGTTGTAGATGTTTGTATCAAGACAGCAGCTGTATTTGTGATAAACCTTTGTTATATAGAAGCTAATTTTGTGTTTTGGTATAAATTAATGTTGCAGAAAGCAAGTAGACAGATCGTCTCAGCTGGTGACAAACAGGAGCAATCACAGTTCCACAGATATAAATAGAACTGCAGTCCAGTAAGGCTGCGTCTTGCTTCAGTGATTTAATATCTGTGTGTGTGAATAAAATGTTGAGCACGGAAGAATCCAAAACCAGAGCTTTAAACTGTTTGTGTTTCATTTATCCAAACCCTCCTCTTACCCGGCCCTCATGTGTCATCAGTCAGACCAGCGATGTTTTGAACAACACAGCCAGTGTTTCATGGCTTACATATATCAGTCTGTACACGCTAAACTGGGCTTCCAACAACAAATGACATCACCTTTAATGATTATAAAGCAAATAACATTTCCATAAACTGCATTTTCATTTAAATACATTTTAAAATGAAAACTGAGTTCATCTGAAATCTTTAGGCACTTATAAACGAATGAGATTTAAGCTGTGTTAATGACATCATCAGCAGGTGGAGTGGAAGACCCCTCCCACTTTATCCCCCCGTCCCACCAAAGCGTTATATTCTTTAACAGCCTGCTCCGTCTGGAACACCCGGACGTCCACACCCTGTTCCTTCACATATTCCAGAGTGGAAGGAGGCACCTGTGTAGAGATATTCATTCAAATATGATCAAGATTTTTTTATATCCGAAAAATACGATGATCAGGTGAGAGTTACCTGTAAAGCTTCACTCATCCCTCGTCCTATAACCAGCGTCTGCACCCCTTTTTTGAGAATCTCATCCAGATCAGCTGGTTGAACACCAGGATAATGCTGAGAACAGCACAGATAGACTTTAGACAGATTTCTGTTCAACCATATTTATTATGATCTGTCCCCAGTCATGTGTTTGGACAGGCCCGACTGAACTTTTGTTTCTCATGATCTCAAAGACCCTTTGATGTGAAGTTTTACGTTTTAATGCTTGAAATGTGTTCTGTAGACAAATGTTTCTTGTGCTAATTTATGAAATGTTGTTAGATGAGTTCACCCAACATGTGTGTGCAGCGTACATGAAATCTCAATTTTATTGTTATAAGTAAACAGAACTAAAAAACTAGTACATCTTTTATCTGGCTTATTTTTTGGGCTTAACTATCTTTATTAACAGCTTTATTCTGCTAATTCAAGATATCATTTGGGTGCAAGTGGCAGTACAATCAGTGTTGGGTTTGACTAGTTACTAAGTAATTAGATACTGTAATTTAAGTAATTTTCCCTTGAAAAAGTAAAGTAAGGGATTACTTTTGTTCTTTTCTGTAATTTAATTACACTTACAGTACTTCTGATTTAATTGAACTAAATACAGTGTAATATATAAAAAAGGGGGAAATTACATCAAAATGATAAGTCTAACTTTAAATGTATGCTTCAATGTATCCTTCTCACATTTTTAATACTTTGGTCAGTTTATAAGAATAACTTAGTTAACTGTAGTTGTTTATTTTGAATTCATTTAATAAGCTTGTTTCTATTCTTGAATCAGTTCTAATCAAGGTTGATGTAGGATGCAGGAAGTAATGAGTAATTAAATACTTTCTGGAGAGAGTCATTTGTACAGTAATCGTATTACATTATTGAATATGTAATTAGTAACTAGTAATTCATAACTTCTTCATAGTCACTTACCAAACACTGAGTACAATACAGACAAAGTATGTTTAGGAAGAAGACCATTGATAAATGCACAGTGCATTGAATCCCAAGACATAAAATGACATGTTTTGTCATATGTAGGTGAAGTCACGAACATTAAACTGGTGCTCATCTTACACATGTGCCAGTTTCACGCCAGTCCCATGCTCGGCTGCCACCCGGCCAGACTTTACAGTCTTTATAGGACGCCGAACAACCTTTGACCTTCATGTGTCCCCAGGATAAGGAAGCGATTTCTGGAGAAGACATCACCGGTTGTCCTGTAAATCAGTGTTACAGAGGTAAGATTTCTCAATCAGAGGCATTTCTTGGGCTACTTATCCTGAATAATTCTCCATGATTTCAGAAAATGCATAAAACCACTAACCCAATTACTACTGTAATGTTTTTGAAGTACTTTAGTTCATTTTAAACACACTGGTTTATGAATATGGTAATATTTAAATGTAATGTCACCAGCTGGCACATTATTTTGTTGTGAGGAGTGTCACTTTACCCAACAGTTCCCTATTGCTATGTTTTCATTAATGATCTCAACCACGCAAATTAAGTATTGTTGATAAATCCATATCAGAACATAAACTTTGCACGCGCTTATTAAACGAGCGTTTTATTCATGCACAAAATACTTCACATCTAAAAAATGTACGACTGCAAATACAATAAAAGCATCTCATTTTAAATGAAAATAAATCTTGCGTTGTTACTCACTCCTGCATCTACTCCACTTTTCTGTCAACAAACATGGCGGTCAGTGACGCCAGTACACGTCACGGAGCGGAACCAATCAGCGTGCGTTCCAGCGTCTGCCACTCTGATTAGACGACGGTGTTATTCAGTGACGCAGTTATAGCTGGAGTCAGAAGCGTGGGCCCATCCCATAATTACATACTGAACATTTTATTTTATTATAGATTTATTTATCGTTTATTTGTATTTATGAATTAATTTATGAGAATGTATCTTTTCCCTCTGTTCACTGCCTCATCGAACACAAATCGTCCGTTTTGTGTCTTACCCTCATAAAAATTAACGACGCTTTTTTAATTAAGTTTGAAAAACTGACAGACTTGTATCGCCTCACTGCAAACATCACGATTAATCGACGTTCCTGTCGTGTTTAATATCAGTTTCAGCATGTGGGAAAACACTGCTTACCATCCTAAAATGTCTTTAACGCTCAGAAAAACACGAGCGGTTAAAAGCGATGTAAACGTGTTTTAATGACGATGACGGTGGTAACGAAGTGATGAAGGTTGGCGCATGGTATCCTGGTGGTACACGCACAACAGATGCCCCCTAGATGATGCTCAGGGTGGGTTGTCGCGGTGTATTGTGGGCAGTTTTGATCTAAGCAAGCAGAGTCGTAGGAAAGATGGCTGCTCCGAGCACCACAGCGGGTCTTCCTCCAGCTTCAAGTCCCGGTTTTGCGGTGCTTTGCTCTTTTCTGGAGCGCTACGGGTCTGCTCTGGATCTGCCCGAGCTGAATTTCTCCCAGCTCGAGCGGTACCTACAGGAAACCTCCGCGGGTAAGACCGAGGCTTGTTTTTATTCAGACAGGCTCCACATCCCTGCTCATCATACATCTCACCACTTAAAGTTTGTTTTTGATCGGATCCGAGTGATCTGCGTGTAGATATCAGCTCGTGTAATGGCGGTGTTAAGTGATACGATGGTTTTTCTCAGATTTCGGATGTGGGTGTTATTTTCAAGCAATGAGTTTAAACAGACAGGTTGTTGTTTTTTCTACCCTCTGTGGGTTCTTAACGTGCAAAATCGCTCTTTGTTTTTCTACGCAAACCTGGTGGTGTTAATGTAGCACGACAGGCGATTAAATAGAGCAACACTTCATAATCGCATGTGAAATGTACATTCACGTTTTATCAACAGCAACGGCTGTAAATGCATACTGCGCATGCGCAGGCCGCTGTCAAACTTCTGATGCTACACTGTAACAGCATCATCATCTAAAATGCAACACTTGTTTTCGTTCTGTTGTTAAGTCCCCGCCCCCTCAACGATGACCTGATAGTGTTTGATGTCGTACATACGGGTTTAGCTTTATTAAAGTGTGGGAATGTGTTTAGTCGTCTCCAGTGTCCAGATTCATGAGCCTAATGTTGTCGTTTGGAGGCATTGCTTGAAAAAATGCTGTCATTGGTTTGTGTGCTATGACGCAGCTGATAGCTGATTGGGCCGTTTGAGACACATAAATATGGGGTCCAATTCACAATGTGGTGATGGTAAAGCAGGGAGATTTAATGTCAAGTTTTAGGTGGAAAAAGACTGACATTTACAATTTCCTGTTCCTATAATAACATCTATTTTGTGTGTTTATAAAATCTATTGTACAGATATGTGATTGTTCCTGGATTTTTATTTATTTGGCATGTGTTTGGCAGATCATCGCAAGCTGACGGTTTTGTTAAGGATGACACTTTTTGCTGTTTGTAAACTTAAGCATGTCAATAAAGAGAAAAGGAAATAGTGACACGTTTGTGTGAATTAAAATCCTATCCTGATGTTTTTTTTTTCTTTCTTTCAATTTAGTTCCTCAGCCTCTGATTGAGCTTCATGTCAAACTGCTGCGTAAGATCAGCAAGTCGGTCACGACGGAGAAGTGGGAGAAGTATCTTATAAAGGTGAGTGTTTCCTTTTTAAATCACACCACCACAAACGACACATGGAAATCTGCATGCAAATGCATCCGTTTGATGAAATCGTGTTGCCGCAGGTGTGCCAGGAGTGTAACAGCACATGGGCTTGGGAACTGGAGAGAAAAAGTTATGTTGAAATGACCGTCGAGTTTAAGACCGGGATCCTGAAGGTCAGTATTTCCCAGGCAGACCCTTAGACGAGCGTTCGGCTTCACTCAATCCTTAGAAGCATTGAATGGATCAATGACATACGAAATAATCATGATGTGATGTTTGTTTTAACAGTACTTGTGTGAATGCCAGTTTGACGACAATCTCAAGTTTAAAACGTTGGTTAATGAAGAAGAGCCGGACAACATGCGTCTGCAGCCCATCGGTAGAGACAAGGAAGGCCTTATGTACTGGTTTCAGTTAGACCAAGAGCAGAATGTGCGTGTTTATGCCGAAGAACAAGACGACTTGGATGGATCCTCCTGGAGATGCATTGCAAGGTGAGGAATCCACACTGTGCTCCTCTCTGTAAAAAACTCTTTAATACGAAAAATCTGATGATAATGGAGATGGTTTACTTGTGTCAGGAGTCTAGAACACTTTTTCAGCATAGTTTATAATCACAAAAGTAAATGTATTGATTTGGAAATTAAGTCTTTTCAGATAGATTAGCCTTAGAATTATTTTTTTTTTTTGCTGAAGCTTATTAAAGATGAAAAGCTTTGTAAATAATGGAAGTTGTTTACACAGGACAAGAAATGATCTTGCAGACGCACTTGATCAGCTGAAAGCCCAGATTGAGTCATCTGTCAACCAAGAGAAGCTGGATGAAAATCCCAAAAGCCCAAGCACAGAAAAAGAAGGTTTTACAACTCAAAAGTCACTGTATTATATGTGTTATTTAAACTAGTGGACCAGTTTTCATTTCACTAAAGTTGCGTCCCAAATCGAGCACTTATGCACTATTCTACACTATTTTTTTGTATAAATATGTTGAGTAGTGCGTCCCCATTGACAATTCTCAAAGAAGAGTGCACTTTAAGTACCCGAATCATGCACTTTTTCAACCGAAAATATGAAGTGTGGAACTCTGGACACGTCACACACTCAGCGGTCGCAGTTACGTTGGGAAGGGAGGCGGGGCTATCGGACGCTGCTCGAGCCAAGTTCTCCTGCAGAGTGATAAGGCTTCAATCTGATGATGACTAAAGTCATGCTGGGCAAAACACATGAAAATTACATTAAATACACAACTCACAAATAGTTTTTTATTCACACACCAGTGCGATTGACGGCATTTGCGCTTTCCTGGGAAAACGATATACTTCCGGTTAGTATAAAAGCGATTAGTATTCCATTTGGGACGATACTATCCTTCTTATATTCATGCACTAGATGGTATAGATTACATGTCATTTGGGACTCAACCATAGTCTAAGGGCTAAACTTTATCAATAATAGTGCTCATGTTTTTTCAAGGTAAAGCTGGCGACTTGAAAAACTGTGGATCCACTTTACCCGACAGTATCATCCCTTCTACAAAAACTAACAACAGCATGAAAAGAGAAGCGTCACCCGTTGCTGTTAAACCAGAACAAGACGTCAAAGATGAAGCTGAATGGAAGGATGTGTCCAAACCCAAATCACAGCCGATCCCAATTATAGACAACAGAGTCAGCACCATTAAAACCCTCGTCAAAGAAGAAGCCAAGGATTGTCCCAGAACCTGGAACGCCATATCAGTCGTCATGCCCCCTGCCCCCGTCAAACCAGAGATGCAGGACGACAAGAAAGAGCCCACCAGAGTCCTCAGCAGTGATCAACAGGCTAAAATACCACTGAAGAAGAGAGAGTTGAAAAGAAGTGGTGGCTATGACATCAGCAATCACTACGGCAACGTTAATCACAACAACAATAATCTGAACAGCAACGGCAGCATCAGCTCCAGCACCGGGGGGATAATCGTACGCAATCCGGCCGTCTTACTGGTGAAGGAGCCGAACGTGAGGAGTGAAGAGAAGATGCCAGCCGTTACTCTCCCACAAGAGCTCAACCTCACATTATCTCGTGACAAGCAGACGTCCGTTGAGCCGTACCAAAAGACGATACGAGAGCAATACGTCGGTGTTGGAGTTATCAAGGGTCCTCTTGATCGAAAGCGGCCGTTGGCTGAATGTGATAACACTTCCACAAAGGACAGAAATGGTCTTCATGGAAATGGCAGTGTCTTGACGTCTGGCGCTGGAGACGCGGATGGCGGTAGACAGTCTGTTCTTGTCGGGAGATCCGTGATTAAAACGGACAATGGGAGCGTCCCCGAGGATTTCTTGTCTAAAGATGTTAACAAAGTCTGCCCAGACATGCTTGAGTCTCCCACGGTTGAAGAAAAAGATGCCGTTGAAATGAAAGAGAGCCAGATGGCAGATCTCAAAACCAACGTTCCAGACGAGAATGAAAGCGAAGAGAAGAGTTTGAGAAGTTCGAGAAAGAGGAGCTCTCAAAAGAGCAAATCCAAGCTGCACAGAAGAGATGAGAGTCAAAGCACAAAGCGCTCCTCGTCCGCCATCTGCGGGGTTTCAGAGAGAGGAGACGCAGGAGAAGGTGAAACACACGAAGACGATGATGATGATGAGGAGGTATCGTCTGAACTTCAGAAGGAAGGGATTCGACTGAAGATTAAGATCCCGCGTCACAGACGAACTCCTGAACTCCAGCACGTCCAGTCTGAGACCAGCAATCGACGGTCCTTACGGAGATCTGCTCGCATCTGTAAACCCAGCCCCAAAGTGGCTGATATTCAGGATCAAAAACCAGATCAGACACTGACGGCTCAAGGCGAACACACAGAAGACGAAGAGGTAAAAATTCAGCCCGCAAAGGAGGTTGACAAGAAGGTGGACGTGGAAGGACCCACCAAGTCTTTAAAGGTAACTTGAAATCTCTGTATATCTGATGGAAGAATTTGTCTGAAGGGTTTTATTCAGATATGTTCCGCTTTTCAAGGGCAAGCGACGACACAGACGCCCTCGCTGGTCGAAAACCCGTGCTAAAAACTGCAAATCCAAAGGAGCGCTGGACGGCGATGAGGATGCGGTTGATGACAAGGCCACAAATGATGAGGACAACAAATCAGAGAGAGGAGACAATAAGAGTGAGAGCGACTCGGACCAGTCGAATGAGCTTCCGCCTGAAGATGCTTGTAAACACTGCGGTCTCACCAACCACCCCGAGCTGGTGAGACACTACATCAGTTCAAACAAATGCTTTAGATTTAGAAATCAAACGCATTTAGTGTCGCCTCATATGTTCTCCTCGGTGTGTATTTGTGTCAGATTCTCCTGTGTGACTCGTGTGATAGCGGCTATCACACAGCCTGCCTGAGACCTCCTCTCATGATCATTCCAGATGGAGAATGGTTCTGTCCTCCCTGCCAGCATGTAAGGGGCTCGATCTTTATTATTTCAAAGAAGACAGTGTGTGTATGTGAAGTCTTTTTAATGACGGTATGTTCCTGTCGTTTTACAGAAACTTCTCTGTGAGAGGTTAGAGGAACAGCTACTGAATCTGGACACGGCGTTAAAGAAGAAAGAGAGAGCTGAAAGAAGGTGCTCGCGCACACACACACACACACACTTCTGGTAGTCCATCACAACCATCAATGATTTCCATTTGTTGTGGGTGGCACACATACACACACAAGCTTTTCTTTTTCTTAAGATGATATACATTTATTGATGTGATCCGTCTCTCTCTCACACAGGCGTGAACGGTTAGTGTATGTGGGCATCAGCGTGGAGAACATCATCCCAACCCCAGTAAGTCTGCAGCTCCTGCTACTGTATGCTATACAATATGATACGATACAACTGTATACTTCTCTACTGTGATATATTATATAAAGCTATACTATACTTAGCCAGCTACTGTGTACTATACCATTCCATGGACTCCTGTGCTGTACCATACCATACAGCCTATACTATACTATACCATACCATAATGTACTTAACCATATGGTACTGCACTCGTTTATACCATACCACACACCACTATGCCATACTGTACTACTGTATACCACACGGTGCTGCACTAAACCATACCACACCATATCGCACTATACCATACCATACCACACCGCTCTTTACTATACCGTACTGTACTATACCATATGGCACTGCACAAGACAATACCATACAGCACAGTACTATACCATACCGTACTGTACTATACCATATCGCACCACACAAGACTATACCATACCATACAGGACTATACTACAGTGTACTGTACTATACCATACGGTACATCACTATACTATACCATACGGTACTGTACAAGACTATACCATACCAAAAAGCACTATACTAATCCATGCCATACTGTATACCATATGGTACTGTTCAAGACTATACTATACCGTACTGTACTGTACTCTACCATATGGTACATCACTGTACTATACCATACCATACAGGACTATACTATACCATACCATATGGTACTGCATAAGACTATACCATACCAAACAGCGCTATACTATTCCATACCGTACTGTACTATACCATACGGTACATCACTATACTATACCATGCAGTACTGTACAAGACTATACCATACCCTACAGCACTATACTATACCATACCATACGGTACTGCACAAGACTATACCATACTGTACTGTACTATACCATACGGTACATCACTATACTATACCAAAAGTTACTGCACAAGACTAAACCATACCATACAGCACTATACTATACCATACCCTATGGTACTGCACAAGACTATACCATACAGCACTATAGCGTACTGCACTATACCATACGGTGCTGCGCTACAATATACCATACCATATTGCACTATACAATGCTGTGATATAGTGTACTATACTATACATACTAGGCTGTACCATATAGTGTACCATACTATGCCAATCTGTGCTGGGTTATGCTAAAGTATACAATACTGTACCATACCATACTAAACTATGTATCACACCATCCAATATAGTACCGTACCGTACCATACCACACCATACAGTATACAACACAGCTATATCATACTATGCCATAAGATACTTAACCATACAGTGTTGTATAGCATAATACTGTATTGTTCAATGCTGAACTCTAGTATGTTATGGTATGTTGTGCTATGTCTGAAATAAGTCTGTGGATTATAGATGGTGTCATCGGACACACGCACCTGGGCCAAAGTTAACTTCCGGTCTGTAATTGTTTATAATATAACAATGTTTTTTATACTTCATTTACATGCATTTATATTAATATGTTATGGTATATTCATTGTATTAAATTAAAACTACTTTAAACAGTTATTGATTCTTTACAGAGGTCTACCGGAAGTTAACTTTGCACCTCCTAACGTTTGTTTATGTTGTTGCCGCTGAAACCGTCTATATATAGGACAGGATTTAGGTTTTGTAGTAGTCTGTAGTTGGTTTTATTTGATTCGAATGTTGTGGCCTTCCATCATGGCAGGACGGTGATGCTGGAGAGGACTCGATACAGAAAAAAAAAGACGCAAAGAAGAGCAACAATCTCGGCCGCCGATCGACCAGAACGAGGAAATCCATCAGTTACAGGTGATCAGTGTTTCTCACTGACTCTAGCAGAAGATGTGATTCTGTCTTTGTGAACTTCATTTTCTCATCTCTGCCACTCAGGTTTGATGACTTTGACGAAGCCATCGATGAGGCGATAGAGGAAGATCTTCAAGACTCGCAGGACACAGGTTGGTTTTATGCGAGTGTGTTTTGTCGCCATTTTCATGCAGAGATTTACATTCTGCTTGTGTCTCTTGCAGGTGTCGGATGTGATAAACATGTGTCGACCGTGACGAATCAACAGCGCAGCACGGTCAGCCGAGAAACTCGCCGGTCTGTGAAGCCCCTTGCACCACGCAAAAGAAAACGCCGGCGACTCAACGACTTGGACAGTGACAGTACGGTGGACGAGGAGGAGAGTGAGGACGACTTTCAGCTCAGTGACAGGTGTGTGTGCGCATGTGTGTATTTTAGTATACATTGAGGGTTCAATATCTGCATCACTGTCTGTTATTCTGCTGCTAGCATGGAGGAGGAGGAGTTTGTGGTTTCGGGAGATGGCGATGCTGATGCTGATGCAGACGTCGGCTCTGGTGAGGGCAGTGAATGGGGCAGCGCTGAAAGTAATGCTGGGAATCCATCTAGATCCAGAAGAACCAGCAGAAGCACACACACTCAAAAAGCCAGGAGGAGCAGAGGCAGACTTTTCAGCCGACGGAGAGGATCCTCAGAGGAGGAGGTGTTAAACTCAGAAGAGGAGGAGGAGGAAGAAATGGGTTTGTTTGCGTTTTCATATACAGGTCTTGTTCGATGTGCCTTCACATGTGACCTCGCTGACCTCTGTCTTTCATCTCAGAGACGGAGGCATCGAACGAGTTTAGCGAGAGCGACGTGGACACGAGCAGAAGACGTCCGCGGCGCAGGCAGAACTCTTTCGTCAACTACTACGAAACGTCCGAATCGGAGGGGTCACAAAAGGCGTCCAATCAGAAGAACTCTTCTGTGGTTCACCGTCGACGACTGTCCAGCTCCAACAGTGAAGGTCACTACACACTTTGACTTATGTGACTATCTTAAATTAGAGTTTTAAATTAGGGATGCACCTATGTATCTGCCGCCGATATTGGATTAATTTAAAAACATCGGCATATCAGCAATAGCATGAAAAAGGCCGATACTGATTTATTAGGGCCCTATGATTTCTGTGATTCGGAAAACACAGATGCAAAGTAGCAAACACGCCAGAAAGTAGCACTGTACAGCTTATAAAATTCAAATTGTGCTATGAATAGAGCTAATGATTATTCACCTACTGTTTAAATATGCATCTGCTTTTTCTGCTTGTGAATATGTGGTTTTGTGTACTGTAGTGGACTTTTAGCATCTGGTGGACTCGAACACATAAAGTTTTACATTTTATCGTTTCGTTTGAGAGAAGCTGCTGTAGAACGTTGTGGCAAGCCGTCAAAATTAAAGTCAGTCCTCAAAATAAAAAGTCCATTTAACCACATTATAAACCTGCTCCTAAAAGTGTAAAAAACTTGTTTTAAATGTAAGTAGATAAAACAACAAAAGAAAAAAACATAAGATGTAAGATACTGGCTCAAATTAACATAGTTGTACACCACAAAAAGAGAAAACACAAAATCCAGAAAAATAAAAACAGAAAAAATTGAATTTGGGGAAAAATAAAAAGGATTTTGGATAACTGCATTGAGGCAATGAGTTGGATCTCTGAATATCCAATGTTTTTATCTGAGCAAAATAATTATGTGAATAGCAAAAGCAAACACTATATAAATTTATTAAAGAAATGTGCAATTTTAAGTCAAATTTGAGTTAATTTGTTTATTAAAATAAACGTTGCAAAAATCACCTTTGAAGATTGTCATGTCATGTATTTTTATCTTAACTTAAATTTAGGCACATTTTCACTTGTGCCTCTCTTACAATGTTAAATGGATCCACTTAATGTTCAGTCAAATTGATTGAATGCAGAACCAGCTAGTATTGTACAGTACTGTTACTGCATGCAATGGACCCATATCGGAATCGACCGATAGTTGTTTGTTAAGATTGGTATCGGCCCAAAAAAATCCTACCGGTGCATCCCTATTTAAAATGTAATTTTAGCTTTTTCTGTGTCTATTTTAGCTTTTTCTGTGTCTATTTAAGTGATCTTTCTGCTACTAAATCACCAACAGTCATTTCTGTAATGAAGCATGTAACGAAATTTCGCCTAGGCAAACTGTTTGCAATAATCTTGTTTGTTTCGATGTTGTTTGTTCACATCACAACTCTATATCCCAATTTAATCTCTACCTTCACGTTTCTTCCCCTTTCCTTTTCACCTCCTTTTGTAGAGTCTGTACATTCTCAAGAGTTTGAGCCAAAGTCCCTGCAGAGAAGAGACAGGGGACAGAGAAGCGAGTCCAGACGGGATGAATCCAAACAGAGACACCAACATATAAAACAGAGACGGCAGAGAAGCTCCAGTGAGGAAGATGAGAACTCCGAGGAAGAAGGAGAAACAGACCGGTCTGAGGAAGACCAGCGGCCCCTCCGCAGGAGGTCAAACCGCATAGAAACTGACGATGAAGAGGAGGAGGAAGGCGTGCGGCAAAGGAGGCAGAACACCCGAGGAAAGATCTCGATGGGCAAGTCCTCTAAAGTCCCGGAGAACTCCAGGTCGAAGCACACACCCAAAGGCAGGCACAATGGCCTGGTCCCTCTGCCGGCGGCAGCTCAGGGTGACGATGAGGATGATGAAGACGAGGAAGAGTTTACCGGAGTCACGGACCTTGTTAACTTTGTTTTCGACAGCGAGCAGCTGTCCTGATACATTTCTTTTCTCGTCGCCTTCTAACATGAGCCGCCTCGTCAGCCACCGTAGACTTCTGGTGTAGTGGACCAAATGAAGCCTCCAGAGGAGCCGTGGTGTTTGTTCAGATGTTTGAATGCACTCGCATCATTCGGCCGCATGCATCCCCAGGTGTACAACAGGGTCTTGTTAACTTACTCCTACAGTAACAGTTCCTCAGAGTCGAGCACTTTCTCCTTTCTGGCCAGTAATGTTTTGTTTGTATGAAGAGGCTTCTGTCGTCCCGTACATACACTGGACGCTGTACATTCAACGTTTAAATGTCACGTGCATTTCAAGCTGGCGTTGAGTTTCTTGTAAAAATGTTTTAACGTTTGTTTTACATTAGGAATTTGTTGAAAGGGGTATTATTAGATATTAATCCTGGATGCCGTATCTTTGCCTTTTAGGAAATACGTTCTTTTAATAGAAAGCTCACTCAAAAATGAAACTATACTCGCGCTCGGATATTTCAAATCTTTAGTTTTAGTCGTGTATGCTGTATTTTATGCCTGGGCACCGTTTAACACTCATTGTGTTCCATAGGAGAATGTCACACAGAGCGTAACATTAGACATGAGAATGAGTACAGAATGACATCATCTTCATTTTCGAGTGAATCATTCTTTTAACTTTAGCAATAAATGCAGACTGTTCAGTTTGCAAAACCATTTCACAAACAAACCAGTAAACATTGGAGGAAACTGACCATACTATACAATTTGCAGTTTAGATGCAAATCATCCTAATTGAAAGATTAATGTCCTCCTAATGCTAAAATAACATAGTATTTTATACGAAAATGACTGTTTATTTTTCCTGATTTGGACATTTCTGCACTTTGAAAGCTTTTGCTGAAGTTATCGGACGTTTAGTGAAACCTCGGCTACAGGACGTCCCTTTAAGATCATATGAAGCTGTCTGAGGTTTATGTGCCTCTGTTCTTCTGTATGCACCTTCGGTTGTGTCGCTGTGACATCACACTTTTCAAACGTTCAGTACGCCACGGCAAACTGGATCTCTGAAAGGGTTTCAGTATTTTAGTATTTAAAGTCGGACGACTGATTGAATGAGAACACTATTAAACCATTCCAAAACGCCTGCCTCGTAAAGAAAGTACAATATTCAAAACCCCCACAAGCAGTAGAATAATTCTGGCCTCTGCCTTCATTTAAAGAATGTGTTTTGAGCTGTATACTACTGGAATTTACGTTTTTTCACAATTTATGTTTTACTTTTATTATCCAGATGTATGTCTCCATACTTTAAGAAAATTATCCACGAAACGTAAATAAATTTAACATTCATGTTACTGTTTTTTTGCCAACTCTCACGCATTCGACATAAGACTCGTGGAATTGACTCTCGCGCCACACATCCATTTTCTCACGCAGGGCCGTATTCGTCATTTGTCCGTGGTGTGTAATAAAATTTGTGAAATAACTGCCTAAAATCCTAACTGTACTGTACTGAATTTATTTTACAACACAACGCGCTCCACCGTGTGAAAACAATGAGCTGGCCGATCAAATGAAAGACGGTACTGACTTCTTTAGCAGGACGCTTTACGCCAAGTGTTCGTAAAATGTTGATATGAAATGTCTTTGATAAAAAAAGTGTCTTGTATAAAATCCTTAACCCAATGTTAGCAGTGAGCAAGCCAAGGAAGACAGTGACAAGAACCAAAACTGAAAATAAAAAAAAGTGTAGAAAAGAAAGTCGAGCAGAAAACACATGAACACTAGACTGAGAGAGACAGAAGAGAAATCATGTTTGTAAACTGTGACATTGTACAGAAAACCCACAGACACGCAGTGTAAGGGGGGAGGAAGCGTTTATTAAGGAAGTCTATCATATATTTACTATAATTAAATATGTTTTTGAATGTAAGTATTATAAAATATTAAGACGTATAACTAGTTAAAAAAATTATAAATATAAACTGAAAATATAACATTTTGAACTAGTTACACTTTTTTTAAATGATTAAAATTAAACTAGTATAGTATATAATTTAAGTGTTTAAATGTTGAAGTTTAAAAATGTAAAAGCTAGTAAACTAGCATTATAGTGTATTGTATAAATGAAGTGATTTACTATAAACTTGATCTTGACGTGATGGTACTTGATGAAATCACCTTATACCCCATGTTACTATTACTACATTGCTTTGTTCCACAGAACTGATGTTTTATTCCAGCTCTCATGATTCGCTGGACCGATTTTTTTTGAAGGGCCGTTTTAATCTCTACCACAATCTTCTGGAGAAGGCCCTGAATCTTTCCCCCTTTTTTCTAGATCTTCAGTTTGTCCTCACTGTCATCCTCACTAATCTTCACCGTCGTCTTCACTGTCCAGTAAGGTCCTTTATGGGGTCCTCTATGAAGTACTTCATCCAGCTCACATCAGTGAGGTCAGTTTTTGTTGAGGGTGATGTTAGAGCCTCCGTCTCTTAAAAAGAAAAACTGAAATATGAGAGAATGATAATAAGACACATGGTGTAAATGCAAAACGTATGCTTCTCCATTACAGACATCGTGTGCAGGGTGCCATTGATTCATTTCTAAAGGAATGTGTTGTATTGATAATTGAACATCTGGTACAGCTAACACAACTTTCTAGTTGTATGTCTTCAGTGAGGTCATCACAGCAGTCTTCACTGTGGTCCTCCATCCGGTCAGATTCTGTTAATGATGACGGCTGAGCTTCCGTCTGTTAAAGATACAAAGAGAATGTAAGAAAATGATAAGATACATGCTGTTATTCTTGTGTCAGATACAGACGTTGTGTGCAGCCGTTCTTTATGATTGTGTTGTATTGATCACAGTCTGTAGACGACACTGAACTGTTATTTGTTCTAATCATTTTCTTTTCCACCCTCATGAAGAGCCTCTGACTCAGGCTTGATAGAGTCCATCTGGATAGCACAAGGATCTTCTGTTGGGTTGCAGATCCCTGTGTATTTATTGTCCCCGCTGGTAGGTGATGTTGTCGAGACGTCTGTTACTACGAGACTGTCGATGACCTGATCTCCACTGAGATCATCGTAGCAATAATAGAACACCTCTGTCTCACTTTCTTCAGGGAGGCTCTTGATATGAGATTCTTCATATGATGACAGCTGATCTTCTGCTGATAAAAGATAGTACAGAATGATATTAAGATAGATGCCTTTGTGTCAGAGACAGACATTGGGTGCAGTTGCAAACAGACATTTTCTTCCTTACATCACACTTCCTCCTGTGAATGGGTGTCTGAGCGGTCGTTCTGATCGCTGGACACCTCCTCTGTTAGCCTGCCATCAGTCCAGTCCAAGAAGATGCCCGGCTCCATCTCGATGGCTTCTTGATTCAGTTTTACTGTAGGAGTAAGGACGAGAAATTGAGACATTTATAAATGATTGTATTATATTGGTTCATACATTTGTAGTGTGATTTGTTCTAATAATTTTATTGACTTGTGGAGTATTTTCAGGCGAGTTGTTGTCCATCTGAACACTGACGATCTGAATGTTTGTCACAAGAAATAGTTTGACGTCATCTTCAGAGGTATTCCTGAACACATTGATCTCATAACATCCATCACGATCACACAAAGCTATCTTTTAAAGCTGAGCATCTTGAGTATGAATTATAATAAAGAAGGTTTTGGGGTAATGATAACAGTACACTACAGTTAAGAATATATATATATATATATATATATACTGCAGGAACACAATCCCTTATAAAAATAAACCATGGTTTCACTACAAAATATAGAAATCTATATTTTTAAGATAATTTATTTTTCTTATACAATTCTTATCTCTAATCTCCATTCAGTTCAATATCAAATAAATTCTTGCACATCATCTTTACAGAAACACATTTTAGCAACAAAAAATAAGTTAAAACATAAACAACTTAAAAACATACATGGTAGGAAGATATGTATTATTGCAAGATGTGCAGCGTTAACCAAAAACCAAGGAAATAAATGGAGGATGTACAACATTCTGGTAGTTTCTGTCAGTACATTATCACATTCATTTTACTGACATTTCTATCAGAATTATACACAACGCAATGCAAACTTCAAATTCAGGTAAAATGTCACTACACTATCATTAATATTTATCAAAATAAATGTTTTGTGTTGTTTCACTCAAAATAGTATTTTATTACACTGGACAAACATGGCAGTCATAACATTTCAAATCAATAAAGATATTTTGTTTCCTTTAGAAAATATTACACAATATCTTTTACCAAATTGGAATACTAAATGAGCCTGACCCGTCACCTGTCAATCATCAAACTTAATCTGTTCAAGTTGGGACTACATGAATGAGTTGTGTCATGTTAAAATAGTATTGTGCAGATGATTTTCAGTTCCATGCATGGCCTACATTTTAAATTAAGTGTTCTTTTATGTGTTTTTAAAGGCTCATTTATCTTTGAGATTTAGAAGAGTTTATTATATTTTTTTATTATATTTTTTTTTTGAGTTTTGTGGTTGCCATTATTCATAAGAATGTGTGGTGAAATTTTTAACAAAAGATGTAAAATGACACATTAACGAAATATTTTAGTTGAGAACTTTAATCTGAAAGTATTTTATTTAAATCTTTCATTTAAATATGGAAGTGTTAAAACGAACAACATTTTGCAAGATCTTTAGTATTTCTAATGCTATCATCGTTGTTGTTATTCATGAATTTTCTGTTGTTTACCAGAATGGTAGAAACAATGTTATGCCCAATTACAGTTATTTATTTACATTCTTTTACAGAAACATAAGTTTTAAAGGTGTTGAGGTTATTCTATTATTTTCATTTTGTTAGTGATGAACGTAATATTCTGTAAAACTGATGTACAGTTCCCCACAGGTTCTTTCTGTTTCTTGCTGTATTAAAATGAAATATAACTACTTAAATGTGATTTATGAAATTATTAAATATCATATGAGCAAGCATACAACACAAATGGTGTTTAAGTGCGCAACAGATGCTCTGGTCCTATGAGGGGCGCTACAGTTATAATCATGAGCTCGATCATAAAAAAGCGGCGCGCGGGATAACGGATAGAAATAAATTAGGCTAGAAGAGCAAAATTCACTCGTTCAACAAGGGCGGGGATTAGGGGCACATGCGTCGTAGCACATAATTATAATTCAACACGTAACTGTATATTTTATATTTAATGGCTATCAATGTTTCTCAATATCTATCTTCACATGTTAATAATATTTTTTTAATCTTATAAATTAAAATGCCCACAACGGCTTGTCACGTGATGCTTGTTTCTTTCCCGGCATTTGACCAATCAGAGTCGTTTGTGATTAATAAATTAGTTGTTTATGTTATTATTATTATTATTATTAATTGTTGATGCGGTTTTTTGTGAAATATGAATAAGTGAAAAAATATTTAAATGTTAATATGTTTGCATTCCGGATAGATATAAAATAAATTAAGTGCGCCTCGGTTGGTTCAGTAGTCTGGCCGTGACGCGCCCCCTGGTGACAGAACAGTGTATTGCACAGGAAACGTGAATGAGACACACAGAAGTGACGTATGACTGTCTTTCTTTGAAGTATTAAAACACATTCGGAAGTTTCTCGACACGCAAACTGATCGCGTTTCACGCGGCGCGTCTGTAAGTGCTGTTCCGTCAGATAGCGTGAAGCTTCCGGTAAATAGTGAGCGCAGTTCAGCACGTGCGTGTGCGTCGAGTGGGTCGAGCATCAGTGTTCGTGCAGGTTCACGCTAATTTACCACATTTCATACAGTCGCGTTTGATGATGGTTGTGTTAAAAACTCAGAGTCCACCCAGCGAGGGCATCAGACTCCAGCAGGCCGAGACCGCTGCGGTTTTGGACGGCAAGCGACTCGGCTCGGGAACACTGTTCGTGACTGAGACGTGAGTATCTCTGTTTTAACTTCGACTTACGTTGCACTTGTTAAAGCGGTTAATGGTTGTTGTGCTCATTACGTATGTGTTTACTGCACGTGGAGCACTTTCATGTTTAAACTGTATGTGCAAACACCTTACTAAGACGCAACATGGTAAGTTACAGTGATGTCATTTAATAGTAATACAATGGAACTGAATGAAATTACCTTGAGATTGTTTAGATCAACAACATTATAAAACAATAATATCACCATGCTTATGTCTTTGAGGTAAGTGATATAAAAATGTGTATTTAAATTGTTTGTGTTGTGTCATGACGTCAGTGCAGTGTGTAACCCATAACATAAGCAGTAGACAAACAAAAAATATCAATGAAACAACATGCTGATGTTTGCAGATTTATTCTTGAGATATAAACAAACTGCGGACATATTTCATAGTAAATGCTTGAATAATGGTATTCTCGTATTTTTGTTGTTGTATGTCAAATGCATCATTTGTGTGGAATGTCATTTGTTTATGGATGCCTCTGAACTGCTCTGTCCTCCCAGGCGTTTGTCGTGGTTTGATGGCTCATGTATGGGGTTCTCCCTCGAATATCCCTCCATCAGTCTACACGCTATCTCACGAGACCTCGGAGCATTCCCAGAAGAGCATCTATATGTGATGGTCAATGCAAAACTGGACGCCGGTGAGCGTTCATCTACTAAATGCTATTTTAAAATGATGATCAGATGGTGTCCCTATAATCACAAAATCTTACTGATAATTTTGAGCGATTCATTGATAGAAACATGTTGACACATCTATAATTCTGAGCGAAAGTGAAGCATGATAAAATTCGTTTTGAAAGCCCTCTCACATGTTTTTATTTCATGATTGTTCTCTCTTTGTTTGGTGTGTTTGGTATATGGACATTCTTCATGGTGACCTATAGATGACGGCGAAACCGAGATGAAGGATAAAGCTCCAGAAGACCCAGGAGAAGATGAAGATGAGAGTGACGGTGGCAGTGAAGATTCAGAAACTATCACAGAGATTCGCTTTGTACCCAGTGACAAAGCTGCACGTGAGTCAATCACAAGAATGATTCATTGTGCCTCGTGAAGAATCGTTTTTTGAATGTGTGTGTGTGTGTGCACAGTGGAGCCCATGTTCTCGGCCATGTGTGACTGTCAGGCCTTGCATCCCGACCCTGAGGACGCTGATACAGATGATGATGACTATGAAGGAGAGGAGTATGATGTAGAGGAGGCGGGTGAGTGTTTCTCAGTCCCAAAGCGCATTTTTGATTGCCTGTTAAAACAATGTTTACGAATTGCATTCAGTATCCACCGAAAGTTATTCACGGCGGTTTCTCTCTTCTTCAGAACAAGAGCAGGCGCAGAGAGACGTGCCCACGTTTTACACCTATGAGGAGGGTCTGTCTCACCTGACGGCAGAGGGTCAGGCCACACTCGACCGATTGGAGGGGATGTTGGCTCAGTCAGTCGCCCAGCAGTTTCACATGGCTGGAGTCAGGACGGACCAAGCCTCAGCTGAGTTTGAAGGTCTGTGGTTGCTACACTTATTTCTAGGAACATTGATTTGCTTTGTTTACCGTGTGCTATTGTAAACGTTTTTGTTGCTGTTGTAAACAAGATTGGTACTGTTAACATGGATTAGATGTCATTGATTTAATTCAATTTACAATTTACAAAAAATGTATGTATAATTTGTGTCTGTCACACAAATGGCTCATGATAAGATACAAGCCAAGTTTCACTAAACTTGTACATGGTAATTAAATATGATTTGGGATGGCTCAGATTTTTTTATACCGTCTTTCAAAGTGACTCCGCATGCGTGCATTCGTGGACCGCTACACATTCACAAACAATAGAGTGCCTGTAGACTATTTACTTGTCTAAACTTGTCTCCAATATTTTTTATTTAGACTGCGATACCGGTTTCTTCAAATACGACCAAACTACAGGACCTATTCTGCAAATTGTTTGTTTAATAAAATTATTATACAGTAACATAATAATATAAATGAATATTAACGTAAATAAGAAAAATGATAAACCGTTATAATAGTAATATATTATTAGACACTAGCCAAACACAGACCGGAAGTTAACTGGAGTCTCGGTGAGCATGAAACCATGTATAGAGTACGTAAGGTTAGATGTCAAGAGTGCTCTTGTTGTGATATTGTTATGCACAAATAGCCACAAGGTGGCAGGAACACTTTAGCATGACACCTTTCTGTCAACACGTGTGTACATGACCTCTCACGATTGTATAAATCAAAACATGTTAGATTGCACGTATGTATGCATGAATTCATGTGTTCTTGGGTTCACAAATGGCGTGTTTATCAGATTTGTGTGTGTCTATAATGAGCAGGATTTCCTGAACACTACATGATCTGTAATGAGTTGCAGCCCCAGGGGAAGTGCTGCTGGTCCGGATGGGCGTCATATAATACTGTCTTGTAACATTGAGCCCTTTCTGTCTTACAGATGGTATGGAGGTCGACTCCAATACAGTTGCCGGACAGTTTGAGGATGCTGATGTGGAACACTGGTGATTATTAACCTAATTTGTTTAAAAAACAGAATTTGTTTGTTAAAATAAGAGACATTTACCGAAAGTAAAACAAAGACAAACCCTCAGAGAGATTTTTTATAAAGCACGCACAGTAAGCACAAAAAAATAGAAAACATTCTATATGTTGACACAGGTCTCATGTGCACAGCTCGACCAATGGAAATAAACAGACAAATCGCCATAGCTTTATAATGCATATTGTATTTTTGGTGTTGTGATATGTCGTGATGCAATGATATATCATTTCACCTCTGTCTGTTTCAGCTTTCAAACCTCTCTTGTCATTGGTCAGACAAACAAATAGTCCCACCTAAAACTGATGTCATTGGTTAAGCCAAAGTCATCGTACAAAGAACCATGTTTTATTAAAGCCCTACCATTTGCAGTTTAATGAAATGATGAACATAAACATTGATGATGTCAGACAAGCTGATTTGTAGTCTGTGTGTGTGGATACATATTACTACGAGATTAAGAATCCTGTGTAGAAATGTCTTCTTTTGTCTGTTTTAAAATGCATAATCTGGACTCCTTCATGACTCTGAATTCTGTGCGCTTCTCTGCCAGATTGAGTGCATCTGTAAACGGCTGATTATAGCACTTCACTGAGGCATGCTGGGATACCGGCTGACTCACCAGGACCACCACTGAAAGCTCTTATACTCACAGTCTCTCTGTCTCTCTTTCTGTCTCTCCTTCCCTGAACTTACCCGAGCCACAGACATTACTCACTAATGTATTTTGTAGTTTTTTCTGAAGACCGGAATAATTCTCCTTAATGTTAATGTGTTTGTTAGACATTTAATAAATACAGTTGTTTTTGTACAAAGCTATTGGTTTCATATTTGGAGTCTTATTTCTCAGGGTTGTCTAGTGCATTGCTCTGATAATATTTTAGCTAAGAACTTGTTTCTCTCCTCTAATCAGCCGAATGATCATTTTCTGTGATTGTCTCTCAGGAGATGAAGTTTTTTATCTTGTCTGTTTATCAACGCATTCTGTGGGTATCAGGAGGTAGGGGAGGAGGGCAGAGCGAGAACAATTTGCGTAGCTGCTGTTCATTCACTTATAAACAAGAGATAATACTGGTATGCATCATATGTAGGCTTTGCTGAAACGATGTGTTTTTTTATCTAGATTTATATTGGGAGAGTTTGTCTGACCCTCGAATAGTAACAGAAAGGCTATTCCAGAGTTTAGGTGCTACATTTGAGAAAGCTCTACCCTCTTTTGTGGATTTAGTTATTCTAGGTACTATCAGAATTCTGGAGTTTTGTGAGCGTAGAGAGCGTGAGGGGTTGTAACGTGATGGAAGCTCTGTTAGATAAACGGGAGCTAAACTGTTTAATGCTTTATAAGTGATTAGAAGGACTTTATTGTCTAAATGCTACTTAATGGGTCGCCGGTGTAGGGGTGACACCTAGCAGCTGCATTTTTAACTGCGCACATGCTTTGGTTCAGCCTACCCCTCCCCCCCGCATGCGCCGTATATGTTTTCGAAAACAAACATAAAGCTGTATCTATCTTTTATAAATGTGATCAAACTAAATACTCTTCAAAGATATGAAGTATGCAATACTACTCTATAGGTTCTCAATATTAATAGGAGATTGGCAGAAACCCCGTGTGTTACGCCCGCTTTAAAGCGACGGATGGGGTTGGTAATGTTTTGCTTGACCCCAAATTAGTTCCATAAATCTATGGATCCAACTCCAAAAGCATTATTTGCGTTATCTACATGAATGTTGAAATCTCCAGTATTTTGTGTTTTGTCCGCTTGAACCAGTAGATCTGACATAGTCTGCAAACTAAAACCATACATGGATTTGTAAATGAACTCACTTTTTTTTTTTTTATAAATTATAACATTACAGTGAATGTCTCCATTTCTGAACTTCTGAAGCCTCCGTAATCTCTGCAATATGTCATGCTATGATACACCGTATACTCACTCATACACAATCTTAAATTTCATAAATTTAATCCAAAACATTTTTTTAAATCGTCAATACAGATCTGATGAGATTACGCCGGGGCTGTTAATAAATAAAATATAACAATGCACTAGACGGTTTTCACAAATATTCTGGTCACTTGTCTTTGTTCTCAAACTTTTTTGCATTCCTCTGCATATATTAGTTTGATGTATTTTCTATGTATCAAACAATCAAAAAATGTGTAATAAGTATTTTTTTCCCAAACAGGAAGAAATCTGGTGTGTAAAGAGTTAGAGACAGTATATCAAAACCCATCAGGTCAGAGAATCTCGGTCGCGGGTGAACTCAATCTCTATTGTCATTTCTCAGTTGTTGAATGTTTGTTGTTTTGTGAATTTCATCATAGAGTTTTTCACTATCACTGTGAGAATTGTGTTTTGTTTCTCTGTGCGCAGATCAGTTCACACACAGGGTCCATCACATGACACAAGAAACTATTCCACAACAACCGATCTCTCAGGTTAGAAAAACAAACAAGATTTTTGATTTGTGAGTTTAATTAAAAACAGATTAATAAATATTTTTAGTACAGCTTCTTTTTCTTCCGAAATAGAAACCAAGCTATTCCACAAAACACTTTGTTTTACACTTCAAGTTCACCTAGGTTATTATACCCAAAGGCACCATAAAAGTTTCATATACCTAGTGCTAGATAATAATGATCGCTAGTAAAACATTATTAAAAACACTGCGCCTTTACAACGCATCAGAGGTTTCTCACTCCAGGAATGTATGATTTAAGATACAATATGACAAATAAAGTACAGTGAGGTAAACATTACCCTGAAGAACAAGAAAATTGACTTTTAAATCATAAAATCAACATGCAACAGTTCTACATTTCATTCATATTGCCGCTATAACTGTATATAACATCACATGAATGTCTGTCCGCTGAGACACTGTGTGCTTTATGACATCATTGTGCTTTGTGAATATACACTACTTCTCATTTAAGAAGTTCTGATGCTCAATAAGACATTATCAAAGCTTTAAGTGTTACAGACAATAAGAACCCTTAAAACTATAAAACACGAAGAATTGAGAAGAACAGTGTCCTAATATTGTGAGCATTCACAGTCCATAACTACATATGTAAATCAACATAAAACGTTTATATTGTGAATAAGACTTCTTAAAATATCATCCCAATTTACTCAATCTTTCTCCTCTTGAGTCCATTGGAGTTTGAAACTGTGCTTTTCCCTAAAAGGACCGGCATGACTTTCTCCCAAAGCAGCAGAGAGGCGATCATTCCTGAAGGAGAAAGTACAGCGTGAATCTCTTGAAATAACATCCAGTAATTCAAAATAAAAGATTTTATTAGTATACGTGATCCCTGGCAATAAACAGGACAACACAAAAGCAAAACAGGTATCCTGATCTTCGATTCTGCAGGTTAATGACTTTTGCAGGTTACGTTACAGAAATGTGGCAGAAACATCTCTGTCTGTACTGCTGTAAATGCACTGAATGTAAATGCTCACCTAGTATGGGTCCCAGACAGTACACAACGCTGTATTCTGTGAATGTGTTGCCAGGACAGGAGAACAGTATTGAGAAGGCGAGAGCCGGATTGAACACGGCCCCAGTGATGTGTCCACCTTCACCAAAACAAAAGTACAGTCAAGTGCAACTGACAGACGGACAAGCAACTCGTTGATTGGTTTAGCAATAGTTGACTTTGATCTGTCAATGTACAAAGCCAATAAAATATGGCACAGGTCATTGACGCCCATCTAAAAGTACACTTCTGGTACCAGTACTTGCCAAGTAAACCAATACCACGTGACAGCAAACATGTTGAAAACAAACTTTTAATAATACATTATTTCTTATTATTAATATTTATCTTATAGAATAGCATCTTCATTATTTTTTTTCTACATTTCTGCAACTAGCCACTTTTGGGTTGTTGCACACACACCTGCATACACTAAAGTAGTGATGACTGCAGCTATGGCAGGAACTCGATACAGCTCCTGAACTTTGTGCACGTTGGAGACCGCAGTGTGCATCACGAACGCGCAGCACAGCTCCACTGCAGCGGCCTGCAGGAGAGAAGCATTGACAGGGCTGCTCGTGCATTTAAACCCCGTCGATCTGTGCCGCGCGTGCAGGTCAGACAGAGACAGTGCCCACGCGTGGGGCATCGCTCCGCGCGCCAGCGCAGCGGCGATCAGCTGGCACGAAATCCGCGCCAGCGCGCTGCGGCGGGTGAGAGTCCCGCGGCAGAGCTGTTCCAGGACCCCGGTGGGGCTGCAAATCGCGCCGTGGAAGGAAAGCCCGTGGACCACCGAGATCACATACGTGCACGTCAACGCGATGCGCGGCTCCAGCCCGCCCACCTCCGCCAGGAGCTTTAACTCGTGCGTGCACGCGCACAGTTGAAACGTGGAAATCAACTCCAGCGCATAGACGCAACGGTCTCGGTTCGAGAGCAGATATAAGACCGTCCTTCTCGCCACCTCGCTAAAAACTACAATCCCCAACAGTACGGACAGCGAGACGCTGAGATCGGACATCTCGCCTACTCTGATCGGCCTCTGTTCTACACTACGAAAAAATCCGATCCGGTCAGACAACTTTGGAGCGGACCCGCCTCCACGCGATTGACCCCGCCCCCTTCGCTTCACAACGTACCAAAATCCTCCTGGGTCGACTCGACTTATGAATAGTAATTACGTTAGGATGACGTTGATTTGTACGTCCTGTCACGTAAACGAAGTAAATATTCATGAGCCAACCTTCAGTCGGGCCGATCCCAAGAAAACGGACTTCAGGAAAGACACTTCAAGGGAGAGGTTACAGTAGATAATAAAAATATAAATATTTTTATTCACATAAGTGAATCTGATGTAGTAATGAAAAGGCAAGCGTACTTTATTCATTTGGATTGTATTATTTCACGAGCAGATAAAGCGCCGTGTTGGTAATAAATGTTTAGTAATATTCTTAATTTAACTTATTACATAAAAGTATTCTCTGGAATTTTCATCAAACGATATGTACACTGAATTTAAAAATTAGGATTGAATTTAGACACGGGTTCACACTCACAGTGTTAATCACTGACAGTTCTGTTATTGTCCTACAGAGGGCGCTGAGATACCTAAAAATGTAGGTTTTCCAAAAAATGTTATATAAATATAAAGCCATCAACGGATGAATTAATCTATATCTATCTATCTATCTATCTATCTATCTATCTATCTATCTATCTATCTATCTATCTATCTATCTATCTATCTATCTATCTATCTATCTATCTATCTATCTATCGCTTTTTTATTTTTTATCTAAGATAACATCCACATTGCAATTGAAGCAAGAAAAATCTGATTAGATATCATGCTATGGGAAGATACAAACAGTATTATATGAATACTTCAAAAAGTGCTGAAGCTCGTACAATTCTTATTGCATTTGGATTATTTGAGGGCATTAGAGATTCACAATAATATTTGACTTGATTTTCAAATACAAAAAATATAGTTTTTTTCCTAAATATTTACATTTACGAATGTGAAATTTGGCCATTACGATAATAAAATGAATAAAGTAAATGTGTGTTTGTTTATCTATACAAGTCACACTATATTGCCTAAGAGGACATCTTTCCACTGTTAAACAAAATCTTCATCAATATTTTCAACAATAAATTAAAGTACATTACGCCAAAAATAAAAATAAATTGTTTGTAAAAGCTACAATTCTCATCTATATCTTTTTTATGTTTGGGTAAATAATGTTTAACAGGATAGATACTAAAAAAATAGAAAGTAAAAGTCTATAGGTCACTTCTTTAATTTTATTTGTTGATAGATAGCGATTAGGTAGATGCCAAACTCATTTCCAGTCCACATCATTTACAAAACGATTCCAGTACTCAATTGCATTTGGTTTCGAAAAAACCTTTTCCTGAAAGAGAGCTCTTATAGATTTATTATTAGCATGAGAGATTTTTTTGCTTAAATACCATACAAATTCCACTAGATATTGCACCAAAAAGCTCATTCTTTTGGTGTTATGGGAATGTTATATTTTGATTCCTCATAGGTTAACAAAATGCCATCTGAGTTAAATAACTGATCCACCAAAAGAATATTATTTCAAAACCAATTATCAAAGAAAATACACTTCCGTTTATATAGAATGTATCTATCATGCTTCTTCTTCCACTGGCGCAGGTGACGCGTCCCACGCCGGAGTGCACGCATGGCCACTGGGATCGCGCGTGGGCGGAGCTTCGCGCAGCAGGTTTGTGTGCGTCTCTCCGTCTGTAGCGGTGAGACAGAAGAACACGGGAGCAAATGAGAGCGGAGAGACGGACCGAATACGCGACGGAGAACCGGAGAGTCTGATTCGGGAAATTACACGCGTGTTTTGGACAGAGGTGAGTGCCGGTCTTTAACGCTGTCACGCGCGCCGCGGAGCCGCAGTCTCGCTCGCGGGGATCTTGCGTGACGCGGAGACTCACCGGCGTGGTGTGCGAATGTCTCCCTCCCTCCTCGCGCGGATGGGGATGTGGCTTTACCAGGATTCTCACTGTGGTTATTTCCACGCGTGTCGGTGCTGTGATAGGATTTGCGCTGTCTGATGTGTCTGCTCGAGTTCAGCAGAAGGTTTTCTCGCCTTTTATTCAACGCAACAATGTTACTTGATGCATGCGCTCGTTGAATAAAAATACAAATAATCATCATAATTATATTTGGTTTGTTATTGTTAATTATTTCATATTTCTGCTTATTTGCATCACACGTGATAATGATACAAAATAAATATTAACACATTAAAATGACTGCTTCAATGACATTATTATGAGTGCTATTATTATAATCATAATTTAATGTATTTTTTTGTTTTGATGTTAAAAACAAGGCTGAAATGCACATGCACGATTAACAGTATTGGGGCGTGTGAGGTGTCTGGTTATTATGACCACCACTGGACACATTGCAGACATGATGGATCTCTGGATTGCATTTCTGTCCGAATCAGGAACTGACCCAAAAGGGAAATTTAAAAGCGACATCTAATATCCTATCAAAGGAACTCAACATCTGTGCTCAAACTGCTTTTGGCATTGTTTTTAAAAGTGCATCGACAAAATGAAGTGTGTTGGTTGGTATATTGCTCCTCAGCTTGGTGAGTTCTATAATGACTTTTCAAGAAACATAGACGGTGTGATTGTGTGTGTTGTTTAGTGGATTTGTTGGTGTGCGGTGGAGTTCAGATGGCTCTACACTCAATTGGGTTGCTCTGCTCGTATCAGTTTCTTACATTAAATCTTTAAACCGGTTCAGCACACGTCTCTGTGGATACATAAAGTACGATATCTGTAAATGGCTTGCAGAAGCTCATCTTCTTTATGAAAAGGGAAAGTGAAAAGGCAGACGGCACTTAGACACGGCATGAGAATATTGTCTTTTCGCTTCCGTCCAAAAACGTGGAGCGACTCAGAAGTGGCTTTTAATCGATCACTCTCTCACGCTCCTAAAAATGTTGTCATCATCATCATTACTGGCTATTTTTAGCTGTGAGATGGCGTATGTGTAGGTGTTGTGTGCTGAAACGCTCCTCGTGTAGGTGTGATGTAAGCATTTTTACACGTGTGTCTCTAATTGCACAGTTGCGGCGCGTCGATTATTTGATTGTGATTCTAGGTTCGTGCTGTGGGGGTCGGTGATTCTGAAATGAACACACCCTTGGGCCACACGTCACCATGTGGTTTCAGTAACACCCTGTTTATCATCCCAAAACACAGAGGAGAGAAAAAACACATCCACCCACCCACCCCTGTCCCCCTCACACACCCTCCAGATGTGCGTTTGGACCCACGACCGATGCTCTGACATCATGCATATTGTTATGCGAGTGTGTCTGGATGTATTTTTTTTGGATCAACTCAGATGTGTAAGGATCATTTTTATGGCCACTTCTGGAACAAAAGAATTTCTGCTCTCAGGATCATGTGCATTGTGTTTCTCCGCTTTGTACGGCACGCTGGTTTAATGTGTCGAGCAACGTTGCGGTTATGAAGGAAAGACGAAGAATAGAAATTCTATTTGGTCTCATAGAGTTAGCTTTGGTCAAGCAATGGAGTAAAAAGTTAAATCTATACATTCTCAATGTATGCACAAAAAGTGTGTAGTTTTGTCATTGATAGACAATAGTGCAGGATTGCATCAATTTATAATTGTTATTTTATTAATATTTATAGGAATGAAATATGTAATTAAAAATAAATGTTTCCTCAAATAGTGCGCAATATTAGGGTTTTAGGGATTGGACACAGCCTAAATCGTTCTTCTTCTGTGTCCCATATTCAGAGTTTCTGCGCATTTGACTTTTCTGCACATTTGACTTTTCCCTCCATTGACTTCCATTAATACGCATGCGAATATGACAGACCGGAAACGCATTTCGTTGCGTAGCTAGGGTTGGGCCGATAGACGTTGACATTGTCCATCGCCGATGGCTGACAGTCATCACGATGTTGGGCTGGCATCGTGGTTCCCTTGCATGACGTCATTTTCGTCATGAGGAGGTTCCGCGGTCGTCGTGTAAATCGCGTACGTGTACAGCACGACAAATGTTGATTGCCGAGTGTACACGGTATGACATTCTGCGCATTCGAGCTCGTCCATTCTTGCTTTTCACTGGTCGAGTATGATTTGGAAACTGCGAAACGCGTGTAAATAGCTTCTGAAGAAAATGCCAGTGGTATCGTTAGTGGTTGCTAGGGGGTTGCTATGAAGTTTCTATGTTGAAAATATTCAGATCTCTATACGCTTCAGAGCTAGCTTTCTTTAAGTAGAAACAGTCAAAGTATCCAATGAGGAGAAGGAAACAAAACTCTATTAACTGTGAAGGGCTGCGGGCTTGAGAGAATATTCTGTTTCCTGGTCTCTTCTGGAGCGTATTAGACAAAAGAAAGAATGTGGAGTGTTGGTCGGTTACAGCGACAGACACACCGCTGCTTCAGAACTGTGTGGCGTTGCTGTGAGGAAAAAATGTGTTAACCTTAATGTCACATTTGAAGAAAAGAGTTTGGAGGGAGGCCACTGGAGGGGTTTGATCTCACATGTTTTGACCAGACGTTCTCGCTCTCACTGGTGTCGGTGGTCAGATGGACAACAGAATTAGCAAGAGTAAAATGTTGCTAAATTTGTCCGGTTGCGTGAAGTTTCCCAACATGAGACCATTCGCCGTGATTGCATGTGGGATTTTTCATCGTGGTTGTTTTGGACTGCATCTTTACCTTTTAAAGGTTCAGTGAGTTTAGTGTGCGGTTTTGTGTGACCCAGTTTTCCTCTGGGTTTCGTATCATTATATAATAGCTGTCACTTTATGTTAACATCCCAGCAGAGGAACCCAAAAACGGGTTTTGAGGAAATGAGCCGTGGCCGCTTCACTTTTACTGTTCCAATTGACTTCATCTGACCGTATTTCTCGTCCTTTGGCCGGGTGTCACATGATTCTTCCTCATGTCATCAATCCCTGCATTTCACATTCTTTGTTAAAATGAAGCAGAACAATACAAATTCGATAATTTATTAAGAAGTTAGTATATTTGACTTGAATATGTTCAGTTTGAGAATGGTGTTTTAGCTGCGCTTTAAGCATTCTCATTTCTAGTTTTTCACCATACATTACCATCAGTAGCAAGTTCTGGAATTCTGAGTTGACTGTTTACCAAATGCTATTTGTTCTTATGTTCATGTGAAGATATTGTTTATTTTGAATATGTTTAGTTTTAGCAGGGAATAATTGTTATATAATATAGCTCCCGTTATCTTGTCACAGTTGTGAGATGTCTCATTTAAAGGTTCCTTATAAAAGTAAACTTCATAAATGGTTACGAAAAAAATTTAATATACTATGTGAATTATTGTAACATGATGCTTTTATTTAGTGAATTTTATTTAAAAACATTTTTTTAATAGATTAAATGAA
>CM056461.1:1474608-1494850 GCA_029783895.1 Triplophysa bombifrons
GATCATTTTCTCAAAGATCAAACCTGAACCAATCAGATTCTGAGAATCAAAAAGGCTGCTGATTGGCTGGATTTTCTAAACATACTGCTGCTTAGTTTTTTTTTTCCAAAAATAATGTTTTTTTATTGTGCATTCTTATTAAAATCAATCAAACAGCAGCTGGTTTGTTTTGATTTAAGCCATAATAACTAAAAAAACACAATTAACTAACACAATAAAACACAACTAAGACATGATAGCATAACAAAAAACATGACTGAGTCATCTCAAATTGGAACCAAACTCTTCATTTATTCATAAAGATGTAAACGTGTGTGTAACATTAGTGCTTTTCTTCATAGAAATGTATTGAGTTTAGGGAATGATATAAATGTGTAAATAACTGAACAGAATTGCGGTCACGTCTCTGTTCTATTTTTAGTGTTTTTGCAAAAGACTGTAATCTCAGAGGTCAAGACACAGATAAACCTGACTGATCCTGGATCTCACACCAACTCATGTACAAGATCAAAGAGATTATAGCTCTGTTCTGACACTTGGAGTCCAGGTGAAGATTCTAATTTGTCTCAATATGAGCATCATTTACTGTCTCATGTAAACATAACCAAACTTTTTTTTTAAACCTATAGACGGGGTTACGGTGGGATTACTTCATGTCGTGTGTCTGTCAGGAATAACTGCCCAGCAGTAATGAGTCACCGTGTATTGTTCTGAGGTCCGGTATTCATCTTTAAAGCACTCAGCTCTCGAGTACCACCACAGGCCAAGAGCAGATCAATGACATGGACCACAGACGCTGTCTTCACCGTTCCTTACAGGCCTTTCCTGTTACTCATCGTCCAGAATGCTCCAAATATTTGCACGTTCTTGAATCTTGATAATCCCCCATTTCAAGGGTCCTAAAGAGACCCTCCCGCCCAGCCCACCACAGCTTAACACAAAAGAGCTGGACGCCATTGTCTCTCTCATCTCTCGGAGGACTCAGAAAGCCGGCGTATGTTCACTAAACTTACAGTTCAGCGGGGTCTCTGCATTTATACAGCGACACGTGTAGATCTAATGTTGAAGATCACGCTGTGAGTTGTCTCATAGATTATGCCGGCGTGTTTGAGGACCGTGCCCCTCCTAGCGCTAAAGATATGGCCGTCTGGTTTACCGGGGATGATGGGATGTAAATTGAAGTTTTCTGGCTCCCCTGAAGTGTGTACTTCCTGTTTGCTGTGCCGTTTGTTGTGATGAAGCGGCAAGCTTGTTATAAAAGAGCATGTACAGCGGGGAAATAAGTATTTGACAAATCAGCATTTTTATCAGTAAGGGAATTTCTAAGTGGGCTATTGACACAAAATTTCCTCCAGATGTAGCAATCAAGTCAAATATTGAATTCATACAAAGAAATCAGAACATTTAAGTATACAAGTTCAGTCATAATAAATAAAGTGAAATGACACAGGGAATAAGTATTGAACACATGAAGGTAACAAGGTGCAAAATGAAATAGAAAGCCAGGAGATCACCTGAAATCTGTCAGTATTGAGAGAGAAACCCTGCCCCCTATCAGTACGGACTCAGTTTACCTGGCCCTTAAGTCAGGGGCGCGGGGTTACAGAGGCAGTGATGGAGAGGAAGACTTTAATCTTGTTCTGTAGGGACGGACTTCTGTCACACTGTGATGTCACACTGAGTCAAAACAGCTTGATTTCAATTAAAGCTTTTTTTAGACTAACAAGTCAAGTTTTGAGTTCAGAAATTCTTCATTGAAACATTTAATACAGTATAATTGTTCATAGTAAGTTAATACATGGTGGTTACTGACAATTGAGTTTGTGGTTGCTGTTTTAGGGCTTCTCTCTCTCTCTCTCTCTCTCTCTCTCTCTGTCTCTGTCTCTGTCTCTCTCTGTCTCTCTCTCTCTCTCTCTCTCTCTCTCTCTCTGTCTCTCTCTGTCTCTCTCTCTCTGTCTCTCTCTCTCTCTCTCTCTGTCTCTCTCTCTCTCTCTCTCCTCTCTGTCTCTCTCTGTCTGTCTCTCTCTCTCTGTCTCTCTCTGTCTCTCTCTGTCTCTCTGTCTCTCTCTCTCTCTCTCTCTCTGTCTCTCTCTCTCTGTCTCTCTCTCTCTCTCTCTCTCTCTGTCTCTCTCTCTCTCTCTCTCTGTCTCTCTCTCTCTCTCTCTCTCTCTGTCTCTCTCTGTCTGTCTCTCTCTCTCTGTCTCTCTCTGTCTCTCTCTCTCTCTCTCTCTGTCTCTGTCTCTCTCTGTCTCTCTCTGTCTCTCTTCTCTCTGTCTCTCTCTCTCTCTCTCTCTCTCTCTCTCTCTCTCTCTCTCTCTCTCTCTCTGTCTCTCTCTGTCTCTCTCTCTCTCTCTCTGTCTCTCTCTCTCTCTCTCTGTCTCTCTCTCTCTCTCTCTCTCTCTCTCTCTCTCTCTCTCTCTCTCTCTCTCTCTCTCTCTCTCTCTCTCCTCTCTCTCTCTCTCTGTCTCTGTCTCTGTCTCTGTCTCTCTCTGTCTCTCTCTCTGTCTCTCTCTGTCTCTCTCTGTCTCTCTCACTCTCTCTCTCTCTGTCTCTGTCTCTGTCTCTGTCTCTCTCTGTCTCTCTCTGTCTCTCTCACTCTCTCTCTCTCTGTCTCTGTCTCTGTCTCTGTCTCTGTCTCTGTCTCTCTCTGTCTCTCTCTGTCTCTCTCTCTCTCTCTCTGTCTCTCTCTCTCTCTCTCTGTCTCTCTCTCTCTCTCTCTCTCTCTCTCTCTCTCTCTCTCTCTCTCTCTCTCTCTCTCTCTCTCTCTCTCTCTCTCTCTCTCTCTCTCTCTCTCTCTCTCTCTGTCTCTGTCTCTGTCTCTCTCTGTCTCTGTCTCTCTCTGTCTCTCTCTGTCTCTCTCACTCTCTCTCTCTCTCTCTCTCTCTCTCTCTCTCTCGCTCTCTCTCCACTTAAATTGGCTGGGTTTGCAGTAGCATCTGCTGTAGTTGTTTTCTGGCCCTGCAGCATGTCACGATTCTTTGGACTTCTAGTCTGTATTGTACTTCCGGTTCCTGTTTTATGTTGTAGTCTTTTGTAGTTCTTTTGTTCAGTGGTTCTTGTTAATCGTTTCTCTCAAGTGTGTCTAGTTATCTTGTGTAGTTCTCCATGTGTTCCCAGTGATTTTGCTCTGCGTCCTTTGGATTATGTTAGTTCCTCCATTCTTTCTTCTTTTATTATTTTGTACTTTGTCTTTTTGTTATATAAATCAGCTGCTCGTGGATTTTTGTTACAGCGTCACAGCGGGATTGATTGCAGAACTATGTAGATCCCAAACACATACCACTCATATAGAATATTAATATTTAATCGTTTTAAATAAATAATTTATAAAAGTAAATTAAAATGAAATGAAATGAAAATCAGCTAAAAATGAATGAAACATAAAACACAAAAAAGTAAAAAACAAGGTAACTCGGATGAACTGTGATGTGCTTCGTAACCTAACGACTCAATCTTGGCTTGGATTGTTTAAATCAGTTATTACATTTTATGTGTATGCTCGACCTTAGACGTGTGAATTTGGAAAGCCGTGTTTCTGAGTCCCATGGGAATAATTGGGCATATTGAGGAGCCTGCAGACTGTTTTTTAATATATGATAAATAATCCCCCCCATTATGAGCTCATTAGCATGTACATAAAGCTGCACCGCATTACCCTGTCTGTACCACAACCCCCCCCCCGCCATGTTATGATCATCACACACACACGCTGCTCATCTCGACACCATCCCGTGTTTCTGCTCGTATGAGCTGAATGAGTAATTATTTTGCTTGCAGGGTCTTACATATACATGCGTGTTAAAGCTCCAGTTTAACCCCGAGAGTCTGCGTCCTCATGGGGAGACACGAGCTGCGTGTCCTGGGTCTAAATGTTCGTTTTTGTAGCTAGACCTCCAGGGAATGACATCATACCAAAGTTTGAGGCCACATCGTGTTCTGTGCCTGATTTTTTAGAATGCTATAAATATTTAATTGCTATAATATTAGTTGCAGATTGAACACATTAAAGATTCGATTGAATCTGCTTTCTGTGAAAAGACACAAAAATCTGCAGAGGATTTTAAATGGGTAACTCTCTGTACAGTATATTTCGACACAATCTCAAAGGAACTAACCATTTTGGATTTGTACAATCTCGTTTGTAGGTTTTGACCTGCTTTCGTTTAAAGGCCATGGCTCATTGAGTCCGAAATTTGCATCAAAAATTTCCGCACGTTGAAAAATAAATACGACCTCACGTTGTGTCAATCACATTTAAACACTGCCTCCGATAGACTAGTCCATCATAAAAAATTTGGACTGGGTTCGATTTTCTGCGTTCTTTGCACACTTTGCAAGAATTTTGAGAGCCGTCTTTACAATTCAGAGACACCGTACAAACGAGCACAAAATGCGAAAAAACGCATACAAAAATTTCAGACTGTATGTGATAGACCTTATCGATGGTTGGGTTTCATTGCTGTGATTTTGTCTTATAACACACTTATTTCCTTAATAACAATGCACAACATAGTCTGAAATATTACTTAAGAGAGAAAAAGAATCCATTGTGATGTCATGTTCTCTGAAAGGTTGCCAGTCGGTAACCCAGAATATTTTCCTTGTCCAGAGCTGACACAGATCGTTAGCGACTGATATGGATTTAGGTCTCAGTGGTCTTGTAATGAAACGCATCTGTCATGTTCTTTTGAGACTCTCGCTGCTGTCGTGGCGTTTGGAGATCAGATCGAGCGTGTGCTCAAAGGTTAACATGAGGTGCGGAAGAGAAACCTGTTCGAGGTGTGTGTGCAGACACCAGAGAGAAGAGAGACAGTGTTTCATTATATAAGACGTCTTCACCGAAGAGAACTGAAGATAAATGTTCAGAGAGAGAGAGAGAGAGATAGCACAAAGGCTTGTCTCGTCCAAAGATTGCTGAAGATCTCACTGAAATCTTAGATTTACACATGAATGTTTTTCTGTAGTTCGTATAAATAATCATGTTTATAAATTAAAAGGAATGCTTTTCTGTCAAAACGACTTTCGTGATTTGCCAAATGTACAACTTGAGGTCTGTGACCTTGAGTGTTTGAAAAAGGCACTTAGTAGCAAGTGATCAAGAATCCAACGTTCAATACTTTTGTGACAAGATTTTACTACAGACGTTATGATTTCATATAAAGGTAATTTTTTATAAATTAGAATATATAAATGTATCATAGTATTAAGTTTATACCATGGTCTGTTTGAATACTGGATTCTGATTGGCCGGAATGTGTGCATTAAAAGCGCTTATCACACGGCGCTCTGGAATACTTGATTCTGAATGGCGCGTTGCAAAATTCCGAGGGATGTTATTCTCAGATAACAACCGCTCGAAACAACAAAAAAAGCAAGCCGGATGCTGCAAATCCTTTTGACAGGTGCAGTTTAATATTACACAAAATTAGATGTAAATATGTCCTTTAATCACATATATGACATTACGTTTATAAATGATTAAACCAAATTGAATGTTCGTAACATTTGAACAACTTTTCTGACCTTCACACCGAAAGTAAACTGCTTTCCCTCGCAGAAGGTCTGCATTCTTATTGCTTATTTCTACGATAACAACCGGCTGCCTGTACATTATCCCTTACTTATACCATGGTCTGTTTGAAAAAACCCCCGATCAGATCAGAAACTGCACTATAACGCAGTGTCTACAATAAACGCATCCAGTGTGGATAAAATGTAAAATTATAATGTGTTTTAATGCGTTCTTTTGTCTTGTCGCGCTACGTCCGGTGTAGACACGATGTAAACATCAATAACAGCTTTAATTTGGCAAATAACCATGGTATAAAATGGATAATCCATGAATATCTGTGCATTAAAGGATTTTAATGCACTTCACGGAGGCAACCATCCTTTAATGGCTGGCCACGGCTAGCCATGGATTATCTCTTCCATAAAAAATGACAAAATTATAAATGGGTAAGATTTTAACCCTCTGCAAAAATGTAAAGATTTCTTTTGATCAGATTCGTGTGTGTGCGCAGCAGCATATCAGTTCGGTATAATTTTCTCTGGATAAAACGGCGTGTGCTAGTTCTGTCTCTGCGTGTCTCTACTGAGCTAATAATCTGAGATTGTTTTTCCACAGACACTCGGCTTCAGGTGTGAATAAATCCTGCGTCCGGAAAAACTCTCACAAATGTCATAACGTTGCTGTTTTATTAGCGGTAATGAGTAAACCCTGCACATACAAGTTTTTCTTCAAGCATCAGAATTTAATTAAAACATTTGTGCGGAAAGCTTTTTCCTCATCCTTTCAAAAACACGGCCACACAAACTCCTTTGATGAACGGAATCGGTAAATTCCAACATTTACACCATTGGCAGTTTTAAAAAGAGAGAGCGAGAGATTCATAGCTTGATGAATGATATGTCTTTGTTTAAAAGCCTTGCCACATTTATAATCTGCATCTCTATATCCGTCTGTAATGTCTGACTTTTAAAATGAACTGTTTGCTAGTTATGTATGACATGACTTCTGTATGTGTCTTTCAGTAACGAAAGCATAAATATAAAACTGCTTTGAACAATAGAAAAAACCTACAGACATTCCAAACCCAGAGGTTCTCATGGAGAAACCAGCAGTGAGACAGCTTTTATATCTGTGTTGTGAAAAAAGAGAACACGGGTCAGTCAGAGAGACTGTAGACATGAGATAGTCGTGAGAGAGTTGGACTCAAGTCATTTCAGGGGTCTCAAGGCAGTTCGTGGGACTGAATTTTAACTCTTTTGATTCGTGTACCTTCATATCAAATGAAGTCTCACGAGGTGGCAAAGCAACGATAAATGGCTGCCCTAAACCCGCCCCTAAACCCAGCGTCACGGCAAAGTCAAATCATATCAAAACATACGAATGAGATCGTAGGAAATAGGAATTAACACGAATAAGCCACATTGTAAAATAGATATATATTCATGCTTATGAGAGATGCCACAAATTAAAATACGTTAGACTGAAAGTCGTGCTGACATGAAAAAAGGGGGAAATTCGTGTCACGTGCACAAATGAATAGATTACAGTTCAGGAAGACACTGTGTTGCGTATTCTTCTGTAGATGGAAATAATCCCATCCTGGTCCACAAACAGTGAGTCAGCGACAGGTTTCTGACAAAACTAGACATGACCACAGATGACATGCCATACGTCTTGTGTCTCGCCTGCACGTCACAGCCCTACAGACAACCATCAGGTGGGATTGTGTAATTTAAATCGACAGTGTAACAAAAAGAGTCAGAATAATATTACGACTGCCTCCACAAACGGTTTGTTACAGGGTTGCTTGGATCTCTGTGGTTCTCGGGTATCAGAAACTCCTTCTTGTTTCTAAATCTTTGATAATGAAGAATGAATGAAACTCTTTGTGTGCGTCAATAAGAAGCAGCTGAAATGTGTTAGATGTATGCGTGTCTTAAGACATGCTTTTGTAGACTTATATTGCTATATAGTGAACTTTTACACCTCTCCTCTGAATGTTTACATAAGGCGCGCGTGTGTGTGTGTGAGATAAAAGACACCAGACTGATGACAGGTTTCTGCTAAAAGCAACAGCAGTGTCTGAAATGTGAGGCCACACGGGTATTGTGTGCTTTTCACTGTGTGTGTGTCACCGTAGAACGGCAGGTCTGTCTGTCTGAAACAATCTTTCACCAGCTGTGTGTGTGCGCGTGCATAACATGATAGGGATGTGTGTAACAATGTGTTTGTTTGTCTTGCTGTCTTGTGTTGTGTATTTGCTCCAGCTGAAGTGTGTTTGCGTGTATTACCATTTCCTCATTGTATTGTGTGTGTGTGTGAGTCTTAGATATTTAGATATAAACACCATTGAAGAGAGATCAGACACAGATCAAACTCAAAGTGTTTCCTGCTCACCTGTGACATCACCGCAGGGGGGGCGGAGCCTCTTAAAAACAGTATCACACACACACTCTGAGAGAGAGAGAGAGAGAGAGAGAGAAGAGAGAGAGAGAGAGAGAGAGAGAGAGAGAGAGAGATATGTCTGTCTGTCAGTATGCCGAGCAGAGTTTGGTAAGAAAAGAGATTATTTTGGGGATTGTTTCTTGTCAATCTAAAGGAGCCAAATGAGATAAGAGTCGAAATCTTTGTTTGGTCTGATATTGATACGTTTTTGAACATTTGTCTGTGTGTCAGTTTCAAGATGACAATGTTCGTTTTCAGATATACCTTTATTAGGCGATAGCAAGTCATTTGTTTTAAGTGATTTGCTTGATCGATTTGTTTGGTTGAATCTAATTCGAAGATTTTGTTTGTTCAGACTGGGATGTGTGACTGACGCTTGTATTTGTGATGGGATTGTGTGTGTGCATACATTCATACAGTAGAAGCCAAAAATAGAACAGTGTTTTCAGTATTGCATAATCCTGGTATATCGAGGACGTCTCGGGTCAAGATTGCTCGTTTGCATTCATTTCACAAAACTCACGTGTTTATTGACGTCAGTCCCGCCTCTTTTCACTCACACTCCCTCTTATTTGCTGTGTTTCAGACTTTTCACAGCTGAAGATGTCTGACAACGGGGAAGTAGAAGACAAGCCGCCGGCTCCGCCCATGAGGAACACCAGCACCATGATTGGCTCGTCCAGTAAAGATTCAGGCCCGCTCAATCACGGCTCCAAACCGCTGCCGCCCAACCCGGAGGATAAGAGGAGAAAAGAAGGTTTCATCCGATCCATACTCACCGGAGGAGGAGACAAGAGTGAGTAACATCCAATAAGCACTGGGATGTCATGTTTTAAATATTACATTGGCAAGCATCAATACTAATAGGTCAATGCTAATAGGACTTATAAAGACATTTAACTGTGATCCATCATCTCAAATGAAAGGTTCATGAGGAGGTTTTCCTGGCCGTCTTTTTTATCCATCACATTAACTTGTGATGTTATGAGTGAGAAATAGGCAACAGAAATGCCAAAAGTTATGCGAACTTGGTGAACGTGATCATTTAATGTTAGTGGTTGCAACAGTGTAACTTTGTAACTTGTTTTATCGTTGGTATTAGAAAAAAACTAATATTATTAAGAATGTTAAAATAAAACAGGTATAATATAGATTCCACACATTCAGCCAAAGTGATGTGAAAAATGTCTTTGCTTATTTAAAAACATTTTTTACACACAGGCTTGATTCAGACTTTAGAGTTTGCTTTCATTTGTGTTCCTTCTTTTAAAGACATTTTTTCAGCTGTGTTGACATTAAATCAGGGGTTTTCAAACTCAGCTAAACCCCTTTGAACTTAATTATTGACTTTAAGTACCCCCTGAGATGTTAGATAAACATTTCAATCGTTTAATAGCACATTTGCATGTTCAACTTGAAAAGCATTGGTAGTATTTAACTGCTTGAACTATTCATATTATTAAACCTGTAACATTTCTTTTCAGTTTCACTTAAAGTAATGGAAACAACTTGTATACACGCTGGTAGACAAACAGTATAAGTGTACCAAGTCATGAACCCCCTGCAGTTCCCTCACTAACCACCGGGGGTTTTAAACCTAAGAGTGGGAATCCTTACCTTAAAGGTCCACAGTAGTGTGTCATTTTTTTGTAGGAACTATTGACATAAATGCAATATGATAAACATAAATGTGTTCAGAGGTGTTTAAAGAGATGGAGCGTTTTGTTTTTATTACCTTAGAATGAGCTATTGCTATCTACACACACCGCAGGTCCCCTTCAATAGTATTCACCATGTTGTTTTTTCATCAGCCCTAAACGGACAAATGCCTTGTTTCCTAAATACGTTATCTCCTTCGGCAAAGAATTGAAAAGCATGACAACATCTTATTTTTGTGTCAGTCAACATAATGCTCCGAAAGAGAGGGGGGAGATGTGGACTGAGCTGTTAGTTGCAATTCACAAATTCACCACTAGATGCCACAAAAATCTCCACATTGCTCCTTTGAAACTTTTCAATTATTTCATTTTGTCTCCTGGATTAAATATCTTGTAACCGTGCTCTCTATACTTCCTGTTTCCCAGCGAATAAAAAGAAGGAACGTCCAGAGATTTCTCTGCCCTCAGACTTTGAGCACACAATCCACGTCGGATTTGATGCTGTCACGGGTGAATTCACAGTGAGTGCGGTTACGTTGCAGAATACATTTTCATTTCTATTACATGTACAGTGAATATATATCTATATCATTATATTATCCATTCTGTAATCCTGTAATTATTTACCCAACCACTGGAGACAAAATATGGTAATTTAATATGGTATCTCTGAGGCTTAATGAAAGAAGAAATCTTGTCAAATGTAAATATTTGTAGTATATCTGCTTTGTTTCAATTGTCAGTGCTGTCATTGTTTCTATATTTTAATCAGTTTGTGTGTGTTTTATGTAGGGAATGCCAGAACAGTGGGCGCGCTTACTCCAGACGTCCAACATCACCAAACTAGAACAGAAGAAGAATCCCCAGGCCGTTCTCGATGTCCTTAAATTCTACGACTCTAAAGAAACAGCCAACAGTCAGAAATACATGAGCTTTACAGGTCTGACACAAACACACACACCAACACACGCACACACACAGGTTTCCTTGTTTTATGGGGACATTCAATAGACTTGCATTGATTTTATATCGGTTTATAATCTGTTCTATCCGCTAATCACACAAACCTTTCTGCATTCTTACATTTTCAATAAATATCGTTCTTTATGATTTGTAAGCTGTTTTCCTCATGGGGACCTGAAAAATGTCCCCACAAGCTCAACATCTACTGGTGTTACTATCTTTGTGGGGACATTAGATCCTCACACAGAGATGAACACAGTACACACACACACATGCTGTTTTTTAAATATATTTAATTCAATGTTTTCCTTGAGTTCCAACACAGTGGTATTCTAGTATATAGTGCTCACTATAGTAAACTGTAGTATAGTACTATACTTTATTATATTATATTATACCATATTGTACTGTGGTATAACTACGCTTTGTTATACCCATTGTAGTGTTCTGTAGTAATAACTAAATTGAATTGATTATAAGTTGTAAACACTGTAGTATTTCTTAATATTTACTATAGTAAACTGTAGTAAACAATAAAATACCGTAGTGTGTAATAGTAATAATAGTAATAGTATTAATTTTTATATTTTTATAGTAAACTGTGTTTAATTTTAGTATACTGCATATATTGTGTTAACCTGATGAACTGTAGTAGATAGTGAAGTATTCTTATATATATTTCTCTATACTTTCAGATAAAAGTGCAGATAACTTTAGCTCTTCAAATGCAATGGTGAGTGAAACCGGTCTGTATTTCATCTCTTTAAAGCATCTAACAGATTGACAGAGGACAGGACGAGAGGGGGGATGTTTTCCTGGGGGTTAAATATAAAAGAGGGGTGGAATTTGGAGTGTGGGGGGTGGGTAAACACAGGAGAGAGGCAAGAGAACAGAAAGGTAACAGAGCTGCCCACGGAACAGAAGGACAATATTAATGCCAAACACTTCAGGCCATGCCAACGGGTTCATCTCTCTCTCTCTCTCTCTCTCTCTCTCTCTCTCTCTCTCTCTCTCTGCGATGTGATTCAGCATCTTTTTGCCTCCAGTTCTCCAGCTGAGATGAACTGAATCTGTAGCTCAGTGTGAGACCGTTTTAAAGCTTGAACCAAGATGGCTGCTGACGTTTCAGCTGATGGTCAGGTTTTGGTCAGCTGGTTGAGGTCATTGGGGGTCGTCGGACTTGGTCGTTGCAGACGTAGAGTCATGTAGTTGGCATGTTAGTGTTAAGTTTGTTTTGCACACATGTTGTGATGTCACTGGCTCAGCCTCACTTCCTGCTCGGCTTGTTTCATCCTCCCCAGAACTCCAAGACTGTTTCTGAGACCCCTGCGGTGGCGACTGTCTCTGAGGATGAGGATGAAGATGAAGCCACGCCTCCACCCACGATCGCTCCTCGCCCCGAGCACACCAAATCTGTGAGTGGACGTTTACAAAAAAACACAAAATCTTCTTCTTGCTTACTTTTCTGTTTGTCTTATTTTTAACTCAGCTCTCAATTTTATGTGAAGTGATTTCTGCATTTTTATTGGATGTGCAGTTGCTAAAGTGAATAGTTTAGGGCTCTCAAATAATTTATCGAGATTGATCGCATTTAGAATAAAAGTTTGTGTTTACATAATATATGTCTTTGTACTGTGCATATTAATTTTTCATTTATAAACACATATATGTATACGTATTTTGGAAATATAATTACATGTATTTATTTATATTTACCAATAATTTATGTAATTTTTTTATATATTTTATGTTTTTCTAAAATATATGCATGTGTGTGTGTATGTTTTTAAATAAAAAAATAATATACAGTCTACAGACAAATATTATGTAAACACAAACTTATTCTTGATACGAATACGGGCGACTGATCATTTGGCATTCCTAGAATAAATACAAAAAGTACATTATTTTAAGTTATTTAAATCAAATGACATTGGTAAACAGCTGCAACAGTTGGCATGAAATAAATATTTTGTAACGTTTTATTTTAATATTATATACATAGAAATAGAATTGATGCTGATGCCACCATGTGGCCATGGTGATGCCATGGTGCTTCAACATCTCACTGCACACTTTTTCTGGTTCAGTTTATAGTCTTTTAAATAAAGTGCAGGATACTTAAGAGAGAACACAGATCTGTCTCCCTCTGAACATATAACTGGTGCTTCAGTGAGCAAAAATGTTGAGAGTTTCTGAGTGTGAGAGTTATGTTCAGTGGAGTCAGTTTCGACTAGGCATCGCTGGAATGTGTTTTATTGTCTGTGTGGGTACCAGTGGGGCTGATCTTTCCCAGAATGCATTATTAATCATCCGTAGCAACATCTGACTCCATGTGGTCTGATACGGTCAGTGTGGATCCGGGCGCTTGATGATTTGAGCTGTTAACTCCGTGGTTGTGTGTTTATTTCTAGTTTCACAGAGCCAAACTTTCAAAAACAGTCCATTTTACAACTCACTTTAGCCAAATACCACAGGAAAAGACTGTCCAGCAACTCACCGCAGTCTGCTTTTTTACATGCTTTTTATGAGATGAAATCACTGACACCGCAATAATAGACCAAAGGAATTGATGGAAAATACGCGTTGGCTCTGTGGTCCGAATTTCTGGTCATCCAAAAGTATTAAGTAACGGTTATTACCAGAATATTTCTCTCAAAATATTGAAACGCTGGCACTGCACGAAGCCTCCGAATCAGTTTTGAGTTTATAATCTATAAACATCTTTTTGACATTTTTACAATACACCGCAAGGCGTTCATTATGTCGTGGTGTGCAGTCTTCTCTTGTGTTGTTTTCTGTTGTCTGTGTTGTTGTGTTCTCCCCGTCCGCTGCTAATACCTCACATCTCCACCCCACAGATATACACGCGCTCTGTCATTGAACCTCTTCCTCCTCCTCTGTCCGCCAAAGATGCTCCCACTTCACCCGTCACCAGCGCGGTCGCAGAGGGTGGCAGCCCCACCCCGACATCCTCCACCACCGCCACCCCCCCTGCTCCCTCCACCCCACAAAACACAGATAAGACACGCAAGAAAAAGATGTCCGACGAGGAAATACTGGAAAAACTGCGTAAGTGCTGACATCCCAAATGCTTGAAGGTCAAACATGACTCCTTAAAAGAATTGTTCACCTTCAGAATAAAAAATCCGTCATCGTTTACCCACCCTGTTGTCAGTTTAAACCTGTGTGATTTTCATTCTTCTGCAAAACACAAAATAAGATATTTTGAAAAATAGTGTTAACCAAAAACCGTCGCTTCCCATTGACACAAAACCAATGCAAGTCAATGGGGACACACTATCAACATTTTTTAAAATATTTTCATTTGAGTTCTGCATAAGAACGAAAGTCATACAGGTTTGAACCGACGAGTAATATATCACAGGATTTTCAATTTGACGGTGAACAATTCCTTTAAAGAAAATGGCAGATGATAATAAATTGATGTAGTAAAAATGTAATATTCAGCGTTCTGGAATACTTTTTGTGATCAAATAGTTTACATTGTTCTCCCTGTTCTCACATTTACACTTTTGTCCGAAGCAGAATATCCAAGCTAGACATGTTTTTACCCTGGGGATCGAACCCATGATGTTTACACAATGCTTTACCAACACAAATGATATTAACAAAATATCCCTGATTTAGATACACTAATAGGATATTTTTCAAGTATAATCGCTGACTGTGTGTTATCATTTATTACCTAAAAAATGTTTTACATTGGTATTAAATGTAATTCTTTTTACTTTAATTTAAAGTATTCCCTAATGAAAAGTAATTGAGTCTAGTGTTAGTGTTTACTAAAGTAAACTTAAGTTAATTGTAGAGCGGTACAGTATAACCCTAACCCAGAATACTACAGCATTTGTTCATGAGTGTTATTAAGAAATGTTACTATTGTTTTATTTGATTTGTGCTAGTGTGTAGTTGTTGATGAAATGATCCCAAGTCATTTTGGTTATGGCCGGACACTAGAGATGCTTTCTAAGAACCTGTATTTTATCAAAAACCTCATGCTACAGACGTGTTAAGATCGCCCTCTAATGGTAAGACCAGAACACTGCTTTAAGCCATCCAGCGTGTCTTTCCTGACCCCTCTCTGTCCATTCAGGGCACGTCTTAAAGGGACAGTTCACCCCAAAATAAAAGCACTTTAATTATTTATTCACCCTCATGTGATTCAAAGCCTATATGTGACTCTTTCTTCTGTGAAACGCAAAAGAAGATATTTTGAGAAATGTCTCAGCGGTGTTGTGTTCACACAATAGAAGTCGATTTGGTTGAATGTTGTTTGGTTATCAACCAATAAAAAGGTTTGAAATGACAAGGGGTGAGTAAACGAATAAGGATATTTTCATCTTGGGGGGAACGATCTCTTTAAGAGCTTCAGATCTGTCATCCTCCACTCATCAATGGTTACCTGGTTACCATATCTAACTCCTTATATGGTCTGCATTTAAAACTCAGAAATGTCCACTCATCCTCGATGTGATTCTCTGTCGTCTCTGGCTGTAGATCTGTCTTTTTGAAGGCCTTTTCTTCCCCGCTGTTTTTTCCTCTCTGGTTAGTCATCTTGACTGAAAGTGATCTGTTTTACCGCATGAGTCTGAAGTCTGATCTCAGTCGACTCAGCTGAGCGTTCTTCATACTGTATATGTATATGTGATCGATCTATCACATAGAAACATTTGATTTAGAACTGTTTATTCCTAAACGGTGTCTTTATATAGCTTTTATACTTTAAAGAGTATTGTGTGTCTCTTCAGGTAGTATAGTCAGTGTGGGTGACCCAAAGAAGAAATACACACGATTTGAGAAGATTGGCCAAGGGTGAGTATCATTTTTGACATATCTTGTAACATATCTTGTCATTCATGTCTCAGGGTCTACAAATGTTTATTCATATGGTACATTTTTGTTTTTCTGATCAGAGCGTCTGGTACAGTATACACAGCCATAGACATCGCCACAGGACAAGAGGTGAGAATACTAAACATACGTGTCTCTCGTGATAGCATACATACGTCACAGTTTGATGAACACTTGTCTGAAGACAGAATATCTCATCTCTAATGCTAGAGCTCATAGTTATGCTGGATCATTTGTTTAAATCCACAGCCCTACCCAAAAACACTGTAGTATACTTGATAAATAATATAAATAGTAAAGCATGCTGCACTATTCACTACAGTTGACCAATTTACCGTAGTTAATACTAAAACATAACACAGTTTTCTATAGTAAACTAAAAGACTCAAAAGTTGACTACAGTATTTACTACAGTATTCATTAATAGTAAACACCAAAGGACTGGAAGGTTAACTACATTGTTTACTTAAAGTAAATACCGAAGGACACAACAGTTGACTACAGTATTCACTAATAGTAAATACCACAGGACACGAAAGTTAACTACATTGTTTACTAAAATGAAATACTGAAGGACACAAAGTTGACTAAAGTATTTACTACAGTATTCATTAGTAGTAAATACCAAAGGACCGGAAAGTTGACTAAATTGTTTTTTAAAAGTAAATTCCGAAGGACATGAAAGTTGACTATGGTGTTTACTAAAGTTTACCAATTGACTGTAGTTAATGCTAATAACATTATACTAGAGTTATCTCTAGTTTACTAAAGGACACAAAAGTTACTACAGTATTTACTAATAGTAAATAACAAGGGACACAGATTTAACAATAGTTTATATAGGTAATACTTGAGAATACTGCAGCGTGTATTATCAAAATTTAGTATTTACTATAATATACTAAAGTATACGTTATAGTATACTACATCATAATACAGTACAATTTACCGCAGTGTGCTATAGTACATACTAAAGTATACATCATTAATTAGCATAGTTATTAATTCACTGTAGGTAATGCTACAGAACACTACTGTAGTATACATTACCAAAGTGTAGTGGTAAGTGTTCTATACTGTAGTACACTACAGTGTACTACAGTTTCCTATGGTAAATACTAAAGGATACTAAAGTATTTTATTCATGCTGCAGTAGTTTTGACTCTCTCAGCAGTCGGGGTTGGAGGTATGGACAGATATTTCAGCTCCCACATGCTCTTACGGTTAATAGAGATCATTACTAATGGTTCTGAGACGAAGCCTTTGGCATTCCCGCCGATCGATAACAATGAATCAGGGGATGCCGGGAGGGCTTTCTACATTTGATATTGATCATCTGAGAACGTTCCTCCGCAGTGTAATCTTACCTACACGCACAGACAGAAGCTCTCAAGGCAAACTCGCTCAGATTGATGGAAAGACGGATTAAAGAAGACTAAAGGAACAAGCGCTTGAGTAATGTATGTCGTCTCTCTCAGGTGGCCATCAAACAGATGAACCTTCAGCAACAGCCCAAGAAAGAGCTGATCATCAATGAGATTTTGGTCATGAGGGAAAACAAGAACCCTAATATCGTGAATTACCTGGACAGGTGAGGTCTTACGTGTTGTCATGGTAACATCACCGGAGGGGTGATGTATAGCCATTTTAAATGCTTTTTGAAGTCCGAGCATAGAAATAAAAGCACTCATTGGGCTCAGAATTAAATCGATGTTGTTCAATTAGCAGACGGTCATTCGCCGTAATGTAGAAATCACTAACTAATGCATGTAAACTGCGCTGTGTTCAGTATCTGACGTTAGCGTAACTCCGGATTGAACCAGCAACCAGCAAATACTTTAGAATTAAGCGACTGCCATCATCATGGCCTAACGCTGACTCAAGGCTCTGAGTTATGTGTATGTGTCTGTTTCCGGGGTAACTGGGATGTTTGCACTAATGAAACCTCCTGTTGTCGCCTCCCGTTGTCACGGTGATGCTGCAGCATCACTCAGCAATGCTGCGTGTGTTGATGGTGCTTTTTGGTTTCCATAGTTACCTGGTGGGGGATGAGCTCTGGGTGGTGATGGAGTATCTGGCCGGAGGTTCCCTTACTGATGTGGTCACTGAGACGTGTATGGATGAAGCACAGATAGCGGCCGTCTGCCGGGAAGTGAGTGTGGAACGATTTTGTCACGTAAAACAGTGAGCTGCACTAATGTGTGTCGCTAGCATCTTAACTGCAACGAAACAAATTTGGGGCGTGAATCACATTTTGTGCTCGATAATGGATTTACTCACCCTCACGGTATCCATGATGGTTTATTCTTACATCTGCTGAACACTAATGCATGTGGTTTTTTCCATCACTGTATGTCCATAAATACAGAATTTGCTGCATTAGTTTATTAAGTAAAATCAAGCTGGCTTTAATTCATTTGAACTTTCCATGTAATGATATTTAAAACATTGAGTGTTTTTACATTTTCAATTCATTTAAGGAAGCAATTTCAACTTTTTAATTAATAAGTAAACTCACTACTGGACGAAATCTAAATGAGTTGAAATGAACTTGTTAGGCCAATTTGTTTGTCATGTAAAAATGTAAAGCACTCAAAAAGATCCAAAAAAAACACATCCATCATAAAAGTAATCCAGTAATGAACTGAAATAATAGATCTCTGTGAGACAACTGTTCAGATTTTGATCTTATTTTACATAAAAAATCCAAACAAAATTAAGCACTAAATTAAAAATGGTGCATGTCATTGGTTCTCCTGAAAAAAATCATATCTAGTCCCGAGATCTATACTGTATATGGAAGTTTGTATATTTTTTAAAACTTTTGTGTTCATCTGGAGAAACTAAAGCAAATACATTTGGGACGAGACATGACGCAGAGATATCGCTAAGCTATCGTGCAAAATCCAGAATACACACAAATATTGATATTATGTATTATTTTTCTCTTTATCTAAACGTTGCTTTTCTTCTTCGTACAGTGTTTACAAGCCCTGGAGTTTCTGCACTCGAATCAGGTCATCCACAGAGACATCAAGAGTGACAACATTCTCCTGGGCATGGACGGCTCCGTCAAACTCAGTGCGTGTTCATCTTCTGATATACAACATTATTCCTTTAGACACTCAGGATCATAAACGTTCATGTCCATAAACGTCTCTTTGTCATAAATCCTTTCGCGGTTGGCTTAAATGAGGATGCATGCATGCAGAAAACGAGCCTATTTGGAGCTTTTGTGAGTTCGACATTCTTGGAAATGACCTGGATTTTGGTCCAATTAACATGAGAAAAGAAAAGAGTGAACTTCAAAAGACGTTGGCCTGGAATTGACCTCATCGAGTGCTAAATACTGTCATACAGATGATTGTGAAATGTCTCATGGTTTGCTTTGATGGTGATTAATGAGAACATGAATGTGTGGCGCTTTTCTCCAGTGAGATCTGTCATCTAACACACAGTCTCTTTTCCACCAATAGAGGGCGCACTAATCCCATTAATCTGTGCCAACATGTTTCACTTACATTCAAATTTTATAACTTACATTTACATTTTTTATACAAATTGTCGCTGTCGTTTTGAAACCTCATATGTTCAGATTGACTGTTTGTTCAGGAAATGGAAAACCATTAAATGTAGTGTTGTCAAAGTAGTGTTGTGTAGTAGTGTTGTGTTGTCAAAGCACTTTTTAATACTTACTTACTACTTTTTAATAATTTTTATTGGTTAGATATTTGCGAAACCCAGTGCCAAGGATGACACCTTATAATAACTTATGCCAAAATAAATACAAATCACGAAATATGGAGATAAAAGGTTTCAGAAGGACATCAGCGAAATGGAAAACAATCTGTATTGAATCTCTCTCTCTCTCTCTCTTTCAGCTGATTTTGGCTTCTGCGCTCAGATCACACCTGAGCAGAGCAAGAGGAGCACAATGGTCGGGACGCCGTACTGGATGGCTCCGGAGGTCGTGACTCGCAAGGCCTACGGACCGAAAGTGGACATTTGGTCGTTGGGTATCATGGCTATCGAGATGATCGAGGGTGAACCGCCGTACCTCAACGAAAACCCACTGAGGGTGAGATGCCTCAACCAATTCAAATACAACACCTGCGACCTGTCATTAGCTGTAGTTTCCATGTTCAAAAATCACATTTCACATACACAGCTCAGGTCGAATCATGGATTACCGTGGTGGTACCGTGATGAGTGATGTCATCACGTGGTTTTAACATGGTACTTAGGTTTATTGCTGCAAACCAACGACAAGACATGCAAACTTGCGAAATGATGGAAGTTAACCTTTAACCTCTGCTATTGCTCAGGCTCTTTATCTCATCGCCACCAATGGAACCCCGGAGCTTCAAAACCCAGAGAAACTCTCCTCTGTGTTCAGAGACTTCTTAACCCGCTGTCTGGAGATGGACGTTGAGAAGAGAGGTTCTGCTAAAGATCTTTTACAGGTCTGTTTGTGCGTTTATACGTTTAGCATCTTTCACTTGTACAAGACAAGTAAAGTAATGTTTTGTTTAGATTATATAATATATAGATTCAAGGTTGTCATTGATGAGGAAATACTGATCTTACAGTTCAAAAAATTGCTCAGACAAAGAAGGTCCAGCTGTCAAAGATTTAACTTTATTTGTTTAAGTCAAACAAAGTGAGATGTTTCCCAAAAGCATCTGAAAATCAGGTGTTTTACAACCTCTAATTATACAGAAACTACTCAGAGGTGTTTCCTTTCAAACCAATCAGGTATATTCCCGCTATCTCTTATTTTTTATTATCC
>CM056461.1:1495350-1507850 GCA_029783895.1 Triplophysa bombifrons
TTCAACATGGCCGTGAGCCTCAGAGACCAAGAGCCAAAACATAGAACAGCAAAAGAGAACGAGTAGTCAGACATGATCTCATAACCAATCAGACAACAAATACCGGACCAATCAGAACACTCAATCATACATGTAATGTCATTTAATGCTGTCATTTTGTTAATTGATTTAGTCTGTAAACTGTGGTAATGATATAAACAGCAGTGATGGTGACTGAAAAAGAAGTTAAAGCTGAGTTAAAACTCAAACTGTTTTTATAGGTGTTCAGACTACACAATGCTGAAAACGGGGATGGAAAAGGCGTAAAAACTGAATTTGGTGCATAACACGGAATAGCACTGAAATGCATAATTTCTTAAACCGAAGGTAGCAATGAACAGCTAACACATTTACAATATGCTATGAAGAATGTTATTCAAACGCAGTTTAAATAGATAACTTGCTTGTTTTGCTAGTATATAAATGAAAGAGTGACACCGTTTCCGTGTACTGAGCGTGTGAGCGTCATACTGTCAAAAGTTATAAAGTTATAACACACCCACATATTACTACAGCTTTCCACTTGAGTTTTTTATTTACATTAGATGAATTAAAATAAATGTGCTAGTGAAATCATAAAAATCATACTTATTATTCAAAAATATGAAAAAAGAATGTACTGGTAAGAAACTGGTTTATTAACATAGTTAACATAGGCTTTTCCCCCTGTATTGTACAATAGTATACTGTAGGTTTTTAAATACAATTAATAAGTATAGTTCAGTTAAAGACAGAAAACAGGGAATCCAGAAAAATTTCAATGGAAAAACAGAATTTGGAAAAAAATGAAAATAGAATGTATGTCATAGGGCCCTATAAAGTCATTCATGAGTATCTCTAACACAACAATGGCAGCTTCCAGTGTAGATCAGTGGAGACTAGGGCTGTGCGATATGGACAAAAAAAAGAATCTTGATTTTTAAATCAATTTGGGGATTTCGATTTTAATTTCGATTTTCAGTCAAATTTTTTAACACTTTATTTCCTTACACAAACGAACAGGGAAACTGTTGATTTTATAAATGCATGCAGTGTTTATTAAAACATGTTTCAAAAAGAAGCATAAAAAGCTGTATTATATCTAGAACAGACATAAGGCAAGTAAAAACCAAGTTAAGCAAAATGTCTCTAAAACAGACAATGGGCCAAATAAAAGTGTAACAATTAGTCTCTGGAACCAACATACTAAATAATATGTCTCAAAACATATAAAGTTAATTGTAACAAAATGTCTCTAAAACAGACATAAGGAAAAATAAATGTGTGTGGTTAATCAAACCATCAAAACAAAAAACAGGCTGAAATGTCTCTTAAATAACAAAAACTAGAACAATGGCAGAAACTAGCTGCTTGAAATGTTTAAAGGTTTTGGCTACGAAAACCAGCATGTCTACCATTTCTGGTTTCAAGCATGCATGCTGGCATGTCACCACATTCCCTCCTGTACTAAACACCCTTTCTGATGGTGAGCTTGTTGCTGGAACACAGAGATATTGTTGTGTATCTTGGGAAGTTTATTTGGTGTAGTTTCCACCATAGCAGTGGATTTTCCTCACTGTCGATTGAGGGAGTAAGCATGTAGCTATCCGACCTAGCAGTCTGTTTCTTAACTACTCCACATTCAGTTTTTTTTAAGAAGATAAAAAATGTATTGTATATTTTCACAGTAGTAAGCAGCATATATATTCCAATTAATATTAATATTGCATTAATAAATTAAGGCTAAATTTAAACTTACCAATTGCAAGATGGAGTCTGTGATTTATTAATGATGATTTTCTGATTTCGAAATCATCATTAATAAAGTGCACCGTTAAACTTAAGTAAGGCTCTGATGTTCTGCTTGACCACATGTCAGAAGTAGTCGTGTAGTATTTCACTTGTTTTAACTCGCATTTCACACTGGCCTTGCATTTGGAATACATTTCAGGGATGGCAACTCTTGAAAAATAACTTTGCGACGGCAGCTGATATCTCTTATCAAGTGCGTGTATCATTTTTTGAAAGCCGGCTTTACTGACAATATTGCCGGGCATCATATCTTTGCATAAATGGTACGTGACGCGTCGGTTATTTCTTTATGCCTTTTTGAACTTTTTTCGTATGGTGTGCAGCTCGTAAATGCATTTATTATAGATTTTTGTTCACCTAGTTTTTGGGGTGCACTTTTCTTCGTGTCCTGGCTTTTCTTCTCCATGCATTGGTCGTAGAGCTCTTTGTGGCGCTGCTTCAGATGTCGATATAGTTTAGATGTGTTACCATGTTTTGCTGCAACGATGGTTTTGCAGGTCTTGCAAATTACGTGGCTCTGTGATGCATCATCTTTGCTAAATCCAAAATATTCCCATATCACAGATGTCGATTTTCTCTTGTTACCAATTCGTTAATCTGTTCTAAACTCAATTTCACTGTTTCAGTACGATCCCCCTGTTCTGAACAACCGTTCGTTCTGTTAAATTCTCGCGGGCTGTGTAGGGGCGCTCGCTGCGAGGGATTCTGATTGGTTCGGATAGCATACTGCGGGACGTCAGTGGGTGGGAAAAGAATCGTGTTATCTGCAGTTTAGAAATCGCAGATGCTCACATCGAGGTTTTTTAACGATTTCGATTAATCGCACAGCCCTAGTGGAGACATATTATTATTAACATTGAACAACTCTAAACACACACAAAGGCTACTAAAAAGCACTTTTGGCATACATCTGAATACATTATACAGATTTGGAACAGCTCGAAGGTGAGGAAATGATGACAGAATTTTCTTTTTTGGGTGAAGTATCCCTTTAAGATAAAGAAAAAGTAGCATGCGATAATTGAGTTGTTTAAGGATGTGCTTTGAATACACTTTAAATACAGTACACTTCACACTTTGTGTTGAATGAGAGTGGATAAGCAATAAAATCAATAATCAAATTTGTTTTTCTATATCAGAACGTCAATGCCCTGGCAGTGGCAGATAGCTTTGGTTTCATATTTAGTTTGATTGTGATTTACAAGAAATGTATTATTTTTATTTATGATTTTATTAACAACAGTTAACAACATAGTTAACATGACCTAACATAAAGCAATGATCCCATTTACTAAAAGTAAAACAGAATCCATCAACATATGATTGTTATCTGTTTCTAACATGAAAACATAAGGACAACAAACAACCCTGTTCCAAACAACAACATATTTTTTTAAAGACGTTTTTATAATATATATATATATAATAAGTTAGTGCATTTAATTCAATGTAAACTTTAAAGTGTAAAATAAACATATTAATTTATATCATTCATTAATAACAGGTACAAAGCCCTTTATGTAGAATAAAAAATATGGACACGTTCCTGATTGTAAACACATTCAAGCACACAGAAGAAAGTGTTGTGTGTGTTAACAATCCTCTGCTGAAGAACATCAGCATTCAACATGTGCTGCTTCCCTTCATTAAGTCAGAATATTTCAAATAATTCACATTTTCCCTGACAGATCTTCACCCCCACATTCCTTATCATCTCTTAAAGCAACACTAAATAAAACACAATCAAAATACAGAGTAACAAACGTGTCGAGCCAACACAAGCTGTACTGTGTACTGTGTGTGTATGTGTGTGTGTGTGTCTCTCTCTCTCTCTCTCTCTCTCTCTCTCTCTCTCTCTCTCTCTCTCTCTCTCTCTCAAAGAGGTTTTTTAACATGGAGAGATTTGTTACAAATTGTTTTATTTCATTGCAAATAAGCAATAAAGTACAAACAAAGTTAATAATATAACAATGGACTCTCTCTCTCTCTCTCTCTCTCTCTCTCTCTCTCTCTCTCTCTCTCTCTCTCAGAAGGGAAGGTCTGTGGGGGTATGGGGTGTATTTCTGGATTTCTTTGCCTACAGGAAGGTGACAGTGGCACTCAGTCAGACTAGTTACAACAATTAAAAAAAACATCAAACATGGGGGGGATTGATCAATCACTCGAGGTGGAATAACACTGTTGGACACACACACACACACACACAATCACACACACATACACGCGCATGCACACAAACAGTGAGAGAGTTAGGGGTTGGGTGTTTAAATAAAGCCACATGAATAAATATCTCTGCTACAACTCACATTAAGGCAGACAAACACACACACACACACACACGCACAAATACACAAATTATGGCTTGAAATTATGGCTTGTATATTAATGAAAACATTTAAACTCCAACTCTCTTTTCTCTGGAACATTCTCAATGCTGGGAAACACATGACATCATCAGCTCGTAGTGTCAAATGTTATATTACACAAATATCTAAATTCATGAATTTTGGTGAAATAAGTCAAGCTGTATTATCTTTACTTTTATTTTTAAATGTATCATGACTTCTCATAAACAGTGAAGCTAAAATCTCCAGATTGTAAGATGTTTTTCTTAAGAAAGAGACAGCAGCAACCTCCCGTGTGTCTCCTCTACAGCTTCAGAAGGGATAAGAGACATTTAAGACATGTAACACACCCAGCTAATGCATAAATGTCAACGTAAATGTAAGAGATCTCCACAGGTCAGATACTTGCCCTCTTTTTTAATATTTTAATATATATCATTTTTGTCTAACACCACCAGGAGTAAGACATGTTGTGTGTCAGCCTGTTCAAGATAAAATTTTGTTTCCTTCACGCTAGAACAGAACATAAGAGTTTGTACCCACATGACCCCATTAATGTTAGTTCACACAAAATGAGCTGTTGTTAAACTGAACCACATGTGTGTTACGACCTCACACACACACACACACACCTCAGCAGGGAGTTTTCAGGAACATCTCGAGGGGTGATGGGGCCTTTCACAATGAATCTAGACAAACTCATGCAACACAAGAGACTGTTGTGCAGTACGAAAGCAAATCTGAGTCTAACACAAACATCAACAGACAAGCACCGTCTCACACACACACAGCAGGACCATCTAAAGCACGTCACATCCATCGGGGTTTGTTTTGTGTTTGAAAAGAAACGCTCATCAGATTCACTGACCTCTTCGGCAGCACTTTTCTACACGTGCAAGAGAAACAGTTCTGTGACGGTAACACTGAAACATTAACACATTCAAATCAATCTGATTGGGTCGCTGGTGTGAGTGACAGACACCGGTGTCGTCTCTTCAGTCCATCACTCAGCATCTGCTCAATAAAACACACACACACACCTTTTGCTGTAAAAGAAGCTGAAATAATTCAGGACCAGATGCCTTCCTCTCCTGTTTGTTTACCTGAAGGAAAGAGTTTAACACAACTATACTGACAGAATATATCCCTGCTTCATCCTTACACTGTTACTACATATGTTATTACATTCAGAAATGAGGAAAATACACATTCTTCTCAAACTTTGCTGGTGAAAACACTCCTCAGAGACAAACACTTCCATCCTATCCTGTATATATATCAATTAATAATATGCAAATATAATTACATTATACCAATAACAGCCCTAAACTATATCGATTCTCTAGCCTCAGAATTCAAGCCAACGTTTCTGTCATTTTTCAATATCCTGTCATAGTAAATATTATATTAGCAAGTCAGACAACAAAAGTAGGCCAACGAGAAGCTCTGACATCACCTTAATTCCTGCTAAACTTTCATACGATGCTGGAAGGCCATTTTTAAAATATGTGCATCTCAAAAGAACATTGACAGGTAAATCACTGTGAAACACACACACACAGAGTTATTCTGTGCACATACCTCGACATGTTCAAACTTGACGATATCTCCAAAACGTCATGGTGTTGACACAGATAGAAGACAACCTGCCTCCTGACAGATGAATCACAGCTCTCTCTCTCCATTTCCACACTCATTCACACTCTCTCTCTCTCAATTCAGATGTGTCGGTCTATCTCCTGTCTCAACATGCGCTCACTCGGACACTCAGAGAAAAAAACACACAGTAAGCTGCCAATCACAATTAAAAGCTGTCTGTAACGCACATCTCCAGCATTCTGAGGCCATGAAATAACAAAGGTTTTCTGTGAAACTGGACAACCACACAACCATCCCAACGACACATAAAGGTGAAGTCCACACGAGACACTGAAACAATCATCAACTCTTCTGAGGGTATGAAATAAATCATGAATGATTGTGTTGTAGTCTGTCACAGATGTTTGTGAGTGTTTGTATTTCAATGTGATATCAGAATGAGCATCAGAGGATTATATGCTCTCAGCAGCGTAAAGAATCACACAGATTTTATTCTGGGGTAAAATAATCCTTTAATGTGATAACCGTCTACATCACACACTCATAACTCAATAGTTTGCTCTAGACGACACCGGCACTCTCGTTTGCTTCTCATGTTTTCACTGGAGACCCAGACCCCCGATCAGGTCACATGAGATTTAAAAATGTCTCACGCTTGAATAAACGGAGAGCAAATGAAGACTTGTGTTTAAATCTCCTGCTGAGAAAAAGAGCCCAGTGATCTCACTCATATCTCAAAGTGAGATCTCTTTCACATTCTCAATGTGACCTCATGTTTTACAGCTCTGCATGACAACACATGAGATGATCCCTAAATGGAACGGAACCAAGAGCTCCGTCACGTCTTCTGAGCTGAGGTCATGATGTTACCACCCTACACTCTTTAAAGCCAGAGGACACAGCACAAACAAAATAAAACAACAACAACATAATAACTCAATCCTCCATCCCACTTTCTCTTCTTCAGCAGTCTTTTAACCCCCCGCTCTGATAGGGGCTGTTAGGACGGGCCGGTTAGTGCTCCAAAGGAGCTTACGGCCACTGCTGCCCATTGCCACTATAATCCACAAAGAGTGTGTGTGTGTGTGTGTGTGTGTGTGCGCATCCTCCACAGCCTCGGAGCACAAACAGACTTTTCTCTGGAAATGCTACACACATCAGCAGACGTTCACAGAGCCGGAGTGTAAAGACGACATACAGTATAACCTTATGACCCTCACAACACACACACACACACACAAACATCCCACTTTCTGCTTACTAAATACGTACATGCCCTCAAAACACTGTTGTGTTTCACTTTCACATGAGAAGAATCACAGACATGTCATTTCACCGTATGTTACGTGTGGCAGAATAGGTTAGTGTCAATACTCCATGAGCTTCAGAATGAAACACAATGTGTGTGTACTTTTGAAGATCATTGTGTATATAGTGTGTGTTCGACCAGCAGTGCGTCTGCAATTTGTTTGGATTTGCATTGGCGGTGAGAAGCCGTTGAGTCATGTGACCTCACAATACTACAGTCACTGGACACCAGCTCAAGACCGCATTCTGAAGACTCGCGGGTTCATTTAGAAACCCAACAAATGTGCTGACAAAACTGTCAGCACCCGCCAAGGGTCTGATTTAACACCGCCGCTGCGCTGGAGCATCTGCAGATGGGGATTAAAAATCCATACAGCCGCATGAAATAAAAGAGTAAAGCAGTTGACAGACGTGTCAGGTATTGATTCTCTGAGCATAATGTCAGAAAGTTCAGGCGCTGCTGTGCTGGACAATAGCTGTGTTTGGAGGATAGATTGTGTGCAGAATAAGCAAGACGCAGTCCCTCTCTCAGCTCACGGCTGCTGTCATAAGCAACTCTCACACGCTACACACAAAACATCTGAGTGCACATTATCTTCTTCATGACGCGTATGTGCATGTTTAACCCCACAAAAATGTTTGTTTTATAAAAACTCAAACCACTTCCTGCTGATGTGGCCGGGGAAAATATAAACAACCAATCTTAATATAGCTTTTTAGTCAAGATGAAATTAAATCAAGTTTTTTATCAAAGACAACCAGAAGAAATGTTTTAAACTGAGGACCTGTCATTTATTCACAACAAATCATGTGAAAATCCTGACGATTCAGTTTCACACATCAAACGTCAAATGGGTTGGAAAAAAAAAGTGGCCTTTGTGAAGTGTATGAGGTATGAATATGTCTCGGTCGCAGCATCACATTCTCATTCGATGACTGAGTCCGCACCAAACATTTCCTCGGACGGATGAGGAGAAAAAAGACTGGCACACGCTCTTCATTCATCACATGCACACACCGGCTGAAATAAAGCGAGCGTTATACTGCAATCACGGGCTGGTCTGCGTGCACTAACACACACTAATTGTGCAGCTTGTTTCTTTCCCTCATCAGTAAGTGTGTGACACACGCAGACGCTCAGAATGTGCCATTGTGTCCGCGTGCATGTCTTTCAAAGACATGCATTTCAAATTCAGCACAGCAACTTCCCCACACAAACCAACACTGAAGAAAAGCTTTCTGCACCTCCTTCTCTTTAATCGTGTTTCTATGACAGCCTGGGATCAGATTTACTCTGAATGTACCTGATTAAAAAACACGAGAGTCCACACTTTTAAATGTGACAAGGCAATTGAAAGAGAATTCTGGGACGTTTTTTGCTTTCCAGTGTTAAAAACGCACAGCTCGGTGAGGGACGTAGGGGCGAGGGTCAATAACTCGGACACAGATGTCCTGGACAGATGTTTATGATGATGATGATGATGATATCAGTGTGGATTTATCACTCACCTTTCTCTGCATGTCCCATTTGAGCTGCGACCAGAGAAGGAAAAAGAGAGAGCGATATCACGGATTAGCTCGCTCATTTTCACTCATTCAATCCGCTCTCTTCATTTCCATAACACACTGGCATCATTACACCAGACACTAATCGATCTGGGCTTTTGTAATTTGTCATCTGTTGTTTTTGATTTACTCTAATAGAATTAATCTGAGGGTTTGACTCGCTCATTAATAAATCAGCAATTACACAGACAGCTGTATCTCTCCCCACCCCACCCATCATTCTGCCCTGCAGAGGGATCTGTGATACGCTCATCACAACACATCAAAAACATCATCACGCCTTATCAAACAACAAACTTTTACAAGATTAATCAATTCTTAGATTATTCCAAAGCGTACAGCGTCCACCAATGAGAGGTGGAATATTACATTGACCGTAAATTAGATCAATCAGAAATTTTCTATTTATCATCAATTAAAATAATTTGAAATAAATACTAATTCTTACAATAATTCAAGTGCAAAAATGTGCATTTACATGTTAACATTTGCCATTATACATCCGTGCAGGATGATTTGACATTTCAGATGTTCTTGTATGGCTTCACTTCCGTCTCTTTCCTTTGATGAAATGTATATTATTCATTTAAACAGAACATATCCGGTGGAATGCAAATTTATTTAAAAAAAGCGCACAATATCTCTAATTTAATTTTTAAATAACTGTGAGAAATATTTTATTTGGACTCAGATTGATGTTTCTTTCAATTTCTTTATTATTCACAACTAAAACCGGCTCTCGAAAACCATCAAAGTGCAGAAAGAAAGAAAGAAAGAAAGAAAGAAAGAAAAAGAAAGAAAGAAAGAAAGAAAGAAAGAAAGAAAGAAAGAAAGTGAATTTCTAATAAAGACACAGATGATTAATTTACTGTATGAATGTGTCATTCGGTCTGATCGTGAGTTTAATTGTTAACATGTATCAGTTAATGCGCATCTTTCCCGATTGAAACCTACAGAAAACGACACGGGAATGTTTACGACGATAACAACAGAGAAGACGCATTTCTGACGGATCTCAGCGGGACGAGGAAAAGAAAATGAAAGATCTAAGAGGGGAAAAGAATCCGTTTCTCTGCGCACAGGAAAGATTGTTCAATCTAAAAGTGTACGTTGCTTTATTTAAGGACAAATAAATGAAAACGTTCATAAAACACTACAGGAAAATGATTACATGTGTGTTGTGTTGTGTTGTGTTGTGTTACGTTCCCATTAGGAGTGACTCACAACTCCGGATGTTAAAGGACTTTAATTACTGTGGTAAACAGACATGAGGTGAAATAGTTTCCCTGTGTGTCGGATACCTGCGCACTTCATCTTCTCCTTTTACACCCAAAATAATCCACACAGCTCACACACACACATGAACTTCTGCTGTTTGAACACACACCTCAGCGCGAGCGCTTTAAACACGGCGGTCAGGGAAACTTTCCTCGGTAAAGGTAAATCTTACCGGTTGTGTGCTGCGCTCCCGCGCGTCCGACCGCAGCGTGCAGCAGTAACGCGCTCAGAATGACGGCATCCATGTCTGTCGGATAAGTTGAGAAAGTTTGTAAAGTGTTGATAAATGTTTGTTATTCCAGCCGTTCCACGCGCTCCATACTCTCTCTGCGCGCTCCTCTCACGCTCGCTCGCTACGAGGCTCTGTTGCACTGAGAGCGGAGAGAGAGAGCTCGTGTGACGTCACTGGCGCCGTGGCCCGTCGGGCGTGGACGCGCGCCGCCTACCGACGGGCACAGGTACTGCAGACCCCGCTGCTGCTTGTCTTTTTTATTCTTATTCATTGTCACTCCTTCCGCATGTGCTTAGAAATAAGTCTTTTCAAAGCACATAATACCTGTAAATCCTACGACAGAGAAAACTAGACAGCCAATCAGAAAAGCCCTATGCTTGTCAATCATTTTGCGTTTTCGGAATGGCGAACATCTGATTGGTTTACGTAGATCGCGCACTTATACACTATTCTACGCCATTTTATAGCATGTATAGACAATTTTTCACGGACGCTAGGGGGCACATCCGGTTTAGCGCTAGATGTGTAAAGACATTTCCGGCAGTGTGTACACAAGTGCTGTAACAAAGAGAGACTAGACAAGTGTAAAACAATCAACGAAAATGCAAAAGCATTCTAAAGCACTATTTTAAACCAAGAATGCTTCTCTGCAAACAGTGTTTTAAGCTTTATTTAGAATATTAATAAAGCACTGCAAAGAAAACATAAAAAATGCAAACAACTCCAGCAAAATCCCGGGATTAAAATTGTTTTTTAGATCGCTTCTGCATCTTTGTTGATTGGGTTACAATTGTCTAGTCTCTCTTTGCTATAACACTTGTAAATTCCAAGAAGTGCACACTTCAAGACTCGCTGGATACTCCACGAACTGAACGGTCGTAGTTTTAATAACGTAACATTACGTAAGCATTCAGACGCTGCACGAGCAAAGTTTTTTTGTAGTTATTATTCTTTAGTCTGATGATGACTGAGATCACGAGTTTCATTGACAGCCTTGGCAGTTCATATCACTTCCCCTCATCAGGGATAATGCTTATATTTCCAGTAAGTATAAAACGTGAATGTGAATGATTACAGCGCTGTTCTCATAGAGCTGAGACTTTTGTTAAGTGTTCTACTCACTGTTAAAGGTAAACCGTGTGATTACTGCATATGAAAACCCGGTAACACTTTACATTGAGGTTCCCCTCATAAAGCATTTATACATGTTTTCATTAATGATTAATAAGTTGTTTACAAATAGATTATAAAGCAGTTATAACTGCAGTGATAAAAAAATGATTCTACAGAAATACCTGCCAAATAGTGAGCCATTTAACTCACGTGTTATAAATGCTTAATACATGTATTCATTCATTATTTATTTGACTCAAAAGCAGATTCATTATTATCTTGATGGTTTTTGCAAAATAGGCTGTCAGACGGAGGCTGTAGGGTGTTATGTTGGTTTTTCTGTATATTGTATATTTCATATTTTATGTCACTTCTCAAGCCATGTTGTTACCTGATCTTCCATTGTCCTCCAGAACGCCTTCTGATCATGATGCTTATCCAAAGCAGTCTTGCTTACCAAGATAAATTCATCAAACTTTTGATCACTTTTTAACATTAATGCACAAAGGTTGTTGTTAACTTTTTGGTTTACGGTGTTTTATTGATGATTCAATTACTTCCAATAGTTCATCCAAACCAGAAAACATTTATGTATTAATCTAAGACGGCGGGAGGTAAGAGCTTCAACAATGTTTATTAGAACACACAGGAGATAAACAAGTAAGTATTGAGCATATGAAATAGACTGATGAGGAGATAACTTTATAATACTGTCCTTATGTTGCAGGAGATGGAGGACGTCGAGCTGTGGAATCCGGTGGACTGCAGGGGAGGAAATGCGGCTTGTGGAGAGTGATGAAGATGTGGAGAGCTTGGAAGACTTGGGGAACTCGGAAGACTGAGGATACTTGGAGACTTTGGAAAACTTGGAAATATAGCTTAGGAGAACAGGTAAGTCACACAGGTAGGTAATACACCTTCTATTTGAGACCAGAGGTTGACTGAGTAAAAGAGTGAGTTTTTTTAGAGAGGCTGATGATTGAGAGCAGGTGGCGGTGATCAGAACTCTGGTGAGCGTGGTGAGGGAGCCTGGTGGTTACATAACAGTACCTCCCCCTCAACGGTCTGCTCCTGAGGACCGAAGTCTTCGTGGTGGCCTGCCCATAATTGTTGAAGGACATCTGCAACGTGATGATGGTGTTCCTGGTGTTCCTTGGAGTAGATGAGTATGTCATCGATGTGAATGAGTACAAACTTGTGGAGGAAATCTCGAAGGACATTGTGCATGA
>CM056461.1:1512850-1542850 GCA_029783895.1 Triplophysa bombifrons
GTTTATAAAGAGCAGGAGAAGGTTGCGGATTGAAGCGGGGTTTCATATGCCTTTCACTGCCGTGCAATTATCTGCCCGCCGCCGTTCTCTCTCAGATAAATCTGAGGTCTATTAAAACAGCAATGATTTTTCATTGAAACTCTTTTGGATCCGTTCAATCTCACAGGACTGCAGGCGAAAGCGCACATCTCTAAAAACCGCTTGAGTTTCACAAATGAACAGATAACACTGTCTTCATTTCACTCTTAACCGATTTGGAGATGGTGGTCTAGTGGGTTAAACCACTGTACTGGTAATCAGAAGGTTGCTGGTTCAATCCCAGCATCCACCACCAGTGTGTCCTTGAGCAAGACACTTTTCTCCATGTTGCTCCAGGGGGATTGTCCCTGTAATAAGTGCACTGTAAGTCGCTTTGGATAAAAGCGTCTGCCAAATGACTAAATGTAAATGTAAATGTTAACCACACATGACTCTAGCACATCTCACAGGACTGCAGGCGAAAGCGCACATCTCTAAAAACCGCTTGAGTTTCAACACACTGTGTGCTTCCACCAGACAATCATATTTCATTATTTATCCGAATTTCTTTTTGATTTCGTATAGAAAGATTTGAATAAAACGCAAATCATAAAGGGAGCATGTGGTGATCTTTTGTACGTGTCTGAATGTGAATGTAAAAGTTGTGATGAATATTGTGTGTATCAGCACGTCTGTAGTGTTTATATACATCAGGATAATCGATGTGATGTTGTTGTTACTCATGTATGAAACTCATGTAAAGAAGATGTAAGAGCACCTTTGCTTCGCTTTCATTTATACTGAAACTGTTTGTTGTGTAAATAAATACATTGGCTATATATATGTTTACACATCGACCTTTTGACAATCTCAGCTGATGTTTTCTTCAACGGCACCCACTCTAGTCATTATTATGGGATTGCCTTTAATAGGCTGTGGCAAAATGTCAAGTCATTTATTGATTCAAATGTTGTAGATTTGTGAAATGCGAGAACACACAATCCAATGGCGAGGCTATTTTGCTTTGCGTAATTCTATTTGCATGTGTAATTGCTCTGGCTGTGTCCATAACTTCATTAGGATGAAACTACACAGCCATGTTAATGAGATCTGCTCTTATTGCTGCCTGCCTTTATCACATCTCTCACGCAGCACAGATTAAACTCGCCTGCTTGTTATTCCACCGCACAGCTGAGCTGACAAATATGATAAAACCCAAAGCAAGCGAAACACAGAACCGTGCCGTGCGAGCGCGCCCCATGCTTGGCCAATCATCCGGAGGTTGCCATACGCCTTTGGTCTTGAGAAACCTCATTAACGCTGACAAAGAAACTGGCATGCTTGTAACACGCTTATTACTGTCGAAAGAGTGAATTCCTCTGCATTTTATTACCCGTTTGCATGTCAAACTTGATTCTGCGGCGACGTCCTTCGTTAGGTTTACAAATGTCACTCGCTGCTTAATGCTTATTTGTTGTGTTTAAACTGTGTTGCTGGACATTAAACACATGTCACTGCTGATATTCAGTGTAACAGCGCTCTTCCACATTCATCTCACACTTATATACACAGGATGGGTATTTTCGACATGGACTAACTATGGTGCCATCATGTTTTTTTTTTGGAAATTTGGTGTTGTTTTAATTCGAACATTCTCAAACAAAATCATTTTGTGTTATGTATCAATATTTGTTGTCTGGTATCTTCACACACTGTTTCATTGTAAGAAAGTTGCTGTATGGTAAATGTGATCAACCAGTTTGGCGTTTCTCTATACCTGCCTTCATCTCTGCTTCAGAGAACACTCGTCCTATTTGCATTACAAATTCTACACAATTAAGTGCTGCGTAATTATCCTCGGCTGCTACTGGAATAGCAACTAAATGAGAGCTTGTCACATGAAAGGTGATAATAAAAAAGAGCCTTTAACATTGGAAATTAACATGTCACATTCTTCACCTCCGCTGCTGCATAAGTTAATGAGGAACGCATAAATATTACTGCTCATCTCCATGAACACACACACACACACACACACACACACGACTGACGGTTCAAATTTATGTGCTAACATCACACACACTTAAAGTACAATACATTTACTTCAAATCTAAAAATACATTCTTTCAATTTAATGTCGCTTGTGTGGACCTGTACTTACAATATTGCCAAAGCATTTAACTATACAACAAGACCCATACAAAAACAACATCATAAGGTGGATTTAAAATAAGGCGCTTGATGACAAATAAAATATATAATTTACTTTGAAATATAAACAATTGTGTAAAAAAACTTTAAAAAAAATATTTTGAAAGGGAGAAAAGGGTATTATTTCTATTAATGCTGGACTGAAAAGAGTCTTTCAATGATTGATTTTAAATGATTTGGTCCACAAAACATAAATAAAATACAAGTTGTGTAAAATACAATAAATCCAGCGGTTCTTTTTTGGGGGAGGTGTGTGAGAAGTGTATGTGTGTGTGAGAGATGTGCTTCATCTGTATATTAACTGTGCTATTGTGAATGGGTTTTGTTTTCACAATAACATTTATCATAAAGCACATTTAAATCATTTGCACACAGTCTCTGTTTCTTTTGTTTCAGGACCGTAAGCTCAGGGCAGAATGAGGCTGATCGGGAGAACTGTACAGTAAGTGTGTGTGTGCGCTCGAGGCTTTTGTTTCCCTCAGACAATGCTCTCTTTGTTTATATTCAGTTTAATGTGCTGAAATAACTTACACTGCCAGACAGATGGAGAGAGAGAGTGAGAGATGGATAGAGAGAGAGAGAGAGAGAGAGAGAGAGAGAGAGAGAGAGCGAATAGGTTCTGATGGGGTTTGGAAAATGAGATAGAACATAATATCCTGATTGGCCTCTTACTGATGGAAGCGTTTTTTCTCATTTCTGTTCATGCAACATTTCTGTGTGTGAAGAGAACATATGTAAATATGATGGGTCAAAAAAACAAATTGTACACCAAAGGCATGAGAGTTCCCAAGAGTGAAATTACCATAAGCGTAAAATCACAACACCGTCACAAGATGTATTATGTGACACTTCCATTACAGTTGTTTTCAAAGAGCTCTTTCACTGCAGAGGACAGAAACAAACATTTATTAAGCTTAAGCTTAGCTTAACTTTCTGTTTATATATCAGACACTTTATTCAGACAATTATTACTTTAATTGATCAGAAACAACCAATGCAACACAAACTTTATATCCTGAAAGACAGAATGATATCAACAGTGTTATGACAGAGTTTATGTATACAATTGTATTACAGAAAATGAAATGCAACCATAAATTGTACAAATATTTGTATTTATTTAAGGAAAATAACACTTTTTTTAATGTAGCTCAAGAATCATTTAATTAAATATATTTTTGTGTAAACTGGGTTTTTAAAAGATTGATCAATATAAACTTAAAAAAATACTTTTTAAAGTAGTAAACTTGTCTTTATCTTAACTGGTAAACGAACACTGAAAACACAAGTTAAAGTTAAACAGTAAAACACTACTGTTGGGTGCTGACACTGGGACGGCTCCCCTGTCTGCTGCCAGGTTGAACCACCGTATCACATGTTTTGTGATCTCATCATCAGTGGCGGCATGGGAGACATGGCTCTTTCTCACAGCACCTGTAATACACGAGCAGAATTATTATTAAACCAGTTCATGAAATCACATAGGAGCTACCTTTTTTTTTTAAAAGAAAACACCACCGTTTTACATATGTCTTACCTCAAGCTAGACAAGTTGATATGTATCTGTCCCATCTCAGTGAGTGAACTTAATCGCTATGAAGTGTTTGGTGGCTTCTTAAATCATCCCTGTTTGGATTTTAATGAATGAATGGAACGAATGGTTCTAAGCTAAACGCTAGCATAGTGGCGAGTAAGTGCACCCACTGAGACGGGACAGATATGTATCAACTCTTTTAGGTTGAGGTAAGAGCATAATGGCATATGTAAAAACGGTGGTGTTTTCCTCTAAGGATACACGCAACCAATGTTTTAAAAACAAAAGTGTGATATCTGACACTTCTCTTTGTCTATGACGAGTCATTCAGGTACTGGGCTACTCAACAGCAGTTGACTGTCTAAAATAGTCTGAATGTGAACACTAGGTGTATTTGATTGATTCAGGATAAGACAAAAACAAACTTCGCAAGAAGGATACATTTTTAACCAAAATATGTTTGGTGCTTATACTTTTAAACCAGGCAAATTTCATTACATTTACTTACACAGGAGGAACTTCCTAGACTCCATCTGATTATAAGATTTTTTCCCATTCATGCCCTTCCAGTTGATCCTCCTCCCAACATCATCATGGAACATGTGGGAAAGGATGTTCCATGTGACACGTTTTGTGTCATGGCCCCCAATAGTTGCCAGGGAGGAAATCTGAAATGTAAAAAAATCCTGTCAATTTCTTAAATAATTTACAAAATAAATGATGTGTTATAAAAAATATTTAGTCTTAAGACTTCGATGACCAAGTAACCTGTTTCCCTTGTGCTACATATTTAATATTTTGTGTGTATAACAGCAAGATATTGACAGTTTTGGGAAAACTAAAACTAATAATATATCTGATAAAATATATCTGGGCCAATTCAACATGTAGAATGTATGGAAGAATGTGTGCCGGTGGAAGGCCAAGAGGATTATTGGAAGTGTAGAGCTGAAGTTGAGTGACCTGGTGACTATTACACCAGTTTGCTTTGGGGCACCATTGACTTCCATAGTAGGCAAAAAATACTATGGAAATCAATGGTGCCCCAGAACTTTTCACACTCTTCAAAATATATTATTTTGTGTTAAACAGAACAAAGAATTTCATACAGGTTTGTAACAACTTGAGGGTGAGTAAAGGATAACACAATTTTCATTTTTGGGTGAACTATCCCCTTAAGACAAATGGACGGATCCAATATACAGTACTGTTACACATGTGTTCTTTCTGTAACGCTTAGTGCAAAGGCAGGTATTTTGAGATACATCTGTGTGAATTTGTGCATTTAGGCACAAAGGGAAGATGCGAAAAAACTATATATTATTTGCACACTGTCTGACACATGCTGCACACACAAAACTTCTTCATGCTGAAAGACAAACCTGTATGAGGTATAAAATAATGAACATTAGAAAAGCTTATTTTTCAGGCTAAAATCGACAATGCGCATAAGCAGTCGTAAGTGCGAGTGTATATATAGCTTCTAAGCTTCTATATAGCTTGTTACTTAAACAAGCAGAAATTGGCTCTTTTATGGGACTTGTTCTGCCATATTATCACAGTTTCTCCCATTCATAGAAATAGTAGTAAATCATCTTTCTATATCTATAGCCTTTGCTTGTCTGCTTATTTAACAACCAGCTTAAGAATGTGCATGTAAACACACCCAGTATTCATTTACATTTAGTCATTTAGCAGACGCTTTTAACCAAAGCGACTTACAAAGAGTTAGTGAGCAACAAGCGTTATGTCATATTCGACAAAATAGCTGGCTAAATAATGTTTAAAACAGTATGAAATCTTACTTTACCAGTTTGGTTGGAAAAGATGAATTGAGAAGATGAAGATGATGAACTCCAAAACAGACCAGTGGCACTAGAACGAGCTGTAAACTGCAACAGAACACACACACACAGTATATTATAGTTGATTTATACTATTAATATGACATGAAATAATTAGTATACCAGAACTAAAGTTTACTAATGCAAGTGGGTTTTTTTTTTTATATATAACTATAAAGTAGGTTTTAAATTTTTAATCTTAAATTATTGATATGAATCGTATGAAATTAAATATTATTACATGGGTCATTATCACTATATAAAGTGCCATTTGGTGTCCTCATCAGAAACACTGAGCCATCGTGTAATGAAAGATAGTGGCATTTTGAGGTTTTATTATAAATGTACTAATATTTACACATGTACAACTGCAATAAGAAGATTCTTAAAATGTGTTTTATCATTTTATAACAGTTTTCTTTGACTCGATGTATGTTATTTTGGCATGTCCCTCGTACTGCTTAGCTACCTTCAGTGAGTTTAAAAAGCGGATACATTGCACAAAATTAAAATCTTTTTTGAAAGTTCTTATTGTCCTCAGCAATGTTTTTAATAAAACAAATCATTTGGATAATCTATATTCTATTTTCATAGTAATATTCAGCATTTGCATGCGTCCCTGTATTTGCTGTCTACCCTGTCATTTTGGGGTAAACGCCCCTTTAAGAAATAGTCTGATGTACTCAGTGACATCCCCCCCCCCCATTCTGACTTTCCTCAGTGGAGGTCAAAACATCTTCTGCACATACAGTTAGTATCTGCAATCTGACCTCATATTTCCTTTTTATAGTTTTTTTAACATAATGTTTGTAGTTCAATGTTGTCAGGCTTCACATGTCTTGGTGACATTTTAATTAACAAAAACTTTTCAGTAATTGAAAATATGCTTCTTAAACAGTATACAGTCATCTTTAACAGTGAAGCCCTTTGCTAGCTGCAGCTACACCGTGTGTTCATTAAATGGAGTATGGTGGTCTAGTGGGTTAAACCACTGAACTGGTAAATCAAAGGTTGCTGGTTCGATCCCAGCAGCCACCACCAGTGTGTCCTTGAGCAAGACACTTTACTCCATGTTGCTCCAGGGGGATTGTCCCTGTAATAAGTGCACTGTAAGTCGCTTTGGATAAAAGCGTCTGCCAAATGACTAAATGTAAATGTAAATGCTAACTTTAGCCACAAATGCACATCCGGTCACCAAGCCTTCCTTGATATGGTGGACAAGTGCATTAACGTAATGGGCTTGAGCTTTGACCAACATACTTTCTAACAGCCAAAGGTCTACTTAACTTTTTTCACTAGGAGCACAGTGGCCCCCAACTGAAAATTTTAGGGGCACAACCAGAAAATTTAGGGGCGCATACCGTAAATCAACATGCTAACCAAATCTACTAATTTCCACTGTATTACTAATAAATGCTTTAATAATAGATGCAGAAATTACAATGTGCTGTTTCAAATTCAGTGTCACATTTTATTCTGCACTTTTGAAGATGCAACAACAAGGTAAACTGACAGCACCATCGCTGTCATGACAGTACAAGTCAAATAGTAAACAAAATATCATACATTCAGAATAAAAAAAAGTGCTTAGTAACAGAGTGCTTTGTAACCTTTCTGTCATTTCACAGTTACAAACAATACTTAAATGTAGGGCTGCACGATTTGAAGAAAAAAATCTAATTGTGATTTTTCTGACCAAAATTGCGATTTGCGATTTAAATGCGATTGGACTACTATTAAAAAAAGAGCTAGGTTTGTTTTGTTGTTTTTAACAGCATGCGTCAAAGACAGACCAAGCAGAATCACACTATTGTAACATTGTAAACTGTTTATTTAGAACCACTTACACTGTGGTCATTTTTTTAAATAAAGTTGTCATGCATAAAGTCATGACAAATTAAGAGAATAACAGCAGTATCTTAAATACTTAAATTAACACGTTTAAATAAAACCTTAAACTTTTGAGATCCCAAGCACACTGTAAACAATTACAGTTATGTATGGCGTCTATTATTTTAGCCTAACTTTGTGAAAATCTGTCGTAGACTGTGCTTATTTCAAACGCTTGAGCAATCGTTTCGCGAGGTCGACACAGACTTTCAAAATAATTCCAAACATAAGCGTTGCTTTTTCTTTTAGGTACCAATTCGTCTGCTGCTGCAGGACTTTGCGCTTCAGCAGACATAACGTTACTTTGTTGCGAATTTGAACTGCTGCTCCCGGTCGCGCTCATCTTTCCCAAACGACGTTCTTTGCTAATTCAAAGCATGTACAGAAGAGATGCGCGGATAAGCTAAAATGTCACCCGCATCCGCTGCTTCAATAAATTATCCACCCGCCCGCACGTTTCTCCGATATAGATATCCGCACCCGACCCGGACCCGATCGTGACTTAACTACTCAGTAAATTTTCTAGCACTGTCTCTGTCTGTAAATGCTTAAATCTAATCTTTCGATTTAGCACACACATGATGTACCATAAAAGAGGTACCAGTCTTATGGCTTTCATATACATACAGTGTCTCACTGTCGTTAAATATTACATACCCAGCACTTGATTCGTTAAACCACTTCGCTCAAACGCTCCCACACGGTACTTATCTTTCCTACCTTTTTTTTGGTTTTTAATTCTCCCTTTTTAAATTTCTCTCGGATCCGTTTTGCCTCCATTTCTGCTTTAAGAAATAGACCGTCATCTACCGCCGCCACGCGCGCATTTCTTTTAAATTACTGCAAATTAGCGCCTGATTAAAAACGCATTTAAAACATGATCGTATTTTATGAGAAATTTGTTTAATATTGTATATGATATCATACACCCGCGACCCACCCGAAATGCTCCCTATTGGATAAACGTAAAATTGCTGTCAAATACTACGTAGGTGCATTATCCTATTTAAAGCCCTTTTAATCGAAATAATCGCAGTTTTTGCGATTTGAACATCGCACCCCTTCAAATGGCGATTTCGGTTTAAAAACGATTAATCGTGCAGGCCTACTTAAATGTATGTTTAATCACTGTTGTGTTTAAACTGCGAAGTGCCTGTACTATCGGCAAACTTTGTGTTCCCCGCAGTTCTGGGGTAGCTGCTGCAGTATTCGCAGTTCATATAGTTCGACTGCTTCTAGTACCTCAGCCAGCTGAATTCTTTCAGCCAGTCTTCTCGAAAATGGTGAGTGCGGGCTTTTTTCGCCACACCAACCTCTGACTCTGCATCATCATCCGATGGTGACACTGTAGACTCTGGCACTGGTACACTAGCCGCAGGTCGGAAGAACGAATCAATAGTTCGCTTGCTCATAGCTCAGACGCACGCACATATCAGGTTGTGATGATATTTGTCTCCGTTTCCCTCCCACAGAAGTTTAAGCGCGCTCGATTATCTCTAGGCCCCTCCCCCTCCACGCATTTTAGCCACTTACAGTGGCCATTCCCTATTCTTCTCACACGCATTGGCCGCCTCACAGACAGGCATCACTCAATGAAACGCAAGTGTGTGCTCGCGTCTCATGAGTATGTGTGCGAGTGTGTGTGTGTGTGTGTGTGTGTGTGTGTTTGCGTGCGCTCGCGTCTCATTGATTATTTCATTGCTCATTTCATTGATCATTGACGTGCCCCTTCCACGTTTAATGTATAAAAAAATACGGAGGGTGGGGGAGGCAAATTTACTGGTAGCACATGTGCGACTGGATGTAAAATTCAGTCGCACACTCTCAAATTTTGGTCGCAAAATGCGACCATTTGGTCGCAATCTGGAGCCCTGCAAAAGACTCAAACTATACCAGAAGTTCAGTGGATAAAAAACAGGTAACGTTATACGTTAAAGCTAGGCCTATCAATTAATCTCGCCTGCTATTATACGGGAAAGGGGTGAAAATATGGTCTCAGGATTGGATTAAAAATCGATTAAATCACCCCCTCACAAAAAGATAAAGACATTCCGTTTAAAAACCTTTTATTCAAAAAGTTATTTACCAAATCAATCTTACTCAACGTGAATGACAATGCGTTGAAACTTGGCTTGCCAAAATCACTTCAGAATGAAAAACATCAAACAGAGAAATCAACGGTTATGTTACTGGCTATCGTAACTGTATAAAATAAAGCATATTTAACTATTATTACCGTGTTCCGTCTTCACCGACCAGCCGGCTCCACCGTTTCCACCGTGTGAGGAGATGATAGTGAGTGCGACCGTTTGAAAAGCGCGCGTTCGGTTAGAGAGTTCGCTCAGCGTCCATCGCGAGTCCGCGACTTGACAGTGCGTTGTGCGGAGGCGGGGCATGTTCTGTGCGGAGGCGGGGCATGTTCTGTGCGGAGGCGGGGCATGTTCTGTGCGTATGACTGAATTGATTCTGAGAGAACAGCGGACCAGGTGACTTGAAGGCGGATCCGCCCCGGAGTCTTTTGCTATGTGGGGTGTTATGTCATTTAGGCGGCAGGTGTTCATGTTTTTGAATGAGCCAGAGTTGAATGTTTCGTTCAGAGTTTGACATGAAGGTAAGGTGTTCATGATTTATGCAAACTCTGGAAGTATGAGATGTTTTGAGTGTGGAGATGTGAGACATAAAAGGATGGCGTGCCCACATAAAGCCCAGAACGATGAAGAAGTTGCGGGTCCTAGTGACGCTGCTAATGAAGGAAATAGACATGATACTGTAGTACATTTGAACACTGAAGAATCAAGTGATGGTCAAGCTCAAAGTATAACTCAAACGGATGATGTTGTTAACGATGTTGTTAATGATGAGGGTGATGAGAATGAGGTTGAGAAAGATGAGGAACATGGCTTGTCTGAACAAAGTAAAAAGGCTGAAATTAATGGACGTTTAGATGATGAAGTGGCAGGGACATCTGAATGTGTTGTAATGTCTGAGGATGAAGAGATAGGAGATAATGATTCAGTTTCTAACATGTTTGAGATAGGTTCACAGGTTTTATATGACACGTACACATTGCAGGAAATTGATACGTTTTTGGATGTAACGTTTGGAAAAACAGTGAAGGTAAAAGATTCTTTTCCGGATATAGACAAATTCATTGGGTCAGTGGGATTGCTACTGAAAACAGCCAGTTACGAGGCATTAAATATAAAAAAGAGATTTCGTTTGAAAAAAATGGTAACAAATTTAAGAAAGGAAAAAAAGTGTGCTTTGGAAGGAAAATAGTAAAACAAAAAAAATGCACATGGTGATTTCTAAACTTTGTGAGTTACATTTGTTCCTGTCCTGTCTCTTTCCTTTCCTCCTTATTATGGGGTATTTGAGGGTGGGGTCTTTAAATATAAATGGAGGTAGAGATAGGAATAAGTTAGCTAAGGTCTCTAAGTTTTTCCAAATTAATCGGGTTGATGTAGTTTTTTTACAAGAAACCCATACTAATACTGATAATGAAAATGAATGGAGTAGGTGGTGGGAGGGAAAGCTCAATTTAAGTCATGGGACAAACAATAGTGCAGGAGTAGCAATTCTATTTTCTAAGAATATAAATGTTAGAATTTTAAGTGTAAATGAGGTTGTAAAATGTGGAATGTTGTTAACTAAAATAGAGATTGATAAAATGGTATTTATTTTAATGAATGTTTATGCCCCAAATAATGGGGTTGAAAGGATGGATTATTTTATGGAAATGAGAAAAGAAATTCGGACACTTAATAGTAATGAATCTATTGTTTTGGGAGGAGATTGGAATTGCACCACAGATTTTACAATTGATAGAAATGGTGAAGAGCCAGATAGTCGATCTAGTAATGTGTTGATGAAAGTATTAAATGAATTTGATTTACTAGATGTATGGAGAATGATCAATAAAAAAGCCAGACAATATACTTGGCTTAAAGTAACGGATCAGAGAATCTGTGGTGCACGACTACATAGATTTTATTTGGGTAAATTATGGAAAAATAGGGTGATGAATACTTCCATTTTGCCTAACGGTTTTTCAGACCATCACATGGTTATTTTTGATTTTCATTTTAAAAGTTCGTCAAAATGTATTTATTATTGGCATTTTAATGCTAAATTATTACAAGATGTTAATTTTTGTGAATTATTTGATCTGTTCTGGAAGAAATGGAAAATGAAGAAAGCATCATTTGAAAATCTCAGTCAGTGGTGGGATGTGGGTAAAGTGAACATAAGGATTTTTTGTCAGAATTATTCATCATGTACTGGATCAGTGGTAAAGGAAACTGTGGAAAGATTACAAAGAGACATTGAACTTTTAGAAAAGGAATGCTTTTATAATAATGAACTTGTGCATGACGATGCCTTATGAAGGAAAAGGAGAGAGCTTGGGACTTTCCTACAGGAACAAGTAAAGACAGAGTTAATAAGGGCAAGATTTTGCTCTATTAAAGAAATGGACACTTCAAGCACTTTCTTTTTTAATCTTGAAAAGAAAAGTACAAAACAGAAACAAATGTATCATCTTCGTCGCCATGATGATTCTATAACAACAGATCCTGTAGAAATAAGGAAGTTGGCAATGGACTTCTACTCACAACTATACACTTCTGAACACTGTGACACCAGAGTGCTGATGATCTACTGAGTAATCTACCAAAGCTTGACAGTGAGCAGAAAAAGGCTCTGGATAGTAATATTACTTTTCAATAGCTGACAGAGGCAATGCAGCAGTTGTCCAAGGGTAGATCCCCAGGAATTGATGGATTGACTGTGGAGTTTTATCAACATTTTTGGAGTGTGTTAGGAGAAGATGTTTATGAGGTATTTTCTGAATGTTGCAAAAGTAAGAGTTTTCCGATAAGCTGCAGCAGGGCAGTACTTTCTTTACTTCCAAAAAAAGGAGATCTAGGTCTTCTCAAGAATTGGAGACCGGTGTCATTACTGTGTGTTGACTATAAAATATTTTCAAAATGCTTAGCTAATAGACTAAAGGGTTATCTAAGTGTATTGGTTCAGAAGGAACAGACATACTCTATTTCTGAAAGGTCTATAATGGACAATACTTTTTTACTACGGGATGTTATGGAAATAAGTCAGTTAAATAACTATGAAATTGGTTTTCTTTCTTTAGATCAAGAGAAGGCGTTTGATAAAGTTGACCACCGTTATCTCTACAATGTTTTAAGGAATTTTGGTTTTGGGGACATATTTATTTCATATATTCAGTTGTTGTATTCAAATGCATTTGTTCTTGTGAAAGCTGGTGGTGTTTTAAGTGCACCAATACCTGTTTTTAGAGGAATCAGGCAGGGCTGTCCACTCTCAGGACAATTATATAGCCTTGTGATTGAGCCTCTTTTGTGCAGGCTAAGAAGAAATCTTAATGGAGTCTTGATTCCAAATGGAGACAAAAGTTCTATGGTGTCCGTGTCGGCATATGCAGATGATGTTATGGTTTTTATTACGTGCCAAGACGATGTTACAGTTTTAACTAAGAATATTGAACAATAGGAAATGGCATCCTCAGCTAGATTAAACTGGGGAAAAAGTGAGGGTTTTATTATTGGAGAGTGGACGAGAAAAGGACCCCCACAGCTTCCTGGTGGGTTGAAATGGGGTAGGGAAGGGTTGAAAGTTTTAGGTGTATATCTAGGGAATAACAAATTTCAGGAAAAAAATTGGGAGGGAATGCTGGAGAAAGTAATTGCTCGATTGTCTAAATGGAAATGGCTATTACCACAGATGTCGTATAGAGGGAGAGTTTTGGTTGTTAACAATCTAATTGCCTCTACGCTGTGGCACCGGATAATGGTAATGGAGCCACCGGATGAACTGATTTGCCTTATACAGAGAGCATTAGTGGACTTCTTCTGGAGCGGGCAGCACTGGATCCGAGCAGCTGCACTGTACCTACCTGTCCAGGAAGGAGGACAGGGTCTTGTGGATGTGAGGAGTTGTATCCGTGCCTTTAGAATTCAAGCAGCACAGAGACTCTTGTACAATAAGGATTTGAGTTGGGCCCAAACTGCTTGTGCTTTGCTACAGAAAGTAGGAGGATTGGGCTTGGACAAACATTTATTCCTAATAAAACTGGAGGAGGTGAGCTTGTCTGAGATTACACCGTTTTACAGGTCTATGTTGAAGGCATGGAGAACTGTTTTTAAAGCAAAGAGGGACATTGATCATCAAGGACATTGGGTTACTGAAGAACCTTTGTTTTTTAATCCACTGATACAGACAAGATTGTTATCTTCTGTGAGTATACGAACATGCTTAATAAAGAATAAAATTGTAAAACTGGGGCATCTCTTGGACAATAATGGATGACGATCAGTAGAGAACCTCAAAGAGGTGACAGGATTAAGATCATTAAGACTCACAGCAAAGCTGATGGAAGAGATTTTGACAGAGAGACCATTGCACGAAAAGAAAATTATACGATTGGATTCCCTGACATAGAAATTGCGCCAGCAAGTAATGAAGATCTGGAGGGTGAAGACGCTGGTTCAATTTTGTCCTTTAAGGTTCCTCAAATAGATTTTTTCGAGTCTATATCAAAAAAGGCCATATACCATACCACAGTAAAGGTAACTCATCAGGAATCACTTAAGGGAGTAAAAGCCTCTGGGTGGCCGGGACTGTTAACTCCAGACTTTCTCGTAAGGGACCGGTGGAGAACCCTGTATAAGCCTCCGGTGGAGAAGCGAACAGCTGATCTACAGTGGAGGATTATTCACAGGGCAATAGCTACAGACAGACATGTGGCACACTTGAATCCAGCAGTGGGTGGGGAATGTAGGTTCTGTGGGGAAGAAGAGGATTTGGAGCATCTATTTTTAAGATGTGATAGACTACTAGGTCTTTTTAACCTTCTTAAGGATATGTTCAGGGGTTTTAACGAAGAATTTTCAGATAAAGTGTTCATCGGAGGGTTAAAGTATGGATTTATGATGAGGAAAAAATGTGTTTATTGAGTTATTTGATTGGGACTGCAAAATTGGCAGTATGGAAGACTAGAAAAAATAAGGGCTTACTTTTTGCAAATACGGATTCTGAATTAATGTTTAGGGGATAAGTGGCAGGAAGGCTTAAAGTGGAGTATGCATATTATAATGTTGTGAACAATGTCCAGAGTTTTATTGAAATATGGTGTGTTAATGATGTTTTATGTACAGTTGTTGATGATGTGATGGTTCTGAATTTTTAATCAATTCATTGCTTTTTACTGTGTACATCTGTGGGATTATATAGTAGTGATATGTAGAAATGTATGAGTTTTGAAATGTAAAATATTAAAGATTTATAAATCTCTCTCTCTCTCTCTCTCTCTCTCTCTCTCTCTGTCTCTCTGTCTCTCTCTCTCTCTCTCGGTCTCTGTTTCAAGATTAAATATAAACATGCAGAAATACAGATTAAGATAAAAAATAAGATAGAATAAAATTAAAAGTCTATAAGTAAAAATATATATACATCTCAATATAAACAGAAAAAGAGTTTTAATTAAAGTTCTCAATGAGGGTGATAGTGTCAGTTTGTGTGTGTTGTCCTGTCAGTGTTGTTTTGTGTTGTGCTGCTTGTTCTTTGGTCGTGGCAGGACTTGACATATCTTGCAGCAGGTTTGAGCTTCTTGACTTTTCTCCCAGTATGTATGATATCTTGTCCTTTTGTTGAAACTGGTCAAAGTCTTTGTGTAAGTTTGTAAACTGGGGGAAGAATGTTTCTCTGATGTGTGTGTAGTTGGGACAGGAGAGGAGAAAGTGCAGCTCTGTTTCCACTTTGTGTGTGCAGTGTGGACACAGTCGCTCTTCTCTCGGTGTCCATGTGTGTCTGTGTCTGCCCGTCTCTACAGTGAGCTGGTGATCACTGAGTCTGTACATGCTCAACACTTTTCTTAGTTTAGGGTCTGATACGCTTGTGAGGTATTCTGACACTTTATATTCTCTCTTTAGTGACAGATAACATTCCAGTTTACTTTGCTGAGCTGTTGCTTCTCTTTTTGTGTTTTGATCATTTGGTTTAGTCTGGCTGGGGTTTGGGGTTGGCTTGGGCATGTTTGGGGTTGTAGAGTTCGTTCCCGTTTTAACAATGTTGCAAAAATGGATGCACCTTCCCACTTTTTCTTCGGCCTTGAACGTAAGAATGGACAGAAAAGACTTTTGCACTCTCTACGATCTAACACCAAACAGGTGTTGCTTGAGTCTGCTGAGATACGAGGATATGCGGTAACGTTTTACGAGAAACTTTTAAAAAAAGAATATTGTGAGAGAACAGATGTGACACAGACGTTCTTTGAGGGTTTACCAAAAGTCTCAAATGAGGCTAACACAGAGCTAGATGCCGTGATTACAGCAGCTGAATTGTACACTGCTTTACAGAGTTTGGAGAGTGGCAAGGCTCCAGGCATTGATGGACTCCCTGTGGACTTTTACAAGGCTTTCTGGCCTGTCTTTGGCAACGATTTGCTGCTTGTTCTTAGGGACAGCTTGAGGAAAGGACTTTTACCACTGAGTTGCAAGAACTGGCGGCCAGTGGTCCTGCTTTGCTCTGACAACAAACTGCTGTCAAAAGTTTTAGCAAGTAGTTTATGTCGATCAGACGTATTGTATACCTGACAGGCAGATAACCGACAACATTTTTTTAATTCGGGATGTTTGGGACCTCTCCAGCTCATTAGGCTGTGAACTTGGTCTGATTTCGATAGATCAAGAAAAGGCGTTCGACAGAGTTGAAAATCAGTACTTGTGGGAAGTGCTAGACACGTTTGGTTTCAGCTCTAGTTTTATCGCCATGATCAGGGTCATGTGTAGTGACATTGAGAGTCTACTCAAGATCAACGGTGGTTTGAGTGCTCCTTTTAAGATTCAGAGGGGAATTAAGCAGGGATGCTCTCTATCAGGCATGTTGTATTCCCTAGCCATTGAGCCTTTCCTACACAAATTAAGAATGATTCTTACAGGATTAACTATACCTGGTTGTGATTCCGTTTTTAAATTATCCGCCTAGGCTTACGATGTTGTTGTGTTTGTAAAAAGTCAAAATGATATTAATCTCCTTGTGAAATGTATTAACGATTTTGGTGTTTTATCTTCTGCAAAAGTCAATTGGGAAAAAAGCGAAGCCATAGCTGTTGGGACTGCAGTAATTAAAAATATCTCTTTACCAGGTGGGTTATCTTGGAGCAGGGGTGGTTTTAAATATCATGGCGTTTATCTCGGGGATGACTGTTTTTTGTGCAAAAATTGGGACAATGTCTTAAAAAAAGTGGAAGGACACTTAAAGAACTGGAAATGGATTCTCCCTCAAATGTCCTTTAGGGGGCGTGCCCTGGTGATAAACAACTTGGTGTCCTCTATGTTGTGGCATCGCTTGATGACTGTTTTAAATCCACCGGATGGAGTTGTTTGCGCAATTCAGAGGAAGTTGATCAATTTTTTTTGTACTGGATATCATTGGACAAAGGACATGGACTAATAGACATCAAAAGTCGAATTATGACCTTCAAACTTCAAGTGGCGCAAAGATTGCTGTATTTTGGAGAAACTATGTGGACTAATACAGCTTGTGCTTTATTGAAAAAAGTGGACATTTTTAAATATGATAAGCAGTTGTTTTTAATGAGGTTGGCAGATCTAGATATGAGTGGTACTTCGTCCTTTTATTATTCAGTTTTAAAAGCATGGACCCTTTGTTTTTAAAATGGATAGAGATCTTTCAAGTCCGGGAAACTGGATCAAACATGAACCACTTTTCAGTAATCCTTTGATTGAAGTCAAAGAACTGACTCTAAACAGTGTAAGATCTTTACTGGTGAAAGGCTGCTGTACCACAATATCAGGTTTGAGGGACTCAGAATGATTGGAAAAGTCCCGAAGAGATGTGTCAATTGACTGGCACTAAATCTGTAAGATTCATGAAAATGTTACTCGAAAAAATATTTCTGCATTTACCTTCTGCTTTTCAGCAGTTTTTAAGGACAAATGAGGTGTCATCATTGGAGAATGAAAAGCATCATGAGTTTCCAGAATTAATGATTTCTGCAGCCATTGAAAATCAACCGGAGGAGGACTCAATTTTGAATTTTAGAATTCCGCAATTGACAAATTTTGAAGAAGCATCGAAAAAAGCTATCTATTTAACATGTGTGAAAGTGTTGTACTGTACTGCACTCAATATGCAACGAGAATCAAAATGGATTGGTATTTTTGGGATAAACTTTTCCCCAAAAGGTTGTTGGAGGTCATTATATAAAACTCCAATAGAGAAGCGCACTGCAGATCTCCAATGGAGAATTGTTCATTGGGCTATAGCCACCAACAAACATGTAGCACATTTTGATTCCACTGTAACAAAGAAGTGTGTTTTTTGTAATGATGAGGAAACATTAGACCATATGTTTTTGTACTGTTTCAGATTAAGAGGATTATTTTTCATATTAGAAGATTTGGTTGGGAGACTGGGGGAGGTCTTTAGTATGGTCAATTTTATATATGGACCCAAATATGCTGCTGGAAGGAGGAAAAACATTTAGTTAGCAAACTTCATAGTAGGTGAAGCAAAGTTAGCAATATGGCTAACAAGAAAAAGAAAACTAAGAGATGAAACTATTGTGAACCCTGAAGTAATATTCAAAGGCCTAATAACAGCAAGAATTAGAGCAGAATTTGCTTTTTATAAATTGACAAACAATGTATTGATATTTAAAGAAATGTGGGGAATTGATGAAGTTTTGTGTAATGTTGATGAGAACGAGAGCCTGGAAATTCTGTTGTGAATTGATTTATTAATATGTTTTTGTTTGTTTTGTATTTATTTTTTTAAAAGTTCTTATTATTTCTTTTTCTTAATGAAATGTGACATTATGTGGGGTTTTAAAAATAATTCTTATTTAAAAAAAAAAATCTTGACGTGATGTAGTGGATGTGTAAATATGGATAATAAAGGTGTGTAAAATCTCTCTCTCTCTCTCTCTCTCTCTCTCTCTCTTTCTCTTTCTGTCTCTCTCTCTCTCTCTCTCTCTCTCTGTCTCTCTCTCTCTGTCTCTCTTTCTCTCTCTCTCTCTCTCTCTCTGTCTCTCTCTCTCTCTCTCTGTCTCTCTCTCTCTCTCTCTCTCTCTCTCTCTCTGTCTCTCTCTCTCTCTGTCTCTCTCTCTCTCTCTCTCTCTCTGTCTCTCTTTCTGTCTCTCTCTTTCTGTCTCTCTCTCTCTCTCTGTCTCTCTCTCTCTCTCTCTCTCTCTCTCTCCTCTCTCTCTCTCTGTCTCTCTCTCTCTCTCTCTCTCTCTCTCTGTCTCTCTCTCTCTCTCTTTCTCTTTCTCTTTCTCTCTCTCTCTCTCTCTCTCTCTCTCTCTCTCTCTTTCTGTCTCTCTCTCTCTCTCTTTCACTTCCGGTGCACACTGGGAGCGTTTGGGGTGGTGGTGAGGGGTTTACGGAGAGGTGTTTTTGATAGTTTTTTTTTTGTTTTCTAAAAAGGGGTTTTGAGGCATACTATTTTTGTAGAGTTTAAAACCACGTATTAGTGGTGTTCGCCGAGGCGCCGGTATGGCGTCGTTGCTGGCGGGTGGAGAACCACCTGTTTCGCGGCGTCACGGAGTCAGATGTGTACCTGCACAGGGTGTGTCTGTTGAGGATGTGCTGCTGGCGGTCGGAGAGGAGGTTGGATATGACAACATTTCTTCGGCCTCCAGGATGAATAAAGCGGTGGTGGTTTTTGTTAAAGAGGAGAAGCTAGTGAACCGCCTGATAGCCAACGGGATTGTGGTAGGTGGCGATTTTGTTATTGTTTCACCGCTTGTTATACCAACAACAAAAGTCTATGTCTCGAACGTCCCCCCGTTTATTAGAAATGAGGATATTGAGCGTGCATTAGTTCAATATGGTAAATGTGCTAGTGCGATTAAAACGATCCCATTAGGATGTAAGAGACATGTAAAACATGTGATGTCTTTTAGGAGGCAAGTGTTTATGTTTCTCAATGTACCAGAGTTAGACGTGTCTTTCAGAGTTGTGCATGAAGGAAAATCGTATATGCTTTATGTAAATACGGGTAGCTTGAAGTGTTTTGAGTGTGGGGAACTTGGGCACAAAAAGTTGACATGCCCACATAGAGCTCAGACTACTGAGGAGGCCGCTGGGCCTAGTGGAGTAACCGCCGCTAATGTAAAAAATACAACAACGCAGTCTAATGAAGAGAGTATCGTTCAGAATGATGAATCGTGTGTAAGTGTAGACCAAAATCAGAATGAAGGAGAAAAAGTGGAGAATGTGGTACAAGAGCATGAGGTCTTGGAACACAGTACACATACAGAGAAAGTAAGTGAAAGTGTGGCTTGCGAAGTGATCAGTATTGAAAATACTGAAAGCTTAAATGATGTTGAAAAAGGTGAGGAATATGAAATGAGGGAGGATGATACATTGTCTGAGGTGTCGGATGTTTCTGAGTTTGGGTCGCAGAATATTGATGAAACATATTCGGTGCAGGAGATTAATGATTTTTTGGATTTGACGTTTGGAAAAACTGTTGAGGTGAAGGATTTCTTCCCGGAGATAGACAAATTCATAGGGTCAGTGGTGTCAATGCTGAAAGTTGTTAGTTGTGAAGCTCTGTGCAAAAAGAAGAGGTTTAGGCTGAAAAAGATGTTGGCTAAATTACGGAAAGAAAAAAGAGCTGTGCAAAAATAGGATGCTCAAATGCACAGGGTTAATTTCATAATTAATGCTTTGTGTCTATTCACATTTGTTTTTCTCTATTTTAATTTTTCTATGGAACTTTTAAAATTCGGTTCCTTAAATATAAATGGGGGTAGAGATCGGAATAAATTAGGCATGATTTCAGAGTTTGTTAAAGGAGTTGATATAGTCTTTTTGCAAGAAACACATACAAGTACTGATAATGAGACTCAGTGGGGTATGTGGTGGGAAGGGAAATATGCTCTTAGCCATGGTACAAACACAAGGGCTGGGGTAGCTATTCTTTTTTCCAAAAATCTAAATGTAAATATTCTATCAACAGAGGAAATTGTAAAAGGTAGAGCACTTTTAACTAAAGTAGAGTCTGAAGGAAATATATTTGTTTTAATTAATGTATATGCTCCTAATAATGGACATGAGCGTGTGGTATTTTTTATGGAATTGAGAACAGTTATTCAGAAAATTGATGATACTGTGTGCATGATAATTGGGGGTGATTGGAATTGAACAACTAATTTTATAATTGATAGGAATGGAGGGGAGCCACATAATCAGTCAAGCATTCAATTGTTAAAAAATATAAATGAGTTCGATTTAATAGACTTGTGGAGAAGTAGGAATATAGGAGTTAGACAATATACATGGTTAAAGGCATCAGATAATCAAGTTAGTGGTGCTCGGTTAGATAGATTTTATTTGGGGAAGATTTGGAATAATAAGGTAATGAATGTATCCATTTTGCCTAATGGTTTTTCAGATCACCATATGATTACTTTTGATTTAAATTTAAAGAAAGTGGTTAAACCTTGTTATTTTTGGCATTTTAATGTTAAATTATTTCAGGATATCAGTTTTTGTGAAAAGTTTAAGGTTTTCTGGGATAGGTGGAAACTTAAGAAAGACAGTTTTGAAAATCTTGGTCAATGGTGGGATGTAGGTAAAGCTAACATTAGAATTTTTTGCCAAAACTATACTTCACATACAACTGCAATGATGAAAACAACAGTGAAAAGTTTACAAAGAGACATTGTATCTCTGGAAAAAGACATGTTAAATAATATGGGATCGGTAAATAATGAAAGGTTAAATAAGAAAAAAGGAGAACTGGGGTCTCTTTTACAAGAAAAGGTAAAAGGAGCATTAATAAGATCAAGAATTTGTTCCATCAAAGATATGGATGCTCCTAGTGCCTATTTTTTTAATTTGGAAAAGAAACGTTTTTTACAAAAACAGTTGTGTCATCTAAGACGTCCGAATGGAACTATAACTTCTGACCCTCTTGAAATGAGAGAAATGACAATATACTTTTATTCTAAATTATATAATGCTCAGAGTTGTGACTCTGCAAGTGTGGATGATTTGCTCTGTGATCTACCTCAGTTGAGAGATGAACAAAGAGAATCGCTGGATGAAAAAATAACTTTGCAAGAGCTTTCTGATGCAATGAGACAATTATCCCCTGGAAGATCTCCAGGAGTGGACGGTATACCTGTGGAGTTCTATCAGGCTTTCTGGGATTTGCTTGGACAAGATTTAAATGAACTGATGATTGATTGCATCGAAAGAAAGACATTACCCACAAGTTGTTGCAGAGCAGTTCTATCTTTAATTCCTAAGAAAGGAGATTTGGGACTATTGAAAAACTGGAGACCAGTGTCGTTGCTATGTTTAGATTACAAAATATTCTCAAAGGTACTAGCAAATAGACTTAAAAATATTTATATGTAGTGGTTCATAGAGACCAGTCTTATTGTATACCAGATAGAACAATTATGGATAATTTATTTTTATTGCGTGATGTGATTGATTTTAGTCAAAGTAATAATCTTAATATGGGGATTCTTTCGCTTGACCAAGAGAAAGCTTTTGACCAAGTTGATCATGGACATCTTTTCAATGTGTTGAAAGGATTCGGGTTTGGGGATAATTTTATATCTTATATAAAGTTGTTGTATTCTAATGCATTTGTTATGGTTAAAGCTGGAGGTGGATTGAGTGCACCTATCATGATGTCCAGGGGTATCAGACAAGGCTGTCCACTTTCTGGACAGTTATATAGTCTAGTAATCGAACCATTTTTGTGCAGATTAAGGAAAGAGCTAATCGGTATTTCACTTCCAGATTTAAAGAGCACCTGTAAAGTATCCCTGTCAGCATATGCTGATGATGTGACAGTGTTTATAAAAAATCAAAATGATGTGAAAGTTTTAACAGAAATTATTGGAAAATATGAAAAAGCATCCTCAGCCAAAGTGAATTGGGGGAAAAGTGAGGGATTCATTATTGGCAATTGGGAAGAAGTAGGACCTCCAAAACTACCATGTGGTTTACTTTGGGGCAGAGAGGGGATAAAAACATTAGGTATTCTTTTAGGAAAGGAAAATTTTCAGATGAGAAACTGGGAGGGATTGCTGGAGAAAGTGATAGCCCGATTGTCTAAATGGACCTGGCTATTACCACAATTGTCGTACACAGGGCGAGTCTTGGTCATTAACAATTTGGCGGCCTCGACTTTGTGGCATAAAATGACTGTTATGGAGCCTCCACTGGAGTTGGTTCGTAAAATACAAAGGGCATTTGTGAGCTTTTTTTGGAGTGGGGCGCACTGGATCCATGCTGCTGCACTCTATTTACCTGTCCATGAAGGAGGTCAAGGGCTCGTGGATGTGAGAAGTCGATTGATTTCTTACAGGATACAAGCAGCACAAAGACTTTTATATCATAAAGACTTGACGTGGGCCCATACTGCAAGTTTAATTTTGAAGAACGCAGGTGGGCTCGGGTTGGATAAACATTTATTCATAATGGAGTTGGGGAAGTTGAGTCTGTCAGAGATTACTCCCTTTTATAAGTCAATGTTTCAGTCCTGGAAAACAGTCTTTAAAGTGGATCGGAGTAGTGACGACACAGGGCATTGGATTCTGGAAGAACCATTATTTTTCAATCCAGTGATCCAAACAAGGCTGTTGTCTTCAGTAAGCGTATCTGCAGTTTTGAAGCGCAATGGGATTGTAAAAATCCACTTTGACTAAAAAATATTTTGCATGTTGTGGTGGAAAGTGAACAAACTTACTGTATCCCTGGGCGGACAATAATGGACAATTTGTTTCTTATGAGAGATGTGATTGATTTATCTATTAGAAACAATCTTGATGTGTGTTTTTTATCTTTTGATCAAGAGAAAGCTTTTGACCGGGTAGGTCATGAATACCTTTTTTCTGTTTTAAAAACTTTCGGATTTGGGGAGAATATTATTTCTTGGATTAAAATACTTTATGAAAATGCTTCACTTATGCTTAAGATAGGGGGTGGCCTGAGTTGTCCGATCCCTGTTAAAAGAGGAATCAGGCAGGGATGTCCTCTATCAGGACAACTTTATAGTTTAGCCATAGAACCCTTATTGTGTAAGCTAAGAAATGAGTTACAAGGGTTAATGATACCAGGAGATAATTCAGGGCTAAGGTACTCTGTGTCTGCTTATGCGGATGATGTAAACATTTTTATTTCTGGTCAAAATGATATTCAGATACTGTGTAAAAATTTAAATCTTTATGAAAAGTCTTCTTCAGCCAAGGTAAACTGGGCAAAGTGTGAAGGATTTGCTGTGGGGTCTTGGGTTGATACGGGGCCACCTAAACTTCCTGAAGGATTGAAATGGGGAAAGGAAGGTCTTAAAGTTTTGGGGGTGTATTTGGGCACTGATAAGTGAAAAGATAAAGATAAGATAAGATAAAGATAAGATAAAGAAAAGAACTGGGAGGGTCTGCTTGGAAAGGTTGTTGCTAAGTTGTCTAAGTGGAAATGGCTATTGCCCGAACTATCTTATAGAGGCAGAGTCCTAATTACAAACAACCTGACTGCCTCTATGTTATGGCACAAATTGAATGTGCTTGAGCCACCAGATGAGAGTATTAAGGAGATTCAGAAGAAACTGGTGGATTTTTTCTGGTCTGGTCAAAAATGGATTCCTCGGCAGGCACTTTATCTACCAGTGATTGAAGGAGGGCAAAGCCTAATAGATGTACGAAGCCGCATAAATACTTTTCGATTGCAAGCAGCTCAGAGACTATTGTACGAGGAGAATGTTGGATGGATTAATGTTGCTTGTGCTCTTCTGCGGAAAACATCTGGACTATTATATGATAAACAGCTTTTTTTACTGAAAAGTGATGAAGTGGATTTGAAAGAGTTGACACCTTTTTATAAGTCAATGATAACAGCTTGAGATATTTTACAACCTGAGGACTGGATAATGGGAGAACCGCTGTTCCATAACCCATTAATAAGAACAAGGATTTTGTCCTCTAAAGCTGTGGAAAGCTGCTTTGTGAAGGCTGGGTTTGTCAAGTTGGGGGATCTGAGAAGTGGTGATGACTGGAAAACAGCTGAGATTTTACAGAGTGTTACGGGGTTGAGATCTCTCCGACTTGTGAGAAGAATAATTAAGGAGGTGTGGGCAGCTCTACCTGGGGCCTGCAGAGAGGCACTGTCACAGGATTTGAATGAGAACTATTCATTTCCACCCATCGAAGTTTCTGCTGCTGTGCAAGAGGAGATGGAGGAAACTGGACGTTCGATTTTAACATTTGAGTACTCAGAGTTGGGGAGTTTTAAAGATGTTAAGAAGAAAGAACTGTATGTAACGTGTGTAAAAGTGACGCATCAGGCTGTGCTGAGAGAAGTGGAGACTTGGAGGTGGTCAGAAGTGTTTGGGACAGATTTTAAGGCATGTTGGAGGTCTATATATAAGTTGCCTGTTGAAAAGCATACTGCAGATTTGCAGGGGAGACTGATGTTCGGGGCTATAGCTACGAACAGACACGTGGCACACCTCAATCCAGCAGTGGGGACAGGGTGTTTATTTTGTGGCTTAGACGAAACAGTTAATCACTTATTTATTGATTGTTTTAGGTTGGAGAGAATGTTTAATTTTTTAACGCAAGTTTTTATAAAATTTGGAGAAAACTTTTCTCATCAGATTTTTATAAGCGGTCCAATTTATTGTTTTCAAGAAAGGAGGAAGAAATGTTTACTTAATTTTCTGTTGGGTTCAGCTAAATTGTCCATATGGAAAACTAGAAAAAATAAAATGTTAGGTACAGGTTCAATTGATGCTGAAATGGTACTAAAAGGGATGATAACTGCTAGAATCAAGATTGAGTATACATATTATAAATTGGTCAGTGACATTGTAATGTTTTCAGAAATCTGGTCATTGGGGGGAGTACTTTGTCAAATTGGAGAAAATGAAATGTTGTTTTAAATGTGTAGGAATAGGAATTTTAATTTGTGGAATGAAAATTGTGTGAGAAAATTGTATTGAGGTAAACAAATGGTCCAATAAAGATATTGTTAAGCCTCTCTCTCTCTCTCTCTCTCTCTCTCTCTGTCTCTCTTTCTCTTTCTGTCTCTCTCTCTTTCTGTCTCTCTCTTCCTCTCTCTCTCTCTCTCTCTCTCTCTCTCTTTCTCTTTCTGTCTCTCTCTCTCTCTCTCTCTCTTTCTGTCTCTCTCTTCCTCTCTCTCTCTCTCTCTCTCTCTCTCTCTTTCTGTCTCTCTCTTCCTCTCTCTCTCTCTCTCTGTCTCTCTCTCTTTCTGTCTCTCTCTCTCTCTCTCTCTCTTTCTCTCTTTCTCTTTCTGTCTCTCTCTTCCTCTCTCTCTCTCTCTCTCTCTCTCTCTCTCTCTCTCTTTCTGTCTCTCTCTCTCTCTCTCTCTCTCTCTCCGTCTCTCTTCCTGTCTCTCTCTCTCTGTCTCTCTTTCTGTCTCTCTTTCTGTCTCTCTCTCTCTCTCTGTGTCTCTCTTTCTGTCTCTCTCTCTCTCTCTCTCTCTCTCTGTCTCTCTTTCTCTTTCTGTCTCTCTCTTCCTCTCTCTCTCTCTCTCTCTCTCTCATCTCTCTCTCTCTCTCTCTCTCTGACTGTTGCATGCTGGGAGTTGGTGAGAGTGGTGGTGGTGGTGAGAGCTGCTGTGTGAGTGGTGAGAACTTAGGTTTTTTTTTTTTCCCTTCCACTTATTTTTTTTTCTTTTCTTTCCAGAAAATACATGGTTTAGAAAACAAATAGTAAATAATTTGGTAATTTTGTGTCAGGATGGCGTCTCTTGATGAGACGCCATCATTATCACTCCGCAATGGTTTCAGATGTGTTCCTGAGAAGAATGCTACAGTGGAGGATGTGTTAATTGCGGTTGGCGATCAGATTGGTCATGAGAACATTGTATCTGCGTCACGAATGAATCAGGCTGTTGTTGTTTTTTTGAAGGAACAAAATTTAGTCAATCGTTTGATAGTAAATGGTCTTACTATCAAAGATGCTTTTGTGCAACTCTCTCCAATGTATACATCGACAACGAAGGTAACAATTTCAAACATCCCGCCTTTCGTATCCAATGACGTTTTGCAACGTGAGTTAGCGCGTTTTGGAAAAGTTGTTAGTCCCTTTAAAACTGTTGTGCTTGGATGTAAACATCCGGCTCTGAAACACGTTGCGTCTTTTAGACGGTACGTTTACATGGTGCTGGAATCGCCCGAAAATACACTGGATATTAATTTTCGTGTGAAACACGAGGGAAGATTATATATGGTGTATGCAACTACTGGCAGCATAAGATGTTTCGAGTGTGGAGACATCGGGCATAAACGTCTTATGTGTCCACATAAGAAAACAGGAGCAGAAAATGCGGCAGTATCAGAGAACGAGGGTGAAAACAATAGCGTTGATGCGGCCCGAGATGAGGTTGTTCCACTTGTTGAGGTGAGTGATGTTAATACAGATGCTGTGTTACCGGCTGTTGACACTGGAAATGAGGATGTTGTAGCTTTTGTAGCCCCGGGGATTAGCATAACTGACCTAGTTTCTGATGTTAACAAAGAAGTAGCTAGTACCAGTGGTATTGAAACGGGGGAGAGTGCAAGTGATGGAATTGAATCGTTTTCAAGTGTCTTGAATAATGAGGAAATGGAGGAGGATCAGTCTGATGATACTGAGTCACAAGTTTCTATGTGTGAAAATGATGGTAGTTCACAAGGAAGTGTATTTAATGCTTCTCAGACAGTATTCTCGGGAGGTTTCAATAAAGATTCGTTGTATAGTCTGGAAGAAATTAACGATTTTTTGGATGAAACGTATGGTAAACAAATCAACATAAATGAATTCTTCACTAATGTAGATAAGTTTGTTCACTCTGTAATGTTTTATCAGAAGACTGTTGGAGTTGCTGAACTTTGTGAGAAGAAGCGTTTTCGTTTGAAAAAGCTTCTTACCACTATCAGAAAAAGTAAAGTAATGAGTAAGAGAAAGAGTAAATCAAAAAAATTGTAAACCATGTATTACACGGTGTCTTTTCTTTGCTTTTCTATCATGCTTTGTTCTTTACTTCACATCTTAATCTTGTCTTGGAAGCTTTGAGGATAGGCTCTTTAAATATTAATGGTGGGAGGGATAGTGTAAAGCGTGCTACGGTCTAGGAAATAATTGAGCAAAAAAAGCTTAAAAAAAGCTTGATATAGTCTTTCTCCAAGAAACTCATCAGTGACTTGACGAATGAAGTTGAATGGAATTTGTGGTGGAAAGGACATAAAGTACTCAGTCCATGGTACAAATTTAAGTAGAGGAGTGGGGGATCTTTTTTTCTTCAAAAATAAGGGCGGATATTATAAGTATAGAGGAACCAGTGAAGGGTCGATTGTTGGTGGTTAAAGCTAAAGTTCAAGAATGCTTGTTTTCTTTATAAATATTTATGCAACCAAATGGGGGACAGGAGCGCATACTTTTTTTAGATATACTTAGTGAGAGTCTTAGAAAGTGTTTTTAGTGAAGGATGTGTTGTTATTGGTGGAGATTGGAATTGCACTATCAATTTTACTATAGATCGTAATAATGAGGAACCTCATATACAGTCCTCAAGTGCGTTGTCAAAACTCATTAAAGATTTCCAGCTCTTGGATATGTGGAGAATTAAACACCCCTAACGATAGACAGTATACATGGATTAAGGTATTTAATAATCGAGTTAGTGCTGCCCGACTAGACAGATTCTATGTGTCAAAATCTATTAACAATAGAGTAATTGAGTGCTGCATTTGTCCTGTGGGTTTTTCTGATCATCATTTAATTATTACGAGCAATGAAACATGTCAAATACAAGGGGAAAGTCTGTTTATTGGCATTTCTAATGTAAAAATTGCTGCAGGATGCTGCGTTTTGTGAAAATTTTGTTTTATTTTGGGATGATTGGAAAAAGGAAAAGAGTTCTTTTGAAAACTTGAAACAGTGGTGGGATGTAGGCAAGACTCAAATAAAAACATTTCTGTCAGCAGTATACAGCACAACTGTAGTAGTAGAATATAAAGAATGTGATTGAAACATCTTGAAAAGCAAATTAATTTAATGGAATTGCAGTTGGTTGATGCACACAATTCGATATTGTACAATGATTTGCAAACAAAAAAGAGAGAGCTTGGCTCTAGTCTTAAATGAGAAAGTTAAAGGAGCCTTGATAAGGTCCCGTTTCATGTCTTTGAAAGAAATGGATGCCCCAACTTCATTCTTCTTTAATCTGGAATATAAGGCGGCTCAAGAAAAACAAATGCCATGTCTCAAACTCCCTGATGGGAGGATAACGTCAAAGACTGTAGAAATGAGAACCCATGCTGTGGATTTCTATTCAAGCCTTTATGCTGCAGAAAACTGTGAAAATAGTGACTGTATGACACAGCTTCTTCAGGGTCTTCCTCAATTGGACTCTGGCTCTAAAACTGTCTTGGAGGCGGGTATAACCTTTGAGGAAGTTACTGCTGCTGTGGGACAACTTAATTCAGGACGATCCCCTGGAATAGATGGACTGCCAGCAGATTTTTATAAAAGTTTTTGGAACAGCATTGGACACGATTATTTTGAAGTTTTATGTGAATCAATAAGAGAAGGTGTTTTACCAAAGTCCTGTCAATATGCGGTCTTATCATTGTTTACCCAAAAAGGGTGATTTAGCCCTTTTAAAGAACTGGCGTCCTGTTGCCCCTTTTTACAACAGAATATAAAATATTCTCAAAATGTCTGGCAAATAGATTAAAACATTTTTTGGGGTTGATTGTAAACAAGGATCAGTCATATTGCATTCCAAAACGGTCCATTATGGATAATTTGTTTTTAGTGCGAGACATTGTGGATATTTGTAATGATTTCAATGTGAATGGTTGGGTTAATTGCATTGGATCAAGAAAAGGCTTTTGATCGTGTGGATCACAAATATCTTTTTAATGTATTGAAGGTTTTTGGGTTTGGCGAAACATTTTTAAAGTTGATACAGTTGGTTATATAATGGGGCATCATGTATGGTGAAGATAGGGGGAACATTGAGTCGGCCAATTCCTATTTTAAGGGGTATTAGGCAAGGCTGTCCATTGTCTGGTCAACTATACAGTTTAGCAATTGAGCCGCTGCTTTTTAGACTTCGAGAAAGACTGTCAGGCTTTAATGCACCTGGTGTTTCTTTTACTACTCAAGAATGTATCTCTCTGCCTATGCTGATGATATTACCAGTTTTTGTAAATAATGCTGAAGATATTAACTGTCTATCTGAGGTACTCAATCTTTATGAGAAAGCTTCATCAGCTAAAATGAACTGGGCAAAAAGTGAAGCTTTTTGGGGCTGGTAAAGGGAGGTTGAGAGTCTCCCAAAGTTACCTGGAGACCTAAAGTGGGGCAGAGAGGGACTTAAATTATTGGAATGTTCTTTTCGGGGGTCAAATGATTATCAAAAGAAAAATTGGGAGGGGCTAGTGGAGAGAAAGTGTGCACTAAATTGTCTA
>CM056461.1:1547850-1685350 GCA_029783895.1 Triplophysa bombifrons
ATTGTAATTTATAGGCTTTATTTTTACCTGACATAAATGTCCTATATGTTGCTTAAATAAATGATGTATTGTGTTCGGTTAAAAATATGTTTTTACACACAGACACTTGAAAACAAAATTGTCAAAATCTCATTCCGGCACATGCCTACATCCGCTCTATTATGACCGACAAAATCTAGAATGTTATATGAATAGTAGGAGTGAAAATGGTGTCGTCATTTTCTCATTTTGCTTATCTCACGTCCACGATCTTCCAATGTTGCTGTATAAAAGAAGATCAAGAAGTCAGGAGTTTAGAACATTGGGGTGAAGAGTTCATTTTCATTTTGGGTAAACAAGAAGACCGAATAAGGCTATTTTTGAAGCATGATCATATAAGAGCACTATGGCCTTTATATAAATATTTTCCTTTCATTGCTTCCGTAAGGATCAATCTTAAAATGGTTATGCAATGAAACGGCATTAAAGCTGATCTGTGAAAACTCGGAACAGACCAAAGATGAAGCAACAATGATGTTTATTGTGCCACAGAACTTATCCAGATGAGCAGTTCACCAAAACACTCAATGAAAAGGTTTTCTGTACACCATAATCTGATCAGTAATGTTCTTAAACTTCTAAGCTTCTTTCTTTGGTCTGTGAGATGGATTTGGAAAGCTTGCCGGACCCGTCTGAACACCCCTGCTAATGCAAACGATTAGTTATGCAACGCAGCAGATTGCTTGCTTGTTTTGCAGGGCAAGCAGTAGTTCTTTGTGTTATTTCGACACTTTTCATCTAAAGCAAATTTACTGCATCCTCGGTCTGTCTGGAATAAAATGGAGAAGCCCTATAGTGGGGATTTGGGTTGTGTTCTCTAATGTTTTTACACTTATCACATTAAAAACTCAACGCTGTGTTCATGTAATGACCGTGATGTCCTGTATCCCTGAATCATGAAGTTGTGAAATCCTGCCGCGGTGGCATTTCATGGGCTGGAAAGCTGCCAATGGATTCAAATAGCCAAGCTAAAGGAATACTTTACCCAAAAATGAAATTCTGTCATCATTTACTCACCTTCGAGTTGTTCTAAATCTGTATATATGTCTTTGTTTGGATGAACACAGTGAAAGGGATATGGAAGAATGCTTATAGCCAGATAGAGTTTGCCCCCCATTGACACCCAAAGGAGGAAAAAATACAATGTTAGTCAAAACTTAATTATAACAACTCGAAGGTGAGTAAATGAATTTTACTTTTCGGGTGAAGTGTGTCCTTTAAATGCATTGCAGTGTTATTCTCAGAAGCTTTACAACACATGAAACATCTGGTTCTGTGATATGAGATCATGGTAATGTCCCTGACAGTCATTAGTGATTCAAATTCCGCTCGGATATAAACCAAAAGAGATTTTATGATAATGCACATCTACTTCAAAAATAAACGTTGATTTCTAAAGCTCTACAAAAATCTACAATGGCCCCAAATGCGTTTTGTGAACTTTTACTTGTGATACTTGACTGTTATGATTTTATTTTCATCACCTAACTTTAAATCTATTTTTCTCCAAATTCCGTTAAAAAGTCATACATGGTGTGAGCGAAATAAAAACAGTAATATGTAAATTTTCACCATGTGTTGGGTTTTCCCAGATCGCATCAGAACTTTGATGCGCAACGAAATATCTTCAGACGGACTTGCGTTTCCGGTCTGTCGCATTCGCATGCCTACGAAAAGTCAAGTGTGACCGCGGCTTTAGTCGCTTTGGATAAACGCATGTGATGTTAAATTATATCACGATTGTTATTAACATCGTCAAGGACAAGTTTTGAATAAGTTATTTTATCACATTGTGTTTCATATACACCAATCCCTGTGAAAATATGATACAAATATATAAAATATATTTAAAATTGCATTGACATAATTAATAGTCATGTGGTATATTTGTTACTAAAATATCAAAAATGAACTATTCTAAAGACGTGATGAAATGATTCTTTCAGAGTCGCTGTGAGAGTTGAGTTACATAACAGTGATCGATATCCTTGAGCTCACGCGTTGAGTCGCTGCATCACAGCGGCAGTGCGCAGCGCGATCACAGACGCGTCGGACGCTCGCGACACTGCGGCACGTGAAGCATCTGCGCGTCAGTAACATCAAAAGATGCGTCTTCGTGCGCGTTGAGTCGTGTCGTGGTGCTGATGCTGATGCTGAGGAGACTGCACGTGCATGCGCGGATGAACTCGATGCAGTGATTTGACTGGACCTGATCCACTGCAACATCTGCCAGGTGAGCATTTACATACGACTAACCTCCACATGCTGCATAAAACTACCAATGTAATGCTTATTATATATGCAACGTACAGAATGGTTAGACAAATACAGTGTCTGTGTCATACATGTTATTATGGCATAACGTATCATAATTACGCTTAAACATGTTAATAATGTTGCTTATTCTTGCATGTAAACATGTTTGCACATGCAATCAACATTACAGTGTAAAATGCAGTTTTTAAATATAACTTTCTGTTTATCAGAGTGTATGTTTTGGTGTCGAGTCTGTGTAAGCTTTAAATAGATGAGGTTTTATGTTGAATCTAACTTTATTATATATATATAAGATGTGAGCAGATGAAGTGCTGCACTGTGCGTAGGAGGCTTTTTATATACACCAGTGAACAGTCTGTGCTCTCTGCTAGTTAGTTTTCCAGGTTTCTCTATTCTTATGAGAGGAACTGTGATGCTTTGACCTTACTGGGATGTCCATCTCCATACGGGTTTCCTACGTCTCAGATGAAGGACACAAACATTCAACTGAGAAGTGAAATTGTTGAAACACATAAAGAGTTTGGAGGTGTGAAATGAAAGTAGATTGTAGAGGTTAAATAATCTGGATTTGAGAAAAATAGATGTTTGATTGTTTGAGTTCATATTGAGATCTTCAATAATATTGTATTTTGATTGCAGATTTGACAAATCTGAGCTCAATTTGAGCCGTTTGTGAGATTTATTCTGTTTAATCTCATTTACATCTAAAAAAAAACTAAGGTACTGTATCTATACATTTTTATGGATGAGCAGATTTAAGGTCGATTTAAAATCACTAATGTGTTGTTATCAGTGAGATGTTTACTCTGTGCTGTATGGAAACTCTGAATGATTTAATGTGTGAATTTTCTTGTCTTCATCCTGGCAGGGATTCTCCTCCTCCTCCCATGACTCCCATGGGTTTTAGTGCCCTGTTTAAAGCCATTGCCATCCATTACAATCTAGATCAATTCCTGATCATCGTCTGTTCTTTCAATTTGTCCAAAATCAGTTCAGTATGTCTTGACCTGTATCATAAGCTCTGATATAATGGACATGGTGGGAGGTTGGAATGTTTTTTGTCAGCTCCCCAGAGTTGTGTTCACATGCACATAACAGATGGAAACGGACAGATAAGTTGATTAAGAAGCTGAGTGTGAAACGCGGTGCGGTCGTTCATGCTGACCGGAGAGCAAAGACGAGTTTCACAATAAAGTGCGTCAGAGCTGAGTTACGTCACACAGAGAAATAAATAAATGAATGGTACAGTTTGAACATAAAAAAACTCCTTTTGGACTGACGTGTAGGAGAATAGAATACAGATGTGTTGTTTAAATCTACGTAATCTACATGAAAAAATGTAAATGCTGTATAAAGTCCACATCCAGCTACTTTTCTTTATTGAACACTCCTGTCAGTGTCGCAGAAGCTCGCGCGTATCATGGACTCATTCAGGAATATGTTTGATAGTTTTATGCAAAAAACATTTGCATCCAGTGTTTTGTGTTTACAAACCATTACAAACCAAGTCAGTAGGAGGAGTTAGGAGTGTTGCGGTGGTGAGTGTGTGTTTATGTGTAAGAGAGAGAGAGTCAGTCGGATGAGTTTGGAGTGTTGAGGTGGTCAGTGTGTGTGTGTGTGTGTGTGTGTGTGTGTGTGAGAGAGAGAGAGAGAGAGAGAGAGAGAGAGAAAGAGAGTTAGTGGGAGGAGTTTGGAGTGTTGCGTTGGTGAGTGTGTGTGTGTGTGAGAGACATAGAGAGAAATGAGTTAGTGGGAGGAGTTTGGAGTGTTGCGTTGGTGAGTGTGTGTGTGTGTGAGAGACATAGAGAGAAATGAGTTAGTGGGAGGAGTTTGGAGTGTTGCGTTGGTGAGTGTGTGTGTGAGAGAAATAGAGAGAAATGAGTTAGTGGGAGGAGTTTGGAGTGTTGCGTTGGTGAGTGTGTGTGTGTGTGAGAGAAATAGAGAGAAATTAGTTAGTTGGAGGAGTTTGGAGTGTTGCGTTGGTGAGTGTGTGTGTGTGTGAGAGACATAGAGAGAAATGAGTTAGTGGGAGGAGTTTGGAGTGTTGCGTTGGTGAGTGTGTGTGTGTGTGAGAGACATAGAGAGAAATTAGTTAGTGGGAGGAGTTTGGAGTGTTGCGTTGGTGAGTGTGTGTGTGTGTGTGTGTGAGAGAGAGAGAGAGAGAGAGAGAAAGAGAGTTAGTGGGAGGAGTTTGGAGTGTTGCGTTGGTGAGTGTGTGTGTGTGTGAGAGACATAGAGAGAAATGAGTTAGTGGGAGGAGTTTGGAGTGTTGCGTTGGTGAGTGTGTGTGTGTGTGAGAGACATAGAGAGAAATGAGTTAGTGGGAGGAGTTTGGAGTGTTGCGTTGGTGAGTGTGTGTGTGTGTGAGAGAAATAGAGAGAAATGAGTTAGTGGGAGGAGTTTGGAGTGTTGCGTTGGTGAGTGTGTGTGTGTGTGAGAGAAATAGAGAGAAATTAGTTAGTTGGAGGAGTTTGGAGTGTTGCGTTGGTGAGTGTGTGTGTGTGTGAGAGACATAGAGAGAAATGAGTTAGTGGGAGGAGTTTGGAGTGTTGCGTTGGTGAGTGTGTGTGTGTGTGAGAGACATAGAGAGAAATTAGTTAGTGGGAGGAGTTTGGAGTGTTGCGTTGGTGAGTGTGTGTGTGTGTGAGAGACATAGAGAGAAATTAGTTAGTGGGAGGAGTTTGGAGTGTTGCGTTGGTGAGTGTGTGTGTGTGTGAGAGAAATAGAGAGAAATTAGTTAGTGGGAGGAGTTTGGAGTGTTGCGTTGGTGAGTGTGTGTGTGTGTGAGAGAAATAGAGAGAAATTAGTTAGTTGGAGGAGTTTGGAGTGTTGCGGTGGTGAGTGTGAGAAAGAGAAATGAGTTAGTGGGAGGAGTTTGGAGTGTTGCGGTGGTGAGTGTGAGAGAGAGAAAGAGAGTTAGTGGGAGGAGTTTGGAGTGTTGCGGTGGTGAGTGTGAGAGAGAGAAAGAGAGTTAGTGGGAGGAGTTTGGAGTGTTGCGGTGGTGAGTGTGTGTGTGTGTGAGAGAAATAGAGAGAAATGAGTTAGTGGGAGGAGTTTGGAGTGTTGCGGTGGTGAGTGTGTGAGAGAGAGAGTCAGTGGGAGGAGTTTGGAGTGATGTGTGTGTGTGTGTTTGTGTGTGAGTGTGTGAGAGAGAGAGAGAGAGAGAAAGAAAGAAAGAGAGTGTCAATGAGTGGAGTTTAGAGTGGTGTGTGTGAGAGAGAGTCAGTGGGAGGAGTTTGGAGTGTTGCAGTGTAGAGTGAGAGAGAGAGTCAGTGGGAGGAGTTTGGATTGTTGCAGTGTAGAGTGAGAGAGAGAGTCAGTGGGAGGAGTAAGTTTTAAGTGTCGCTGTGGGAGCTCTTTAGCAACTGCTGTTCTTTACACAAACACAGAGAGTCAATGCGCTGATCGTCCGGGAGCTGCTCGGCTGTTTTCATACTCGAGTTCATTTCTGCATCTGAAGAGTTGGTAAGCTGACACATATAGTCACTTTCAAACACATTCTTATGATAAATGTGTAGTTTATTAATGTGTGATAAAGCGTGATGTTATGATCTGTTAAGTGAACTCTAGAGTCTCACAGCTGTTAAGAGTGTGATATTGTCAAAGCCACGAATGAACAGTTCAGTTACACAGCTCTGAATTCTCTAGAAATCAGTAAAAGCCAAAGTGTGTGTTTGTGCCTGTTTGATTCAATCTCATAAAAGCAGTGAAACCTGAAATAAAGTTTCAGACAGTTGACATTAGGAAAAATTACCCAGAAATACTAAAATATTTTTACAGACTGTCAAGTCGATAATGTTTTTTTGTTAAAGATTTTATTTTTGGAAAGTTTGCCTTTGTTATTGCAGTGGGGCAAAGGACAGGGAGTGAAGTGGGCCAGACAGGGGGTGGGATCGGGAAAGGACCATAAGCCGGGACTCGAACTTGGATCGCCCAGTGCACAACGGCGCCATTATGTCAGAGCACTAGCCACAATGTCAATCGTGTTACAGTCGGCTTTTTGGTATATTGACCGTGTGAGTGTTCTGAAAGCATTTCTTCCCAGAGGAAAATGTTATTGCTCAGAGTTTGCTCTCATTGCTCAGGAGATTTAATAGAGTTCTCAGTTGATTTATCAGACGTCTCTCCAAAAATGAGACTGTAATCGTTGAAACACATGAAGAGTATGAAGGTGTAAATGAATGTAGATTGTAGAGGTCAAATAATCTGGATTTGATGAGAAATGTTTGAGATCTTCAATAATGTCATCTTTTGATTGCTCAGACAACTCTTCGCTCAGTTTGACGCATTGTTTGTTGACATCTCTTCTGAAACTCAAAGTCATCTGTCAGATTTCTGACTCTCTTTCTCTGGAGAAACATCTGAGATGAGACTTCAATAGTTTTCATTTGCTCTCCAGTCTCAGCGATGTCGAGAAATAATTGAGACATTAAAGTGTTCTTGTTTCTTACGATCAGGTCACTTACTTCTTAAACACACACAATTAAATGCTGCTTTGTGTGTGAGAGAGATCAGACTAACAGTATTAACAGAATGATTTTCTACCATATTGTCGCCAGCTAATGATACATTAAATTGAGGCACTTTGTTGTGTTGTTCTGTTCAAGAGGTCGAATGGCTGAAACGGGTGAAAATTCACATCAATTCACATTGAAAGACTTGGTCCAGTAAGCGACAATGTACAGGGCTTGAACCCAACAGAAAAGTGAGGCTTGGAGAGGCAGGTGCCACACACATTTTATTATGTTGTAATATTTCTAATGCTCCAAATGTGGTCGATTTTTTCCTCCAGTATTCTTGTTTCATTGGATTGAGTTCAAACAGATGTGATGGAGCGCTGGTGATGATTCAGAGCCGTAATGAAAGCACAATTGTTCTGCTGCCGGGACGGCCATCATTATTTGAGCGTGCATTGTTTATTTATGTTTAAACAAAGTGTTGTGCCTCTCTGAGCAGATCTCAGCGCTGATGCGTGTGTTTTTCACCCTGTTTAGATACTTTTACTCTCTTCAGTCAGACGGCACAACTCAATCTCTCTCTGTTATAAAATATTAAAGACTTTACACATTAAAGTAATTGCATGTCTTTAGAAATTCCATTAGCATCCATTAGACTTCAGACATCGGCTTTATGACGTTACATGCGTATGAATGCTGCGACTTTCAGATGTTTTAAGTCTTAAGTGCATCACGTTTTCTGGAATTTCCATACATTTTGTTTTGTAATAGGTGACATGGGTTTAACTGTGCTTTATAGCATTATGACAGCTTTGTTTATCATTCCAGCCAAAGGTAGTTCATGTGAGAGATAGGAAAGCGATGTTTTACTGCATCCGCTTTACAGTGGCACGCTAACACATTTCGAGGTCGAAGGCCATGACTTAGTCACTGTTGTCAAATAAACTTTTCTTTGAAAGATGTCTTTTTCTGAATCAGGGATGTTCACATGTTGTGTGACACAGATAAAGAGATAACAAAGGTGTTCTCAGTGTCTCCTCTGTGTCAGGAGTTATATATAATGTATACCATGAATGAAATGTGTACGCGAAACAAATTTGCCGGAAAGATACTTGTCTGTTTAGATTCAGACCGGATTGCATCATTTTCGTTGGGCGAGGTGATAACCGAGCTGCTTTCTCAACCTCACATCTGGTCATTTTCATTTAAGGCTGCACTGCCGTCAAGGGCATCACCATGACAACAGTCAGAGAGGGCGGAGCTTTTGTTCAGGTATTCCCATTAGAGTTGTCCTCTAAATCAACTACACAGACTCCAAGGATGTCTCGTCTGGTCATTAAAGCCGACGCTTTTTTTAGTGCTGAAGATGTCCAGAAGTGTTTTATGTGTCCGTGACATCCCTGCGGAAGACAACACGATCTTCTGTTTGTCTTTCACCTGAGGATTCACATCTTTATAAAGCAGAGAAATGACTTAAAGAAGCTTTTAGAAAACATGTCGAGATGTTGATGAGATTATTATTGGCCATTTAAAAGCACAGTTTGTGTTTTCAGAAAACACAACATTGTTTATGCAAAAATATTTGTGTACGTTTTGAGTGACTTGCTGGTATAGATTTTTTGTGCGTGTTTCTGTTAGTATAATCACATTGCCTGTACGAGTCATTTCAACTCTATTAAATATTTTCTACTTTTTTGAAGGATCTGTCCGAAATGCAATATAATTAACATAACTATGTGTTCAGAGGTGTTTTCTGAGCGTTACAAGAGCGTTTGTTTGTATCTTCATGACCTCTGATGCTTGTATTTCTGTATCCTTTGGTTAGTATATAATGGGTCTGGACAACATCTCTCTATATTTACTCTGATCTGGCACTTTAATATCTGCTAACTGGTGTAGCTGCAGGAAACAGCATCTCTGCTGAACTGTGTCTCAGCAACGGGGTCACATCAGATCATACAGCCTCTCTTTTATTCAGACCAGCCAGTCTGGAGCAAAATGAATGACAGATTTTCTAAACAACATAACTGATCTTCTAAGCTCTCGTTTTGCCGTATGTCATATTTATGGTTGTGTGTGTCGGTCCCTTCAGATCATCTGTCGTCCCCGCTGCCGTTCCTCTCGTCTCTCCGCTCCGGGCTGCTCCATGCAGGGTAGCGGCTGACGTGTGGGCCGCTCTCCGGTGAGCCTGTCCAGACTGAAGCTGGGGAAGTTAAAGGTGGTCCGGCGGCAGCTGCTGCAGAGATATGAGCACCAGCCGTTCGTCTCGTGTCTGGGCGGTCTGTACGGCTGCCAGTGGAGGCGCTATCAGAGAGCCAAAACCCAGCCGGGAGAATGCTGCTGCAGCCGGGTCAGAACACATGCACGCACACACCCAAACATGCTCTTTTCTAATTTACTTGAAAATCATGCATATTTGAGATGACATGATGGCAAAAAAAAAACTCAGGAACTCGGATGATGACATAATGATTGATATAATGTTTTGAATTCAGAATTTGACTGATGATGATGTCATGTTGTAACATTTCCAAACTGCTACATTGTTGCCACGTGACCTCGTCACTTTGCATGTTTGATTCTGTGAAACAATCATTTATCCATTTGTTTTGCATTTTATGTCCACGTTGTTTAACAATATCTCTGCTCTTGACAGTCCAATCAAATGAATCAAGAGGTTTTTTCAAATGTGGTTTATATTGATTTTTTGAGTCTATATATTTGAATTAAATCCATAAACTTACTTAAATGTAACACTTGTCTGCCTTGATTTTCATTTGGAAATGAAATGTAGTTCATGTTTCTATGGTCAAACTAAACAGACGTCAGGATGGATGAAGCCAGTGCATGCTTATGAATGAAAAGCACCATGTTCATGGTGATTCATGCTCGTTGAATGTTCTTATATCAAGCAGAATATCTGCTGTGTTTATCAAGGCACTTTTACAGTCGTGAGTGATTTGTTTTCTTCATTGATTCTGCTTCTCATCTGTTAATGGGCAGTTTTGTAAAACAAGCAGTTTTTTCACAGACAGTAAGAAACGCTCCTAAAAGATTCACAAACACTGGAGCAAGTTCAAATGTTTCATTGACTCACTGTGTATGATCGAGACACGCTGACGTCCCAAAAGTCTGATAAGTTATGTGTGTGTTTGGAACTTTGTGAGTTTAGCGCTTCTCATATTATTGGCTTGCAAACACAATTTCCTTGTTTTCCTCACTATTGTAAGTCACATTGCATAAACGCATCTGGAAAATACCTAAATGTAAATAAATGTGTGTTGTGTGTTGTGTTGCAGCTGGAATGTGGTAGCTTCGCTCTCATCATTGTGACTTTTTTCTTGACACTGGTGTTGCTGTATTTCTGGAGTGAAGCACAGAATGATTATAATGACTTTGACTGGTGAGTGTCTCTCGACATTAAATGAATAATTTATTAAATTCATCAAATATTGAACTTGAATGAGTGAGTGTGTGTGCCCTGCGATGGGTTGGCACTCCATCCAGGGTGTATCCTGCCTTGATGCCCTATGACTCCTGAGATAGGCGCAGGCTCCCCGTGACCCGAGGTAGTTCGGATAAGCGGTAGAGAATGGAATGGAAATATTGAACTTCATTGTAAAAGATGAGAAAATATCATTTCAAATTTTTTGACTGTGTAGCTTAGGGTGACCATAAGTGACACTTTTTTCCGGACACGTCCTGGCTTTCGGGCGCATCCTCCGGAGGTCGCATTTGTCAACCACATACGTCATCCAGGTTTATTATTTCAGAAAAGCAACCGTTATGTTTCAAGGTAAGAACGAAACTACAATGATCATGCAAAATAAATGTACATTTTTCCTGGAATGTGAGAACCTCGATGACATAAGCAGTGGACAAATGCGACCTCCGGAGGACGTACCCGAACTGTTATAGGATGTGCCACTGTGAGATTTTAAAGTTGTGTAACATATATAACTTCATACATTCACAAACATGACACTGATGCCAGTTGAGTGTACACAAATAAAAAAGTCAAACCAATTCCTTAGAAAATAACAGTTTGTCTGACTGATGTTTCAGGTTTAATTTTGGGAACTTGGGTTTCTGGTTCCCGTGGTCAGTGGTGTTGTTGGTGGCGGCGGCGGCGCTCTTCACCTACATCGCCCTCCTGCTGGTGAGAACGTTAAACTGCATCAAAATGCTTCAACATCAGTGTGCGTTGAAACCGTAGATGTTGATGTTTGATTTGAATGTTTTGCAGGTCCTAGCTGTTTGTCTTCTGTCTGAAGGTCAGCGGCTTTACCTCCACTGGAGCCACAAGGTGAATGAACTATCATCTTGTGTTGCAGTGATGTCACCTGTGATTTTTTTTGTTGGACTTCCGTGATACATTCAGAATCATGATTTCCGTCTGTTTGTTTTGGTTTTAACACAGATTGGTATCCTGGTGACTCTGAGTTTCTCCATCAGCGCCACAGCTGTCCTCTCTGATCTGTGGAGTAAAGAATGGACCACTCTGCTCCTCTCGTTTCAGGTGGGTCACGTCACCCGCACCTCAGCATGTTATTCGTGTGTCAAATGTAATCTTATGATGGTGTAGCGTCGATTTTGTTTTTCCAGGTGACAGCACCCTATCTTCATTTGGGCGGAGTTTCACTGATGACACTTCTGTCTTGGCCAATAGCCTTACACTTCTTTCGCATGAACAAAAGAGGTACGTGACCCTCTCAGGATGTGTTATTAAAGAGTCGAGTGACGCTGTATTTGTCCTATTAAAAGCTCAGTTGGTTTTTCTCCTGCAGTTTTCCCCTTTTTTCTTTAAACTTGTGTCTAGTTCATCTCTGTGATCATCAGCTGAGTCATGTCTGAGACTCTTTAATAAGGTCATGATAAATGAGAGAGAAAGACAGCTGCACAACACAGACTGAGCTCACACCAGCTGGATGTGATCGCCTCCATCCACAGACCTCTCCATTGTCACAATATCACATCATCTCTCTCTCTCTCTCTCTCTCTCTCTCTCTCCTGTCTTGAAATGAGCCGTGCTAGTTTAGAGATGACATAAACATGCGTCATGCTCATTCTCTTTATTGGCGACCCAGCAGGGTGTTGCAAGATCTAATTGGCTCTTGTTATTGTGACTTTCTTTAATTTCACGCTTTTGATGTTTATTTGTAGTCAGAAATCTGGAGGGAGGGAAGGAGGGAAGGAGGGAGAGAGAGAGAGAGAGAGAGAGGGAGAAGGAGAGAGAGAAAGGAAAAAAGAAAGAAAGGAGGAGGGAGAGAAAAGAGGAGGGAGAGAAAAAGATAACTTCCGAGGCATTTTTCAATTGAAAATTGAAAAATTGACAGAGAGAGAGAGAGAGAGAGAGAGGGAGAAGGAGAGAGAGAGAGAGAGACATCAGATATGCTTTATATATGAAATATAATCTTGTGTTTGTTGTATGGAGTGATGGAGAGAAGGGTTCTTGTGTTTCAGAGAGACAGGTGGTTATCCTGAGTCTGTATTTGGCTGTTCTCTTCACGCTGTATCTGGTGCCGCTGGGCATGTATTCTCCATGTATCCAAGATGAGGGAACCCTGGGACCAGCGCCCATTCTCATCGGACACAGAGGAGCACCCATGGTGTGTTATTTCAATATCATGTTTCTGTGTGATGCTGAAAGCCACATTGGCATGAACAGAGTTGTTTTCTCTTCAAACAGTTAGCACCAGAGAACACACAGCTGTCCTTCGAGAGAGCTGTAGAGGCGGGTGGAGAGGGATTAGAGACTGATGTCACAATCAGGTGAGAGTCTTGTCTCATTCGTTAACATTTTGTTTACGTATAATATTATTTTAAGCGTTGACACATGATGGGCTTTCTCATATATAATACATGTGTTTTGACAGTAATTTACTGTGCATGCTTCTAGGTGTTCTTCTGTATGTGTGATGTTTACTTCCAATGAGTCAAATCTTTGAGATATGATTGAATATAAAGATTTTAATAAGGTTTTTAGGAAGTTTCAAATTGTTGCTAACATAGATCGTACTAAATCAGTCACCTGTGAGGTTCCATGGGTAGAAACGCTGTCTTAAAAGGTGGATGACTATAGTTTAGATATAAATACATACCGATGCCGCATTCACCAGCTCCAGATACATCAACATGTCCAGCATCTTAGAACGGTCAACAGCTGTCATCGCACGCAGTAAAAATGAATTTAAATGTCTCAACATTGCACAGAAGATTTAAACTTCTTCTTTAGCGACCCAGAACACTTTGAGTCATCAGATCTGAGCATCTTTCTATGATTCACTGCTTCAGAACCACCAGCAGACGGTCAATGAGCTTTTCATTCACAAAAGCTGCACAAAGATGTGCTCGTAACGCAAGATCTCTAAAAATACAGATCTGATGTGAGAGTCACAGTGTTGTGTTGAGTTAAAGTGATTAGAGAATATGAATCCTGTTAGTGTCCTCATCTCTACTGAACACTCTATAGGGAACCCCAGGATTGATGACTGGATGCTGACAGTCGTGTATCATCAGATCATATCTGTCACACATCCACGTGCCCGGCAAAGTAATGTAGTTTTGTTCCAAAATGAGACTTTGTTTTTAAAAGTTTTTTATTGTGCCTTCCAATTAATATCAATCAAACTGCAGTTGGTTTGTTTTGATTTAAGCCATAATAACAAAAAAATACAACTAACACAATAAAACATCTCATTTTGGAACCAAACTATATATTTATATTTAGAGGATATATATAAAACATATATAATAAAAAGGTTTTATTTCAGAACAATTGAACTTTGTGATGAAACTTATCAAAACCAAACTTATTCTTGATTATTCTTAATTAATTAAGCTTTGGACCATACCTAAATAAAACTAATACACAAAGAGAAACTAATCAATAATTGTCCTTAATAAAAAATAATAATCCTTAAATGATAGATTTATGGGACAAAATTAAACGAAATTGAGTAAGACACAGAAAAAAAGTAATTAGATGAAATTCCATTAAGTGAATGACTTTTTCTTACTTTACTGACCTGTAATTCTCCAAATTTGTCAAGGTATAACTTGTTTGAAATCGCCTCCTTTTGCCTTTTTTTTTCTTTCTCATTCCTTCATTTTCTTGTTGTTAGTACTATCAATATACTGTCAAAATAGATTTTTAAATTGAGTTGATATTAAGTGTGGAGTCTTTTTGCCCGAGGCTTTTCATCTCACTGACACATAAGAATGTTTTACCAAATGTGTAACAAATTGAGTTGTTGTCGTGTTTCACCCACATGACTTCGGACCATATAAATGTAAAGAGTAAGACACAGGCCAACCAAACACCATTCTTCTGTGGTATTGCTGCAAAGAATCTTTTGGAGCACCTTTATTTTTAAGAGTGTAAAGGACTCACACACGACATTTCTGTCTGCAGTTATGATGGTATTCCGTTCCTGATGCACGACACCACTCTGAGGAGAACCACAAACGTGCACGAGATGTTTCCAAACCGAACAGACGCCCCGGCAGCGATGTTCACCTGGAGCGAGCTGGAGATCCTCAACGCTGGATCGTGGTTCCTTCAGGTACTGATCTAGTGATGTGTGTACGGCACGTGACTGTGAAAACATGTTTGTCTTCACAGAATAAAACCAGTTTTATCAGACAACAGACCAGATTGCCTCAGTGATACGATACAAAGATACACATCCAAAAGTGGTGTGGTTACTGCCCTCGTGATTAACCTCTGAAATCCCTCTGAAATCCCTGCTGGAATCAATAGAGATTAAAGGAGTCTGTCTTGAATTAGGTTTTGCCAGCAGGTAGCATGCGTCACAGTTCCAGTCGACCCTAAAAGACACACGTCTGCGGTCTCGCCCTGTTTAAAGATCAACCGAGAGAGCTTTGATAAAGCATTTATCATGGGATTGTTGTGAAATGCATCCGCTACCTTTGAGCTCCTCGGACAGGGTTGCCAGATCTGCGTAACAAAACCAGACCAATGACCAGTCAAACCACTTCAATCGCCTTCATAATTCATTATTGAAATAATTATACATTTCATTTGTTTTTAATTAAATATATCGTCTTTTCTGTCTCAAGTCAATTCGGGTCTTCATTCATCTGCTAAAAACATGGCTCAGAATGTCACAGTTGCTCGTTGTGTCTCTCCTCAGAAGGACCCTTTCGGTACGGCGTCTTTTCTCGATGTACATGAGAAGGTTCAGATCCAGAACCAGACCATACCCACCCTGAAAGAGCTTCTGAACCTGGCTGCCCAGCACGGGAGTTTGGTGATCTTTGACCTCCGACGGCCACCCAGAGGTCACCCGTACAGAGACACGTGGATCAGTCGCACACTGGAGGTGATACACAACGAATCCTCCATTAACTCCAGTCAGGTGGGTCATGATCCTATGAACTCTTGTTTACTAATGAATGCACCATGAAGCATTACTTTTGATAACTTGTTTGAAAGATGAAGAAGGAGTTATGTGTGTTTATAATGGTGTGTTTTCTGTCAGGTGTTGTGGTTGCCGGCTGATCAGAGGAGTCTGGTACAGGAGCTGGACCCAGATTTACAGCAGACGTCTGGAGATCACGGCACCCTCGCCGAGCTTCAGGAGGAACATATAGTCCGACTCAACCTCCATTACAGCCACATGTCACAGGAGCAGATCAGGTACACAGGAACCCACGTGTTTACGTTGACACGTTTGGCAGACACTTTTATCCAATAGGACTTTATAGAAAGCATGAAGGATATATGAAGAGTTTACATCCAAAATGAGATAACTTTGTTTGTAAAATTTTTCAAAAATCATGTTTTTTATTGTGCATTCCAATTAATATCAGTCAAACTGCAGCAGGTTTGTTTTGATCTAAGACATAATAGCAGAAAACAACAGCTAAAAATACAATAAAACACAATAAAAATATCATAACATCATAAAAAACATGTTTTTGATTTTTTTTTAAACGAACTCCTCATATTTTTATCTGAATTTTTGTTCCTTGGTTATCAAACCCCCTTTGGCAATGCTCCCTGTAATGTTTTGCATTTTTGATCATACAAATTTACTTCTATTTTACTTCAAGTACACTTAAATGTATATTTGAGGTAAAAAAAATACATAATATATATAACAAAGTATGTGCAACATATACTTAAAGTGCAAAATATGTAAATAGTAAGATGTGAGTATAAAGTAAAATTCATTGAAAGTGACAGTCATCATGTACTCACCCTCTCGTCATTTCAAACCTGAATAGCTTTCATTCTTCCGCAGAAATCAAAAGAAGATATTTGAAAGAAAGTTGGTAACAGAAGATTACTGGACCCCATTGACTTCAAAAACCAATGCAAGTGAATGTGGGCCTGTTAACAACTTTCTTCAACATATATCTTCTTTTGTGTCTCGCGGAAGAAAGAGTCGTACAGTTTTGAGTGACGACATGTTTTTTTTGGGGGGGTGAACTATCCCTTTAAAGTAATCTACAAGTAGTGGAGGATACAAAGTACTAAACTAGTTTTCACTGAGTATAATTCAACGTTTATTTTCATCCACTAGTGCAAAAAGGTATTTTATTCTCTAGAAACTAGAAAGTATTAAACTAGTCAAGTATCATAACTATAAGTTCACTTAGTGTAGTTACAGTACAGCTGAAAAACATCAAAACTAGTTTTCTACTAAGTTTACACTTGAATGTTCACTTAAAGGTATACCTTCATCTATTAAAAGTGGCCCAATTTCCCAAGTATTATGAAAATAGTACAGTTAGAGATATACAGAGATATACAGTACTACAAGTACTATATATGTGTACTTACTGCATAAAATCAACTTAAAAGTATACTTCAGTGTACTTAATAAAATGAACTTGAAGTATACAGAGAAAGCTCTCTCGACTCTATAGGGTATTGCACTTTTCTCGTTTCATTTGTCCTGAACCTTACATCACTCACTCTCCTCCATGTGTTTCTCATTTCAGAAAGTATGCATCAGTGAACATCAGTACTAATCTGTATGTGATCAGTCAGCCGTGGCTGTATTCTCTGGCGTGGTGTGCAGGAGCTCATTCAGTGACCACTAACGCTCTTCACATTCTGAAGAAACTCCAGCGGCCGCTCTTTCTCATGGTGAGTGACATCAGGACATCATGAATGAGAAATCTTATTGTGTTTTATTATCATTGATCTCTGTTCCTCACACACACACGCAGACTCCGGAAGACTACAGTTTAATGTGGAGTCTGACGGACATCGTCTCGGCGTTCCTAATCGCCGCTGTTTTTATATTCCACTGGTGAGTCCTGACTGCATACATAAAACAATAAATCTGCTCCTGTCGACTGATGTTGCATTCAGATCGTCTGCAATCGAAAATAAATATTATTAAAGATCACCATATCAACTCAAACATTTCTCATCAAATCCGCCAAATTTCTCATTCATTCACACCTCCATACTCGTCATGTGTTTCAACAATTACACTCTCATTTGATTCAGTTTTTATTGCTTCTAAGACATTTTAAAAGAAACAACTGCGACTAAGTTGATACGACTGTTTGATGAAATGAAATCACACTTCATCTTTCCTCCTGCAGGTGGCGTGAGAGAGGTTTACCTTTCTGGTCTGGCAGCAGACAGGTGAATGAGAACGGACCATACAGCAAGTTCAGGACCGGTAAGTTATCTCATGCGCCATGCTCATCTTTGATTGGCTTGCATCTACAAGATACAGAATTTCCGTATGCATAAAAAACCCCAGAAACATATATTAATAAGGTCATAAAACATATAAATCATAATTTTCCTTCCCCAAATATGTTAGCTTCTATACCCTAATTGTAGATGCACATACTGTATGAAGAGTTAGGTTTCAAAACGAGATAAAAAAGTTCACCTCAAAACTCAACCACAAGACGTTCGACATGTTTTAAGATCTCCCGGCGTCTTCGAAACACAAATGAGGATATTTTACTGTAGATTTCCAGGCCTCCTCATAGACATCATGGTTCTAGTTGTCGTCAAGGTCCAGAAAAGCCGGGAGGTCTTAAAACATGTTGAACGTCATGTGGGTAAGAATAAAAAATAACAATTTTGATTTTGAGGTTAACTTTTCCTTAAAAAATGTAAAAAAAATCATGTTTTGTATTATGTCATCATGTTTTATTGTGTTGGTTAGATGTATATTTTGAGTTACAATGTCTTAAATCAAACCAAACCATTTGCTGTTTGATGTATATCAATTGGAATCAGAGTTATTAAAGTTATGATTTTAGTTTTTTTAATATTTTAAATAAACTTTATTTTTTATTTATGTTTTTATGTTTAATTCAGTTAAAGTTTTAGCCATTTTACTGTATGCTTATGTCATTTTATTATTTATCTGTTTTTTTTAGTTTGTTAAATAATATTAATTCATTTCCATTTCAGTTTTATTTTAGTTTTTGTTTATTATTATAGTTTTAGTGCTTTAAACTTATTTCAGTTTGTTTGAGGCACCATTTCAATTTCTCCTTTACTTAAGTTTTTCCCATAATTTTTAGGTCAATATTTGATTTCAATGAACAGAAACGTTTTCAAAGTTTTAATTTTAGTAAACTAAAATAACCTTGATTGGAATGCACAATTAAAAAACATAAATTTTAATCTCATTTTTGAACAAAACTCTTAATACTGTATGTTATGTAGTATATCCATATATGCTGAAAACATTATGCATCTGAGGGATCTATACTGTACATGTAATGATATATGCGACACATATGGTAATATAGGGTGTCATATATGACATTTCTGGATGGCTTGTTTTTCCTCTTGCATGTGTCTGAATGTGACTGTAGAAGCCTCTGAGGTGCAGGGCATTCGCTGGAATCCTCTGTTCTTTGATGGCCCGTCCCTCTCTCTGGACCCTGATCTCTCCCTGCATGTTTACCCTGTGCATGGCTTCTCTGTTCCCATCTGAACCGCTCATGTGTCTCATTACTGATCTGTGAGCAAGCCACTGTGACGTTTCTCTCCGTATGGCAGAGCTCAGTGACGTCTGGTCCATCTCCAGCATCGGCGTTCGAGGAGAACCTCACAACTCACCAGCCCCACCGAACCTGCCCACCATCTCAGAAGAGCCGCCCGTCTGATACAGACATCTGTGGGAAAGAGATGTGGATGGACCACAGCATCCGTGAGATCTTTATTTTGTCCGTTTCAACATGAGCTTCAGACAAATGTGATGCTGCATAGAGTTCAGCTTCTGATGCGAAGCCGTTCATGATACCTCACTGACCCAAAGAGAAAAAAGGAACGTTTTTATAGTCCTGCCAAAGTGGCAAAACGCAGTCCCAAAAGGATGTTGTCGAGAAAATTGATTCATATTTTGAATTTCAGGATGAACGGAGTTGCATATGACACTATATTTAACATGTTTATATCATGTTTAAAGTTCAATTTGGTATTTAAAATTATATTTTAAGGACCATTTGGATTTGTGACAGTTTTAAAATGTTAGCACATTTTTCATTTATGACCAATTATTATTTAAAATGTTAATTAAAAAAGAATGTAATTATCTAATTTATTTATTTTAAGATTACTATAAATGAAGAGTTTGGTTCCAAAATTCAAATTTTGTTAATTATTAAAAAATACTTTTTTCATTGTGCATTCCAATTAATATCACTTAAACTGCTCAGTAATGATGTTTTGGAATCAAACTCTTCAAACACTGCTGTATAATTCACAATAGTTTTTTTATCTAATGACATTTTGAGGGTTGCAGAAATGTGCTAAACATAAAAATGTCACAATGCGAAACATCGAGTCCTATAAAATCCTTTGATTCTGTGTAAAAGTAAATCCCTCAGGAAGTACTGCGTTGGTCAGATATATATATATCACGATACATGTTCATGTGTATAATGTGATATTTCAATGCTACTTCTTCATAGAATACTGTAGTACTACAATGGTAGTGCCATAACACGTTTACTTTAGTGACATATCAACTGTATTTTTATTAGTTGGTTGGCACGAGGAGATGAGAGGTCATTCTGTTTCTCCTGCTTCTGTGAAGTTATTTTTCATCATGTGAATGACTCGGTTTGCCTGTTTGACATCCTGATGCACAAAGTGTAGCGCACGGCAAAAAAAAACTAAGAAACTGCTCGTCATTGCAAAGGCATATTTCAGACCTCTTTGGAAACATTGAAGATGTCCGTTTCATTGCATGATGTCACTCAATCATGAATAAAAATCAGACAATGTGAAATTGTTAGTTCTGATAAAGAGCTTTTACTTACTGAGAAATATCATCAGCTTGTAGTGACAAACGTAATTATAATATAGCCACTGTTTCCAGTCAAGTGATGAGTGAAGATTTGGGTTTGACGTTTACTGAAACTCCAGACATGAGCTTTCCATTGAATGATGAAACCATTTGCCTGTATAAATGCAATGCCTAGTATGTTTCTATTTAATCTGTAACATATGTTTGTATATGTGACTGTAAACCGATCTTAAACAGAATTCTGATAAGACGTTTTTGTTGTGACTATATAAACATCTTAACTTCAACAGCTTTAAAAATGACATTTGTGTTTTTATTTAGCTAATGGTTTCAAGTGTGCTAGAAGTATGCCTTTAAATAAGAAAGTATGATCTCAGTCTACTTATTATGGTCTCGGAAATACTTAAAATGACATTCAAGCATACTTACAGTTTATATAGCCTTTATACAGTACATGTTCTCACTTTTGGAGAACTTATGTTAATGAAGTCTTCAAAGTGTGTTACTTGTGTTTACTGAAAAAGAAAACTTAGCTTTGTATACTGTGCTGGGCTGGGCTATATAACACCAGTTTTACGGCACTTATGCATTTTGTTGTCCTTATGTTGTTCCAATTGCTTTTATGGTTGACCTCATTTGTAAGTCGCTTTTGATAAAATACATTACTAAATGAAAATATAAAGATCCGATTGATTGGCTCATTTAACACTTTTTTGTTTTGTTTTAAAATATGTCTCATAAACATACATGTTCAAAGCTTTTTTCCTCAATAAAATAAAATTGAAGTATGCTTTTTCACCTATAGATTTTTGTGAAGAAAGCCAACTTAAAAGTGAGGAAAGGTCATAACAACAAGAACCACAATATAGCTGCAAGCACCCGAAAACGCCGCAAGCACATTCCGAGGTGTTGATGAAGCGTGTAAAGTTTTGTACCGGTAGATCTGAAAATGGCTGATTTATGGCCTCAAATCCATTTTTGGGTCAACTATGTAAAGGTTGCGACCTCATTACTCAATCACATGTCTGTCAGGTCACGTCCGGGCGGCCCAGTCCAAAAATAGTGTGAGCCAATTTTCATAAAATGTGATCACAATATTTAGGACTAGAAACGAAAAAACGCAATACTGTAATTTTCAAGATGGCCGTTACTGTAATGAGCAGATGTAACGCATGGAATGCGATGAGCGCGAAGAGTGGATGACATGTGCCAAGAAGAATTTCTATACACCATTGGGTTCAAAAGGTTCAGCTATTTGAAAAGTGCATCTTTGAACTGCTGGTGGCGCTATAGAGTGAGTGCTAGAGACCCCATAACTGGTCACATGACTAATGAGTACCACCACTATGAGTGTACCAAGTTTCATCATTTTCCTACGTACGGCTCAGAGGGGTCACATAGAGTCCCATTGGGGAAGAAGAAGAAGGAGCTCAAGAATGATTCATATAAGAGACAGCAAACATGTAACATTAACTGCGAATAAAGCTCAGTGTCAAGACCTTAAATATTATATTACTTTCAGAAAGCAATTTTTTCAAATATTAATTTTGATAAAAAACTTTATTTGATAACTCATATGTTGCAATTACATAAAGTGACAAAACAGAACTTTCATCGCATCATACAATAAATTCATCAACACGTCTAGTTAGATTAGTTGGGCTCTTACAAAATGTCAGTCACATTCTGTGACATTTTAATACAAACAAAGGCCATAAATTAAATTATTGATAAATATAATTAACAATAAAAGGAACCATGTTTGCATTCATAACTAAGCATATATTACAAAAACATTTCTTTTGAAAGTGTATGTGGGGTCTTACTACCAGACCACTGAAATAGCGGCAAACATCCTTCATATCATTCCACAACATCACTTTACCCATAAGGTTTCTTAAGGTATTGAGACAGTTGTCACGTGGCTCACGCAGACTGAAATAAGGCTGTTTGTATATCATTCCAACATCTCTTTGCCTTGTGCTTTTCTCTTTAACATCATCTAAACAGAACTGTGACTCGGATGTACTTCAGATGAATATGACTTTATGGACGCTGATCCACAGAAGAACAATAATCATGTAAACACAAGAAACAATGTTAATATGTGCTTTAATATAACCTGTAAAAACAAAGTTCCTCATCTTTCAAAAAGTATTAAGGCTTGCAGTGTTACAAAGTTAATATAAATAAAATTGCACAAGTTCATAAACTGAACACAAACCAAATTATAAAAGCTGAATTATCATGCGTTTTTCACAGCACATTTACAGTGTAAGCACATAAATACTCAACGTCATCGGCTCAGAGCCGTTAATGTGAGGACGACATCGAAAATTATTTTTAATGACACGCCTCTGTATTCAATCCATTTCATTGGTACCTAAATTTTACATCATCACATATGACTCTGGAACACAAAAAAAAACGACTAAAATGAGTTTTGCGTAGCGGAGAGCTGGTCAGAGAGCCGGTCAGAGGTAGTCATCCTCACTGGAGGTGGATGAAGAGTCGTCGTCGGGATACACAGAGCCCTGAGAGCTGGAGGACGGTGTGCGGCTCATCGTCCACAGCTGAGCTGCGAAGACCCGCCCCCAGCTGCACGGACGACCAATAGGCCGCAGCAGACGCACCAGCTCCGCAGCCTCGCGCCAATCAAACGTTCACTTGCTGTGGCCGCGAGAATTGCGCTGTTTACTCATGGAAGTCAACATCTGGCTAATGTAAGACGTCAACAGGTCGTCCATTTTATAACCCTGTGATGAAGAAACAAGAAGTTACTTCAAGTATACTTCAAGTTTGGTTTATCAAGTATGTTTTGTGGGTCACTATTAAGGAAACTTTTGTAAATATACTTCTTTGAAAAGGATGGTATTGTAGACCACAGCATGGCTAGTGCAGTAGAGATCAAATAAAAGTCTCTCACCAGTGATGTCTCACACAGAAGTTTGCTTCCCTGGACCAGGTTTCCAATGGTGATGTGAAAGTATGTGTTTCCAGAGCTCCAGTTTGAGATCTTTGTGAAGGGATACGTGGTTAAAATATCCTGTGGACAGAGAATGAACACAAGGTCACTCTATGATGATCACTACAAAGACAACACCACTATGAAGAAAGCTCACACACACCTTGTTCTTGGGGTCGATCAGACTGACTCCATGTTTGTTGATGGCTATGAGGAGGATCTCGGGGAAGTTTGGCTCAGTGGTTTGCTGCATTGACAGATTTTATAAAGACTTTATGTTTTGTTTCTTGAAGAAACACTTGTGCGCTTTATAATGGTTTTGTGGGAGTGTTACCTTCACTTCAAAGAATGCGGAACCAAACGTGGGCCATTTGAAAAGGATCTTCAGAAACATCAGCTTGGCTTCCTCTCTCGATTTACCAGCATGTTTGTTGAAGTACGCCACTATCGACTGCAAAACCATTCAAATCAAACATATTCTGGGTCAATGCAACTAAAGGGACATTTGAGAAAATGTCTAAAAGAAACATTGTGTTTAAAAACAAACCCTCTTCCAGTCGTCCGGAGAGAGCTGGCGTATCAGATCCTGAGGAATAAGCTCCTTTAGCATCTTGGGAATGCTGGGAAAGTGAGATTTATCGTCTTCAAATTTGACTCGGTAGATGAGAGCTCCAAGCTGGAAAACCTCCTCTCTGGAGCACTTGTGATATCCACGAAGATATTTAGGAAGTTCCTACACACAAAAAGTGTTGAGATCTTTTTAATGATGTCTTAAGTCACAATTCTGTTGTTTATGAGCCATATGTGACAATAGAGTATTTTGATGTTCATGTGATATCTTGATCACCTGATAATAATGAAAGATCGAGTCTGCAAATGAATCTTTCCCTGGAACTGTGGTCGTCCACAATTTCTTCATGAAAAACACCTGATAGGTCAATGAAGGAACTATACCTGAACATCAGAGAAAGACACTTTAGCATTTATTTGCTTTAAAGTAAAAAACAACTAATAGGATTTACTTATTTTCATGTGTTATTTATGCAAATGTATTTTTTTCAAAAAATGAAAAGGAAACTTTTCTTTTAAAAAGTAAAAATTTTTCAAGTCAACTTTTCTTTACTTAAAAAATGAAAAGTTTATTTCACACAGATTTTTTAAGTAAAGAAAAGTTGACTTGAAAAATGTTTACTTTTTAAAAGAAAAGTTTCCTTTTCATTTTTTTCAAACACTTTCATTTATTAGGAAAAATGTTTTTTAAAAAACTGTGCGCAAAAACTAAAAAAAACCTTTTTCTATAATAAAGTTTACATTTTTCAAGTCAACTTTTTTTTAAAAAAGTGTGCGAATTAAACTTGACATTTTGAAGTAAAGTATTCTTTAAAAAACGCTGGGCAAAAAATGTACACAGTTTTTTTTTAAATGAATTTCTTAGGACTTTATGGGATTATATTCACAGCCGTACCATCTTTAGCTGGCCTAGCTTTCTTTATCCAGTCAGTCAGATGACGAACAAAGTCAAAGAAGAAATCGCCCTCCGGTACACTGATCACCTACAGCACAAAAGCACAGAAATAAAAGACTTGATTTCAAACATCTATTATGAACAAATGACTGCAAAAGTGATGTTATGGATAGTTAGGTCACAATAAATGCCAATGTATTTCTGATGTCACTATGATGTTTGATGTTCTAGCTAAACAGATCTTCTAAACAGACCTTATCAGAAATCTTGACAAACAGACTGAATCCTTCAGGTGATTTCAGCAACAGTCTGCCGGAGATGTTCAGACAGAAATCTTTGGCTTTTGTGCTGGACTCCACTTCGAACGCCTGAAACAGACAATTAACATTCATTTAAATGTCCATCACATCACTGTCATGCTGGTGAGATATTAACATGAAAGACATCAATAGATCCGCCAGAAATAAATCATTATAATATACCGTGCTTATGTTGACATATTAAAGTTAAAGAAAGATGTGAAATCTAGTTTTTCATTTATAACTTCTCAGTGATGTCTGTGGTTCACATCGCTGGCAAGAAAAATGTTTGATTCATCAAAACATGTGAAATTGTGTCACACCTCATCTGTGTCATCAGGGAAATAGACTTTGTGAAAGATCTGCGTGGTCTTGTGTTGAATCGCCTCGACTTCAACCAGGTGAGGAGGATACTTACGCGAACCGTTCCTGACACATAAACAATAAATGATTCATACGTGAAGAGCACTAAAGCAGATGCCTCATGAACTAAAAAACAACATCATGATTCATGAGTGGCCACAAGCTCAGAATGAAGAAGAAAAACACCAAACAAAAAGCAGAAAAAGAAAGAAAAGGAATTTGATTAAAAGTGAAAAGTGTTGGTTAGTGACATCATGATTGAATGTTTGTCCTGAGACTGAAAGTGTTATTCTGTCCAAAACCATCACTATCTTCTATTCTGTTTTTGTTGTTTTTGCTCCATTCTCTATGCTTATTTTTTACTTACTAGATTTTTTTAATTATAAAGTTGAAACATTTTGTCCCCTTGGAATTATCTATCAGAGTTATTCACATATTCTTATTTCATGACCACTTATTTAAATGATGTGATGTTTTTTTCTTGATGTTGTGTACATTTAGAAAAGGTTTTGACCAATTCTACTGGAATTCAAAAACATCGAAGCTCAATATCTCAAAACGTTATCATTCCAAGTCAGCGATTTAGATCACTTTATCACTTTATAAAACGGTCAGTTCTGGTCCTTGATTCTGATTGGCTGAATGGAGTTCTAAGCCGTTATAAAAGTCCCCGGTAACCCACTGCTTCTTGGGGCTTATTGCTTTATTATTGTGATTCGGGGTTGTTTTTATAATTTAAATATAATAAAACAGACTTGAAAAAATGATTTGAAAAATTTTAAATGTTGCCGCCATAATAATCAGAAATTCAACTAAAGGCACTAAAATAATGAGGACACAAAGAAATAAAACCTGAACTAAAACTAGTACTGAAATAAAACATAAATTAAACCTACAGTATAAAGCAATATATGACAATCACTGATAATATAATAAAATGGCAAAACAATTACTAAAAATAACATGAATACTAGAAATATATAAATAACAGCTTGTTTAAATATGATCTATTAACAAAAACGAATAACTTCGTTGTGATTCCATATAAAAATATGACACATAAAAAAGTTGCCTCGTCAAGGTTTTCTGAGGACTCATGTCACCGTGGTGACCAAAATTGAGGTCTCCACGGGCAAAAAGCTTATTAATCGTACAGAACAATTTTGATGAAAAATCTAAAAATCTAAAAGTTTTATATGGTCTTTAGGTTTAGTAGTTGGGTTAGGGGATAAAATATACAGTTTGTACATTACAGTTTATTCACCGTAAAGCTTTCTGGAGTCTCTGCATGCAGTCCGAAGCCAGTGGATGATGTTTCTTGGACTGCAGGAATCTCTGAACATGTGGTAACAGAACATTACTGGGAGAAAAGAGACCAGTACACAACCAGAGCAGCTCCCAACCCTTCTCCTCACTGTACCTGCAAACAAACAAACAAACAAACAAACAAACAAACAAACAAACAAACAGCTTTACTGACGGGCAGAGAAATCTGACATCACTTTAAATCCAGCCTCTGTTGGTGCCCTACGCAAGATTTTAGATTGTGCCCCTACTATACAAAATAAGTAAGTCAATACATAAAAATATCATTTTTAAAAGCAAAATTAATATTTATTTTAATATAACATGAATTGTGATTAACATAAATAGGAAGTAAATAAATGACAAAAAATATTTGTAATAAAAACGTTTCAATGTTTGAAAATAACGCTGAAAATAAAATAAAACTTTCTCATTAATACTGTTGTTGAAAATTAGAGCTCATAAACAAATATTTAATTATTATTATTATTATTTAGCTGACATCACTAAAAATCCATTATTCATATGTGTTGTTCATTGTGTTCTGAGGCGGCTGCATGCGTGTGAACTCACTTGATGTGGTTGTCTGTCAGCTGTTTGATGATCTGACAGAAGATCTCGTCTTTCATTGGCTCCGCCTTGAGCGCCCCCTCAAAGATCTGATCCGTGAGCTCGTTCACAGAACGCGTCCGCTTGGACGGATAATCACCAGTGTATTTCATCAGAGGTGCAAACGGAGTCAAGGACGGTTAACTTTTAAAAATCAAATCCACAAGTGTTCAAAGTGAAGTGTTTGAGAGAGTGAAGGATATCGATGAAGGCCATGCACGCCTCCTGCGAGAGCTCCTCGTGACTCACACATTTCTTCAGAAGAGCTTGTTTGATGGGTTCTCTCGTGCAGCTCCACAGTTTATCTTTCCCGCGGTTCTTAGTGATCATCACTCTGCTCAATGTGTGTTTGGGAGGAGGTCTGGAGGAACAGACGGGGTCAAACACAAGAGGGAAACATAAGTCTGAGGTCTCCTTTTGATTTGGTGCTATTACAATCCAGAGGTGTAAAGAGTACCTGAAAACCATTCTTGATCTTAACACCACTTGAGTATTTTACTCATACTGAATGTAGACTCAAAGCAACACTAGACCTAAACACTTAAGGGCGGGGGGTCCGATTTCCGAATTACGCTTGTTTAGACAAAGTCGGGCGGGGTACCAAAACAACCTTGTACCCAATCAGCAGTAAGATGCACAGTGCACAGGATGGACATTAGTCGAGCTGAGTGTTGACGAAAGCGAAAGATGGGGGTAGGGGTGTGTCTGTTTTGGTGATTTGAACATCCACAATGGCTATGAGAAATCGGACATCCCGCCTTTAAGAGACATGTCGGTGAAAAACAAGAAACTGTTGATTCGTGAGGAGAGCGATCGCATCAAACTGAACACCTCAAAATTGCAACAAATCAAGGTCAACACCGTAGCCTACGTCCATTACAGACCCCCCGAGTCTCAGTTAAGCTCAAGTGCTCATAAGGAAGAAAATATCCTTCAAAAGTTTCTTCAGTAAAACGGATGAATATATTAAAAATGTGAAGTAGAAAATCACAAAAGTTAAATCCTTTTTGCACTGGACATGCCGGTCTTGGCCTTATCGCCGGCTAACACCAACATTGTCAACTACCTGAAAATGCATTCACATTAAGAAACCATGTTGACAACTTAAGGAAAAATTGCACAAGATAGAGTACCTTAAATGCCCTGTAAAATGGTAATATTGCTTCTTCTGTAGCAGAAGTAGTGATTTCATGTGTAGTGGAGTAAGAGCAGCGCCAAGGTTGTTGAAACATATGTATAGGATAATGCAATGTAAGTCTGGCAAATGCATACAAAGTAGGCAAAAAGATACTTAAGTTCAGTTATTGAATACATTTACTCCAATACTTTACACTACAATCTAACATACTTGCCCTCTTATTACCACCAAAAAAGAAATATTCATACAACATCTTAATTAACATAAATATTAAAACAGTGTCTGATGAGTCTTTTTATTATTGAGATCTAAAAAGAATCACCAGCGAGTGAGAAATCCATAGACCTAAAAGTAAAATGTCTGGATGCATTACAGTAAAGAGAATACAATAGATGATTTATTTTTGTCCTTATTTCTAGAGTCTTTTTTCTCTACAAAAGTGTATTTTCTGCACTATAAAGTGTAAATGTGAGTTGAATTAACTGTCAAATTTCTTTTGATATCTGGGTTATTTTCAGGGAATATAAAGTAAGCATGCAGGAATAGACGAATCACCTGACTAACTGAGAAATGAACTATATCAAACCTATATGATGGTAACTGATAAACAGGAAGAGGCGAATGACCTGAAGTAGTCGTAGGAGAACTCCTCCAGCGTGTACGGCTTGATCCTCTCTGAACTCTCCATCAGCGGAACGTGTGAAATCCGGACCGACTCCTGACGTTGGTCTGGTGTCATGGTAACCAAAGCCTGAAGGCACACAAGAGCGAGAGAAAACCAGACAGGTAGAGAAAATGAGAGAGAGCATGAATCATGAAAGCAGGGTTATTTTTAGACGCTACAGATCTTTATTACCACAATGTCAGGGGAAGGTCTGATGATGGTGGGCAGCACGTAGACACAGTCTGCGGGGAAATCTCCCCTCTGTTTGGTTCTGTCGTTGGTTCCGTGGGCCCAGCCTGACGTCATGACCTGCTCGCCCGTGTCCTGATCCAAGAGAATCAGGTCACCTTTCACGAAGCTCAGGAACGTTGAGTCATCACTGGCTGATCATACAGAAAGACAAAACACGCTTAACTTACTAGACCGTTAAGATTTCTTTGGTTAAGCAGCACCACCATCCTCCAATGTCGAACCTGTGCTGGGATTGTCCTGTAAGGCCACAACAAACTTGGATCTCTTCCTGAGACCCTCTAGGAAGGTGACCACCAGGTCTCGTATGTCCTCGGCGTTGTTGGAGGTGAAGGTGTATTCCTCCCCTTTCATGGTGGCCAGAGTGAAGCTTTGGGCCTGACGTTCTCCTCCTCTGACAGAACAAGAGAGGAAACATCTTCACCTTCATCTTCATAGCTCAAGTCATATCAAACATCTAACGAACCCCCGAACCACCCACCTGCTGCTGGAAACACCGGTGATCTCCGGGAAAGAAAGTTCCAGAAGAACCTGCTCCTGTTCGTCCACAAAATAAACCCCCGTCCAGTTCACAGCCACTATCACGTCATTCTTGGGAAGACTGGGACCTACAGACAGAGAGACAGAAACACAACATCCTAATAAACATAAAAGCAACCAGTTGTGGTTGGAAACATTTCTGTTTGTGACAAGACATCTACCTGAAAATTTAAAGGCTTCATAGAATCTTGAGAATAACAAAGGCCACTTGTAGCGAGCGAAATCCACCACTTCTTCTTTGACCTTCTGCGGGTCGAATCTCTTCTGAGTGTAGATGCCCTTGAAGACAAACAAACCTCAATGAATACATCACAAAGATTAAGTTTTCATTTCCGTTTAATAGTAATCTTTTCTTCACTTTTTTGATCAGACTACAGGAAGAAAAGATCATGTTTGGCATCATTCATTTTTTTAAGCACAAACTGTGAGGAACGACATATACGCCAACTTTTGATATCATGATAGCCGCGATGCAAACGTCAGATATCGTGATAATTTAAACACAAGTTTATGGAGTCACGATAACTTTAATATCACATTTTGGTATCATGATAAATGGATTAGTAGATTCATATATCGTGATCAACTGTGACAGTTAAATTCCCAGCACCAGGCATCACAAAACCTGAAGATCACCTTTGGTATCATGATAAACAGATATGCAGTTTCTGATACTGTGATAATTTAAATATCAACATCTGATGGCACGATTTCTAGAATATCAACTTCTAGAATTGTCGGCACCTGGCATCACGATCAGTGTTGGGTAAATTACTCTGAAAAGTAATGAATTACTAGTTACTAATGACACATTCAATAATGTAATTAGATTACTGTAAAATGAATCTCTCCAAAAAGTAGTTAATTACTTATTACTTTTTATATCCTATATCAACCGTAATTAGAACTGATTCAAGGATAAACATGAAATAATTTTTTTACCTAAAAAAAATTATAATATAAAACAACATAAAGTAATATTTTTAATATTAATATTAACTGACCAAAGTATAACAAATGGGAGAATTATGATTTTAAAGTTAGATTTAGAATTTTGATGTCAATTCCACTAATGCACACATATACATACTGTATATTACACACAGTATTTAGGTTAATTACATCTGAAGTCACTGTAATCAAATTACAGAAAAAATGTCTTAATCACTTACTTAAATTTTTCACGGGGAAAGTAATTAAATTACAGTAACTAATTACTTAGTAACAAGTTACATCCGACATTGATCACGATAGATGGAATATCAACTTCTGATATCATGTTAACAGGATATCATATTTAGTTCAAATAAAAATGTAAAGTAAAATATTTGACCTCTCTTTAAGTATTCATATTTTCCTAATTTGTGTCAGGAGTTGTTGAATAAAATAAAATGAGTCCATGATTAAATTATGCTCGAAGCATTCTATTTTCATTTAGTCCCTTATACACAGCACATATGCATAAGTTCAAAGATCATAATAAAAAGTGGGTATATATCATTATTCTTACATTGTAGTTGGGATGTTTAAAACATTCATAAATGGCATTTCTTTAACGGGAAAATTATCTAAATGTTCTTAGAACATATTTTTGTTGGCTGTTTGAGGTCGCATTGACCTTCATACTCTTTTCCATTTCATTATAAATGTTAACAGTATATAATCTTTCAAATATCAGTAACAGTTATATTTCATTCTGAGAATACCTTATTGTTTATGTGAGTTATACTGTATGACATTCTTGCTTTTTTCACCTTTTTGTGAGCAGCCATGATGAGCTGAGACCATCTCTCCACGGTTTTGGCCGTGCTGATTTCTCTGTCAGGGACGTAGGACGGAATGAGACTCAACAGACGTTCTACAAGAATCTCTGAGCCGTAGTCCACATAATACTGCTGAGACGCCAGCTCCGCCAGATCCTCCTCCTCCAGGAAAATAAAGACAGAGAGGAAAGATAGAGAGCAAGAAGCATGTGCAAAACAACATAACAAAGGTGTACATAAACAGACAAAAGCGAGTGGGAGAAATGCAAAGAAAGAAGAATATATTCCCTCCTTAGAACTTGTGGCCAGTGAAAAACACAAACACATCTACACTGACATTCAAAAGATTACAATCAATTCACTAAAATTGTTGGTATGATCTCAAAAATGTTTAGTTTGAAATGCTTAAATGTGTGAATTTATTCTTAAGAAATTAAATATCGACTTGAATAATGAGGAAAATTGCCCAAATATAACAGATTTAATTGATAATTTTTTAGTCACAGAAATATTGTGTTGATAGTTTTCTGTTATTCTAAAACATTTCATATATCTTACCCTATCGCATCGATACTCCCCGAACTTCACCCCTCGTACGATCTGCTGGTAGATGAGGTTTGTAGCTACGGCGTCCCCAGCCGGGTCGTGCCAGGGTGTGAAGATCTCCTTCCTGAAGAACAGCCTCCAGGGGGCGTTACGCTCCTGAGCGCCCTGCTCTTTAGCATACTGCTCACACTGAGACACAGCGTCCATCACGTGATCACTGCCGCTGCCCAGAGACGACACCTGTCACAACATACAGTGTGTTTCAGAACAAACACCATTGAGAGCGTGTGCCTCGGATATAATCAAAGAAATGAGAGGAGAATGGATCACACACACCTTGTCAAAGAGCGCGATGTAAAGAGAGAAACCGAAGCGATCTTGAAGGTTGATCTTGTCTGCCAAAGCGCTGCAGAGCTCCATGGCCGTGGTGGCCGAATCTGTCAACAGGGTCTTGGTGGTCCCGTCCATGAACGTCACCGGAAGCATTATCGGCTTCTTAGACTTGGTGGCCTGGGATAAACATTGTGAAGAGAGGAGGTTTATTACTGTACACGTTTTGTTTTAGGGCTGGAGAGACACAAGTATCAGATCGGGGTCACTGTAAAGATGTCATATGTTTGAACTTAAAAACAGTTTCAAAAGATGCCTTTGATTTAAATCAGTTTTATAAGACTTTTTAAATCTAGTTGCAAGTTCTAACATTTTAAATCAGTTGAATATTATTTCAATACAAGTGATGTTTTATTTGTTTGTCTTGATGTATATTTGTGTTGATCATGTACCTGAAGCTCCAGCCAGGAGGGAGGCTGTGTCCGGGTACCGTTGACAAACGTTCTCCTGAGTCTCTCTTCACAGTACGGAGCATAACCAGCTGGACCTTCATTCATAAAGTTCCTCAGATACTAAACAAAGAAAAACTGTGAAAAACTGATCGCAGTGTCCACCCTTAGGAAATTTGTGCAGTAATCACGTTTTTTTAATGTTTAAAATAATGCTAACAGGCTCATCACTAATACAGAAAATGAAAACGCATGAAGAAGAGACACACGCTCTTGAAAGTCAATTTAATAAAGTATATTTTAGTTCAAATATGGTTTAAGTACAATCTACTAAGATTAGTGTACTAGGACTTGAACTTGTAAGTGTACTCCAAAACTTCTTTGCACTTAAGTGGCGCCTTTTTAGATAATAAAAGCCTACTTTTGAGTGTATACTTTAAGTGTAAGAGTTTACTTATAGATATAACAATAGTTAACAAGTTCAATATTTATTAGTACACTGAAAAATAACACATCGAAATATACATTATAGTCTCAGAAAACTACTATACTATAGTGACTGTACATACCATACCATACCATCCCACACTACACTAATACTACTATAAGTTTCCTTAAAGAATTCCTATTTATGAACTCACTTTTATTCTTTTAATCAGTTTAAGATTTGAAGTAAATTCGTATTATCACATTGTACAAAGGAATCACATTCATAAGATTAGAAGTACTTAAACAGCACCCTTAAACCCATTTAAGTTTTTGGGAATGGGAACAGTTTACATGGAAGCCAAATTTCTCACCTTCACAAACTTCTCAGAGGGTGCGAAACAGCCCACACAGAGAGAAATGAGGATCCAGCCGCGGGCGTGACTGCTTTTAGACGGATTCTGTGTCAGCTGCTTACAAATCTGACAGTAGATCTCATCTCTGACCCAAACAAGAATAAAACCATCAATCTTTCATCTTTACATCAAAAATATACCAACGATTCTGAATGATGTGTTTGTGTTTTATGAGTGTCTCAGGTCAGACCTCAGGCCTGGACGGAGGATGCCGTTTCCTATTATGAAGTGTAGCTTCTCCAGGTTAGACGTGGGCCTGTCCTCCAGCATGCTGTTCCCATGTACTGTATATTCACCGTCATTCAGACGCTTGGTCACCTGATCCAAAAGAAAACAAAATCTGTCTTCAGGAGTCAAAGAAAGCCAAACAAGATGAGAGAAGTGATGTAATGCCATCGCCATGGCAACACCATCACTTACCTCCTCAGTAATCTTGGACTTTTTCTTAAGGGTGAGCGACACCAGTTTGTGACGCACGCTGCTCTTCTTATGACTGTCTGTGTGAGTGTTCTGGAAGAGGTGGACACATGGAGGAGATTGTTTAGTTAAATAGAACAGCGATCTCCATCACGTCTTGTGTGTAACGGTTAAACTCTCTCACCTCTCCATCTCCCTGCAGAGCCTGAAGTTCTCTCTTGTAGGTTTTCTTGCCGAGCGTCTCGTAGATCTTGGTCATGACGGGGATCTTCTCGCTGCCGTCAGTGATGGCTGTGTGATATTTTGGTTCTGGAAGGTCACCCATGAACCTGAGAATCGTGATCCACACGGCCAGAGCAGCCTGGAGGAGGAGAAGAACCGAAACTCCATCGGAAAAAATATGTGAAGTGTGTAAGCAGAATCACACAAAGTTTCATGTGTTGTGGGTTTTATCATAAATTATTTGAAGTTATTTGGGCTAATAAATTAGGTTGAGGTGTTTTTTTTCACTATCAAATAGTATATTTTGCAGAGCGTGCAGTGCATTCTGGGATTTTGGATCTGAAAGCAGCGCAATGGGGGCTCAGAGATGACATATTTTTGAATACAAATTCCAGAAGCGAGTTTGCTTTTAGGACTTGCGGTCTATTTATTTTTTTAATTGGTTTTTGGTAAATCGTACGATATAAGGTCTGTGGTAAACAAAACCTCTAAATATTTCCCACTTGTGATTTTTTAAAGCCTTATTGTGTCTTAAAACGACGGTTACTAACAAGTTGCTAAAAGCGCCAACTTCCTTTGGCGGGGACATAGACGTCATCGAGCATATATAAAGCAAAATAATGCAACATGAACACAAATCTCTTAAAACATAGATGCGGTTTCATTCACGCAGTAATTACTTACCAGGGAACACATATTTAATAAAATTTGAAAGAGTTTTCGGAGGCTTGTTGGTGGTGACGTTGCTACCGCGCGACCTTAAGTGTAATATTTTAATAGCACCATGTTAGCATTCTACTTCTGCCGATTGTATTTCGTTTTCAAAAGTAACAAATGTGGTGTTCATTTGTAACGATCATCTTAATAGACAAAACGTGTTAATATCATAGACCTTTGTTAATCACAGAGCTTATTTTTTGCGATCTTCCAAAAGTCTACGAGAAAAATGCCCAGGCTTTCGGTCGAGGGAACCAGCACGGCGCTAACTTCCGGGTCAGCCTACGAAAATAGGTCATCTCTGAGGTACAGGTTGAAAAGGTCGCAGGTCACATACCAGCTGATCTCCTTCATCCTCATGAAACAGCAAAGGTTGTTTGAGCGGCCGCCGTACGTAAGTGTGTGTGGTCGTGCCCTGGAAATACGTGGCGGAGAACTTGGCAAATTTGTACTCGGACAGGTCCTCCTCATCCTCCTCCGGGAGAGGAAGAGCTTCATCAAGATCCTCCTCCTCTAGTTCTCTGTGTGTTCTCTCCAGGTCCTGAAAAACATGCGGTGACACGCTCAAGACCTCAGTTGAAACAAATGCAAACTCACTAACGCTTCGTCCTCACCTCAAATCCAGCCGGTGCTTGTCCCTCCTGACCAGGAAAAGAGTTGGTTGTGCCCAGGAAGCCAAACATCTTATCCACCATCTCAGAGTCATTGACGGGCTCGTGCCGAGCTCTCTCCATCTGATCTAACATTTCCTTCTTTCTCCTCGCCTCTTCTTTCTCTTTCTTCTCTAGCTCGGCGTCCTCTCGTGCCAGCTGCGCCAGACGCTCCTGGTGCATCTTCTCAGCCTCCTGTTTGGCCTTCCTGGCGCTCATCTGGTTCCTGAGCTTCTGTTCTTCTGCCAGACGCATCTTCTCCGCCTCTAGACGCCGTCGATACTGAGACGCACAGAGAAAACATCTCAATGCACTTTTGTTTGGTCGTCTATACAGAATAAAAACAGACACATTCGAGGAACAAAACGGATAAAAAAGCGATCTTCACCTCTCCTTTGAGTCTCTTGAAAAGTCTGCGGGCGATCATGCCTCTGGTGTAGGCCTGGATGGTGATGACGGCCCAGAGTCGATGTCTGAAGGCCCGGCGCACCAGAAACCCTCGACAGTCGCTCTGAAACAGGGTAATTCTCTGTCTTGTGATGTGGTACGTGTGATACAGTTTACGAGATCGATACAAGGCCTGCAGACGTGAGAATCCAGCGCGCATCTATGGGAGAGAAGACAACCGATTCAGAAACACAATTAAACGGTGTACAAACTTCTTGACATTTTTTAGACTTACCGCGCCATAATTCTTCCGACAGAAATAACCCCTCCATGTCTTCTGGATAAATATGGCCGACTTCTTCATTTTCAGAAAATTAGATCTGTGGGAAGAGAAGAATACACATATTTTTGTTTAAAACAAAGATATTATATCACGAAAACCGATGCATTGATGAACGTTTGAATGACTTCGTATGCAAAATAAACATCTCACCTGTCTTTAAAACCTCGCACCACTTTCTGAATAAGAATCACCTTGTCGGTTATGGCTTTATCTCTCTCAATTTCCAGAAGCATATCATGATGATCCTGCCAAAATACAGAGACATCCAAATAAAACTATAAGACTTGAGAAACTGTGTTATTTCTATAATACAGTAAAGAGTGGTCTCAGTTCCTACATACTGTTATAAAAATATCACGATGAGCACAAATCTCAAAAAGGTAAATACAGAAATAAAGAATTATGGAAATATTGAAAAAAATACACAGGAGAAAAATAAACATAAAAAATAATTAATAATTCATTGATGACGAATAAAACAAATAGAATTAAGTATTAATAAATATTTAAACATATACAAATGATTGATAATTATTAAACGTACAGTTTATTATTATTATTAAATAAATACAATTATAAAACTGAATATAATTATTAACTATGTTATTAACAATAAAATCTAAAATAAATCCAAGGATTAAGGTAATGTTAAGAAATTCTGGACTAAATTTGATGACGCAAATTACTTATTTATTTTTTAAATCAAGTCATTCATGGCTTTTATTAATTTTCCTATCATTACATTTGACATTTTTAATATCATTTATATGCTGGTTTATATTTGTAAATATTTTTATTTACTTATTAGATATTTGCAGGTTTGGGTCTCCACGTGTACTCTAGGAATTAAACCCAGAATGCAATGCTCTACCAACTGATCTTCAAGAACACTCCAGTTATCTCTAATTGTTTATTTTAGCACAGCAGGAAGACCAAATCGACCAATCAGCATTCAGAACTGAACCGATATGGAATGTTTTACAGAACAGTAATGTTCAGTTTAGTCATCTGATTGTTGTGAACAAGCCTCATATTGATCTCTATCTGTCATAATCCTTTAGTGTTTTCATGTCCTGTCAGCAGTCAGCGGGTACATGACACCATCATCTCTTCCTTCCCACCGAGTGAGTTTTCCTGTTTCAGAGAGCTGGACGACATGATAAAGACCAAAACTCACACTGGCTAGTTCCTGATCTCTGACCTTTGGCCGAGGGCTGCGTTTCCGGACCCGCAAAAACAAACCTGAGCCAGTTTCAGTTTGACATGACTCCATAAAATGATCTGATATTTCCAGGATTTAAGCATGTGTCAATAAACAATGTGTTCTTGTATCCTACAGATGTTCTGTTACGGTCTATTCCAGTAAACATTGAAAAGATAAAGCTGAGGTCCGATACCTTCAGGAATATTTTGGTCTTTCCCATCTGCCAGTCATCGTCTCGTCCCAGAACAGCTTCAGCAATCCGCTGACAGGTTCCTCTCAGATCCTCCTGAGAAACACATCACACACAACACGTGTAATCAACAAAGAATAATGTTAACATTTTAATCTGATTCAAGTTATACAAAAAACTAATTCTAAACAAAGATTTAATAGAAATTTAAATGCACTTCTACAGTTTCATAATAGACACATAAGGTCAAAAAAATATATACATCTACACAGCATATATAAATGTATAGGATACGTGGTATTATTGACATTGGTGATACAGTGAAAACAATCTTCTGCAAGTTTGTAATCGGCCTCTTAGTTTAAAGATGACTGAACAGATGACAACTACATCAAAATTAAAACATTTCAAGAATAAAGTGTATATCCGAAATACATGTTATTTCATCTGAAAAATACAATAGTAAAACATTAGAACGCTTAGAAAGAGTGAGTTTCAAGATCTTCCACCTGTTTGTAAGCAGGTTTCACTCCCGGCATCAAAACACGGTATCTGTCCACAAACTCGACGAAAGTGTAACGGATGGGATATCCGGCCCGACGAATCCGGATGGTTTCCATCATTCCAGAATAGCGGAGCTGCCTCACACACAGCTCAAGATCAAAGAGCTGGAAGAAGATGAAAGTACGGTCAGATAACAAAATGTCCAACATTTGAAATGGCGCACATACACATTACTTCACATTATTTCTCAGACACTAGTTGAACAGGTTGAACTCACCATGGGCTTCTTGTACTCATTGGGTTTGATGCAGCGGACGAAAAACGGCTGACAAACGCTCAGCGTGCGCATTAACAGCTCCAGAGAACGCTTGAACTGACTGCTGAGAGTCGGTGAACGCTTTCTGGTCTCCACCCCCTGAACATCAGGAAACACACACACACACTTTCAGGACGATTGTTTGAAGTGTCTATTACAGGATTATATTTTCTCTTTTAACACTTTTTCCTCATTCAAATCTGCTGTTTTATATATTTGTCTATTTATTTCACAGATAAAAAAACTTTTTCTGAGAGGTCTGTGAGATCAGTTTTGGGTGTATTGTATACCACAAATAAACAAAAGGTCTTTTTTCCCAACTTACCTTAAATGAATGCGTAGTTTGTGGTTCGATAATATTTAATGAAAACACAACAATGGAATAGTAGCCTATGTGAAATACTTTATCTGAAACTTTATAATAAAACTTTTATTGATAAGCGAAATAAGACGGATAATCTACCTTATAACACAAATAAATAAAAGATCTTTGAATTATCCCCTTACTTTAATTATTTTTTTGTTTCTTGTTTATATTTTATGAAACACAAGCAGTGTTAGGCATGGTACTCTGAAAAAGTAATGAATTACTAGTTACTAATAACTTTCTATATCCTACATCAACCTTGATTAGTTAAGTGATTCAAGGATAGACATGAAATAGCCCTTTTCATTTATTCAAATAAATAATAAAAACTACATAAAGCAGTATAATATTAACTGACCAAAGTAACAGAAATTTGAAAATTATTCATTAAAGCACAGATATTAAAGTTTAAATTATTAAATTATTACAGGTTAAATTATCGAAAAAGATTTGAGTAATCCCTTACTTTACTTTTTCAAGGGAACAGTAATTAAATTACAGTAACTAATTACTTAGTAACTAGTCACACCCAACGATGATCACAACATCATTACAGTAAAACAAAGACAAACTCACTTTCCTTGAATGAAAAAATATTATTCATTTTGCGCCCTTGTATCTGTCATCCTGTCAGTCATCGCGTTGTTTCAGATTATGTGGAGGTGAACTGATATTAACATTAATATATCAAATCTCTCAGGCAACGTTAGATAATTTAAAGATTTAAGAGATGAAATGATATGCCAATATTTATACACTTTGACCTTTTTGTCCTCATTTTACGTCATATGAACTTGTTTTTAATTTCCTTGTTCTGAGCCTCGGGACGTTTATTTGGTCATGTGACTGTTGGGGTTGACATAATAACTTGATTAAATGAAATATATATTTGTTGAACTCGTTTAAAATGCTAGACAAAATGTAAATGAAAATGTTTTGTATCACTGTATATAATTAACGCATTATATAATTACGTTTCATAAAAAAAACTTTCAATAATATTTTGGCACAATTGTGCCTCCCCCTTGTGCGGCGCCCCTATGTACTGCATATACCTAAAAAAAATTACATTTATCCATTTGGCAGATGCTTTTATCCAAAGTGACATTGCATTCTATTATAAATTTGTTTCTGACTAAATGCAAAACACTTTCTCATTGACATTTATCTAAATAATAATTATAATCAAATATTCGTTTAATGAGCTACTACAGTATTATTGAGAAAGTTTTCTGTTATTTTCAGCGTTGTTATTTTCAAACAATGAGTACATAATTATAAAACATTTATATTACAAATATTTTTAGTTGTTATTTATTTAATTCCTATTTATGTGGATCACAATTCATGTTATATTGGAATAAATATAAATTGTGCTTTAAAAGACACTTTCAGATGTTTGTATTTATTTATTTTGTTTAGCAGGGGCTTTATCTAAAATCTTAAATTAATATAAAATCCACAAACGTCTGTTCGAAGTAAAACTAGTGCTCATTATGGAACACATTAAGACGTTGAATACGATACACAGACAGTGATGACAGAAATGATGAGCTTCTAGCACAGTTTTAGCTTATAAATTGAACCTGGTGTGTCAAGCCGCAAAAAAACACATAAAATCTCCTCTCATATTTCACGACCACAGAGAAAGACAGAAGAAAAATATCTCCTGTGACTCGATCCTTAATGTGTACCAAAGAAAAGAAATGCGAAGTTTGGGCCTTCTAAACATCTTTTAGAGGGATGAGCTGGAGGCGTTACCATAGCGACGTCAGCTTGAAAGATCTGCTTGATGAATTTGTTCTTGGACGAGTGCACGAGCTGAATGATGTCGCCGTGAAGAGTGTCTCGGTTCTTCTCCAGAAACCCTGCGTGGACACCATGACCAAGAAACCATGTATGAACATACTCACTCATAATATTCTGCTCATCAAATACCACAGATAACAGTTTCTCCATCAATTGAAGTGGTTATGTTAAGAACACAGACCTCTTGTCTCGTAGTACACCACACCCGCAAAGTGATGAATGCCAAACTGTGTTTCATAAGTGTTTTTAGGAGGAATATAGTTGGTGTTGAGTTTGTGTTGAGAGTTGAGTTTGTTCAGCATGGTGGTGTCTGTACCCTTCAACACAAGAAGTAAACACATTAGCACACTATCTGAAGTACAATCAAATATTCATATAAATGCAATGTCAAATCAATTGTTCTATTATAACCAAACACAGAAGTTATCTTCAGGACAGGAACGTCCGTCCGATGAAATCGTCTACATGTGAAGCATTCGTCTCTCTCACCTTGGGAAACTTGCTCTCCTCGTCTATGAGTGAGATGATGTTCATGGGCTTTATGGCGATCATGTCTAAAGCGTCCTGGTTGTCTGTGAACTCAATGTGCTGCCAGTTGATGTTCTCCAGGTTATATTCCTCCTGCTCCAGTTTGAAGACATGACGGACGAAGAACTGCTGCAGATTCTCGTTGGCAAAGTTGATGCAAAGCTGCTCGAAACTGGAGGAGAGGAAGAGTTGCATTATAACAAAACTGGACCGAACTCCATCCGTCAGGAAAATGTATTTTTGCGTCACACTATGAAGTTAACGCTTCTACACAAGCATGAGAACAGCGGGTGGGAGATGAAGTGTGTTTATTAAATAATCTTAGTTGACTTTCATTGCTCTGTCTCATCAAACACAGACACTGGAAATGTACCTCTCGATAACATCGACCCGTGACGTTATTTAAAACCTTAATGTGTTTGCGACCATTCAGACTCAACATGAGATTTAACAGAAACAAATAATAAAAGATCAAATGAATGCAAGCATACAAAAGGAATACGTCAAATATTGTACAGATCAGTAAAAACAGGATTATAGAGATAACTGTATACACTCTCCATAAAGAACCTTTAACATCTGACGAACCTTTTGGTTTCCAAAAAGGTTCATTGTGATGTAAGAAAGAGATGGTTCTTTAAAGAACCTTTGACAGGATGGTTCTTTGTGGAACCAAAAATACTTAATCTATGGCATCGCTGTGAAGAACCTCTTAAACACCTTTAGATTTAAGAGTGAACACACGTGTTAACTTTTTATAAACATAATGACTTTATTACTATATAAACTGTTTATTCTATCCCCTAAACACATTAATCCTATACCCAAACCCTTTCAGAAAAATGTCTTTATATCTCTATTTTGTATTAGAATAAAATCTAAATTAATTAAAAGATACATTCTATTATTATCATTCTATATTAAATAAGTTACATTTGATTATAGTGCTTAATACACCAGTAAGAAGAAAATATATATGACCCTGGATCCCAAAACCAGTTTTAAGTAGCACGGGAACATTTTAAGGAAAAAAAAAATACATTGTATGGGTCAAAATTAACAATTTTTCTTTTATGTCAAAAATCATTGGATATTAAGTAAAGATCATGTTCCATGAAGACATTTTGTAAATTTCCTACCTTAAATATATAAAAACTTTATTTGTGTGAGTGGATTTCCTGCCACAGTGCCTCTGATTAATAACTTCAAAGGCAAGTTTCTCAATATTTTGAATTTTGTACGCTATCAGATTCCTGAGTTTTAAACGGATGTATCTCAGCCAGATATTGTCCTCTTCTAACAATTTTATTTAATCTTATTTATTCACCTTTCAGATTATGTAAAAATCTCAATTTCTAAAAAGTGACCCATAAGACTGCTTTTGTTGTCCATGGTCACATAAAATGTAACTTTGGGTTTAAATTTCGATGTTTTTTATTTATTTATAATATTTCTAAAACAATTAGTACTATTTCAGTACTTGCATTTCAAATGTTAGGATTTTGAATCATACCTGTGGTTGCGTGTCATGTAAGAGATTGAAGACTGTTGTGGTGTTTTACCTGTTAACAGTGAAGTTCTCAAAGCCGAATATGTCCAGCAAGCCGATGGATCTTCTGACAGTTTTCAGCTCCAGGGACGGATGTTTAAAAATGGCTGCATTGATTTTCTCAACAATCCACACAAACAAGCGGCCGTATATTCCCTAAATGACAGACGCACATCTGATGTTATATATCTTTATTATCACACCGGACACTCAACAGAGATGACTTCAGTGTTTACCTTTACAAACGCATCTCGCACATCCAGAGCCTGTTCTATATTGAGAGGAGTGGACACAGTCTCTCCACGAGTTATTATCGTTCGACTGGTCAGACAATTCATCAAATCCTTGAAGTCCACCTGTGGAAATAAAAAGGACCCTCGATGATCACATTGATCTTACCGAAGATTATTACATTTACAAACATTTTACAAAAATTATAGAACTGTCCGTTATCAAATGCTTTATCAGTTAATAAATGTAACAAAAATATGTCATATTGTGTGCATGTGAATGCATCATGTTTTTAAATGATGTGTTTTAATAAACATTTCTACTTTTTGTGCCCCTAAGTGAATACAGAAGAGTTTTTATGTCAGAACAAACATCCAGCGTGAACTTAAATGGACTTAAAACTATTTAATAAAAATTAGGGATGCACCGATATATCAATTTTGACTGATAACGATAACCAATAATTCTTTAACAATGGAAGCCGATAACCGATATATTGGTCGATATACAGTACCTAAATATTTATATAACATTTCCTGAGACTGAAATTTCTTTTTTCTCCTGAAAATCATCTACCTAGCCTACTTTTCACTAATTCAAAAATCTTTAATGTTTTAACTTTTCTGGTATATTGTTTATTTAATAAACAAATTATAGATGTTCTCCCAGAAAGGTGTTCTCAATAGCCACAAGTCTAACAGGTCTCAAGACACAAAGCATTTAGACGGCAGTCTGATACTAACAATATGCTTTGTTCCCATAATTTACACATTCATAAATATCTACCTAAATTTTATTGTTGGCCGATACCAGTATGGCCGATGATTTATTGTGTGTCACTGGTCCAAATAAATAAACTAAATCAAAAAAGGTCGGATAGCATGTTATCCTTTTGGTCACAAGAGGGCGCTCAAACCTACTGAACTGATGTTGCACCTAAACACAAAATCACAGACATGGCTTAGTTTACACCAGGACTATGCCTTAGTTGAATTAAGATATTTACTTGGCTAATATAGAATCATTACTGGTGTGCGTCTTAAGACAAAACAATAGCACTGACATATATTAAGACAATTCTGGTCAAGTTATATTCAGACATTTTAGTCTGGGACTAGCCTTGATCCTCGTCTTTGAAACCAGGCCTAAAACACAAAAAAATGTAAACTCATTTTACCTTGATTTCTTAAGGTAATAATAGAATTAAATTTACACAATCAAGCTAATTTGTTTTCAAAGTGCAACAACAATAGCCAAAAGCGTGAGTTGCCAGATAGTGATGTCCAGAAGTAATGCCGTGAGAGATGTATTTATATAATATTTCCTTTTAAAGCACGGCAGAAAATATTGGGTGCATGATGGCACAACAGAGACAAACCCCTAAAGGTATTTTTTGGACAAAATTATTTGTTAAAAAAAATACAGCCTTGAACACGAATGTATAATATACAAAAGATGCATACTGTAGAAAAAGCTGACAATAAATAAAGCAAAATTTAGGTAGAGATTTATCAGTTATTTCTATTTTGTTGTCCATTTCTTGTTTTTTTGACTGCACCAGTCAATCTCTTGGGTCTCACTCAATAAGCTCACGTGTTTTGTGTTACCTTTTTGCCAAAACTCAACGAATGGTTGAATGCTGAGCTTTAGTTTAAACAACAAGCACAACGAGCCTACACAAGACATGCATACAAAACCTTTAAATTATCTTTAACGACATGTTTGACTAACAGCAGAGATTTATTCTTTTCACATTTTTTCAATTACAATCTCCCTTATTTGATTTGCCTAAAGATCAATTTCATCACAGTGTTCCTTTTACTTCATTTCTTTTTGCATTTAACGTTATTTTAAACAGAACAGACCTACAAACATTTTTTAGGTCATAACCCGTTAGTGAACAATGACTGGATGAGACTCACACCTCCAACAAAACAGCCGCGGTGGTCAGATCTGAGCTGCGGACCAACTCACAGGCGTCCAAATTATCATACGTGCGAGCTGTGAAATAAACACATTATGATTTGAACACCCGTCAGAGCAACAAAATTTTGCGTTGAGCACATGACAAGAATCCGTTGGGAAATGAAACCTGGACGTGCATGTAAACTCACCCTCATAGTTCAGGTTACCCATGTGCAGAATGGCAGCGAGAAGCTTGGAGATCTCCCAGTTCTCTTTGTCTGTGAACATGAGGACCTTCATGGCCGATCGGATGTTTGAGTATTCCTTCTGATCATCACGACCGTCACAAACCGTACAGTTTCCCTGAGATCAGACGGCAAGAAGTTGATATTGGCTAAATCCGTACTTTACAGGATATACAGTCGTAGAAATGTAGTGTAAATCCAAACTCACTGTAGTAAGATAGGTGTAATCCGTGGCTTTACCCAAACCCAGTTTCTTCTTCTGGTCTTGAGTCATTCCCTTCAACATGCAGTAGAAAACGTGGTAGTTCCTCTCATCACGAGCCTACAAGAGTTGAAAAGAACCAGACGCTGTTTTTATACCTGCGTCTTGAATGCAGTAGAATGAATGTGTTTTAAAGGCCTTCGCACCTGTCGACACACTCTGGATTTCTCTAGAAGGTACTGCTCGATCTTTGCTCCCTCTATAGCTCCTCTTTTGTTGAAGTGGATGTCGATGTACTTTCCAAAGCGACTGGAGTTGTCGTTTCGGACGGTCTTGGCATTCCCAAAGGCTGATGGGTAAAGCCATCATATTAGTCCAGCAAAGACATTGGTCCTGGATTCAGTATGTTTCAGACGGAGATGTGATTGTGTTACCTTCTAAGATGGGGTTGGCCTCCAGTACCTGCTGTTCAATCCAGGAGTGTTGTCCGCTGATGGCGGCTAAAAACTGTAGAATCAGTTTAGTGCTTTCTGTTTTTCCAGCTCCGGACTCGCCACTGACGGGAAAACGCACAAATCTGTCAATATTCTTGATGTTGCACATTACATGCTTTTACATTAGATGCTTTTTTCCAAAGAGACTTTAAAGTTGGGTAAACAGTGGAAGCAATTGGGTCAACATTAGGACAACAAAAAGCATAAGTGCAATAAAAACACAAAGCCTGATTGGTCAGGTGCTGACGGAAGAAATGTGTTTTCAGCAGATTCTTAAAGATGGCCACAGAATCTGCTCATTCACATGCTTTTTTATTCACATTCACGTTTTAAGAGATGCATTTTTATAATCTCATCACTAGAGATCCGTCTGCGTCACAATTAAATGTAGATTATTCTTAAACACTAAGTCACACCACATCCATGCAGCAGACGGATGGATGGACAGACGTCACGACAGGTCCGCACCTTATGATACAGCACTGATCTTTGTTGTTGCGTTGCATGTTGAAGTAACAGTTGTCAGCGATGGCGAAGATGTGTGGAGGCATCTCTCCAAACTTCTTGTTGGTGTAGAGGCGAATCTGATCTGCTGTATAGATGGGCAGAAGCTGATAGGGGTTCACCGCCACTAAGATCGACCCTGTGTACGTCTATAGAAAAAGAAGAAAAACACGGATGAGAACTTGAGCAGTAATGAGTTGTACAGATGGACTAATGGATGAATGAGATGAAACATCTTCTCTGGGATCTAATTCAAAATTCTGTCATTCACATATTAAACTAAAAGTGTTAAACGTGCATGTAAATTGAAATCAATTTAAATATAGGCCTAAATGTTTTATTAAAATTCAAACTAAAATTCAAAGTATAAACACTAATATAATGTTTTTTTAATATAACATTAAAAAGATTAAAATGCTAAAATTATTAACAGGAAATAAAAACCAATAAAACATAACAATTTAAAATATAAGAAAATGACAAAAGGGCATACCAAAAGGACTAAAAAACTAATCTAAACATAAATATGAATAATAAAATTAGTAATAAAACTACAACAAAATTGAAAATGAAACTATAACAAGTCCCATATTAAATATTACATTGTAAACTTTTTAATTACAGTAGCATTAATAGTAAAAAAAAAAACATTCTGTCAACATTTCTTCTCCTCACGTGTTATTAAATCTTTATGTTACTCTTTATTCAGTGGAACACAAAAGAAGATATCTTGAGAAATGTCTCAGTAGTTTTGTGTTCGTACAACAGAAGTCAATGAGGTCCCAAATTCTTAAAGGGATAGTTCACCCACAAATACAATTTCTGTCATTACTTACTCACCCTCTTGTCATTTCAAATCATTTAGTCATTTTTATGACGTTCTTCAGCAGAACACAAAAGAAGATATTTTGAAGAATGTTGTTAAAGGCCCCCATTCAATTGCAATGGTTTTGTGTCCATTCAATTTGCTGGGTTAGAAACTGTCTTCAAAATATCTTCTTTTGTGTTCTGCAAAAAGAAAAAGTCATGCAGGTTTGGAATGACTCGAGAGTGAATAAATGATGAAAAAATAAGTTTTGGATGAATTAACCCAATTAAAAACTGAAAGTCATTGATATTTCTGCATTTTACAGGGTGTTTAACATACTTCAGGAGTATTACTGACACGAGGCTTGTGAGAAACAGAAACACTTTAGAAGATGACACAACATGCAGATATGAACAGACACGATGACATTAAAATGCAAATGAACATCTTGCGGTTACAGTGGTGATGTATTGATGTCGTAAGCTCAGACCTGACAGCCATGTTGAAATGAAGCACCGTGATGAAAACACACTCGTTCAGAGTGAGCCAATGAACAGCCAGCAGTCATGCGCATGACATGATGTCTGAATACTTACCCGACCACCACAGTTAGTCTTAAGACCCAGAAAAGAGCAGAGAGAATATAACCAGAGCGGATAACACATGACCGTTATTAAAAAAAGAACAATACAGAACTCGAGAACAACCAAAAACTTTTCTAATGGCAAACTACTATTAAGAACAAATAACTTTCTATTATATACATGTACTTTTTCTATAAAGTTTGTTTTTGTAAATGTAGGAAAAATAATGTATTCATAACATTTACTTGTAACAAAGTAACAAAGCATGAATGAAAGACATCAGCGGTTCTGTGAGACTCACATAGATGAGATGTTCTCTATAGCGGATGAGAAGGTTCCGGAGGATGCCAGCTTCATTCAGATCACCCAGACGAATCATGTCTTCCACCCCATGGATGGATGTCGGGTGCATTGGTTTGATGTTGGTGGCATTTTGGGGGGAAATCCAGTGTTCCTGAGATGAAAAAATCCAGATTCACAACGTTCGCACTTGTGTGTTCATGTGAATAACTTTTAACAAAGCCTGTAAATCAATAAACCAACTATTTAACTATTCCAAAAAAGTGTAACACTTTAGCCCAGATTACCAACACAACAGCACAAATGATAATCAATAACTCACATTTCCTTCATCATCCACGACTTGAATCTGTCCAGAATCACAGAGCTTCACCACGGCTCCGATCGGGACCTCAAACTCTCGACCGGTCTTCGGATCCAGCCAAACATAGTCGCCCTAAAACACATTCAGACTCTCTGTAAACACTGCAGGAGGCGGAACGTTCACGTCTGACATCATCACATGATCCAATAATCATTGAAAGACCCCATGAAATCAAAGATGTCTGATATCATCCAAGTCCTCTACAGTCTATGTACTCTTTAATATTGATAGAATCAACATTCAGCATAGCAACATGTTTAAAATGTTTTTCTATGGGGTCGAACCTTTCAATCCATCAAAACTTTTAAAGGTCATAGCATTAACACACTGTTAAATAAAAATCTGTGACAAACTGAAATTTTCTGTAAACTTATTTTTCTGTAAAATTATAGGAAACGAGAATATATATTAAATAGTTCCAAAATTTTCTTGTAAATGTGTTGTCTTGTTCAGTAATTTTATAGTTTTTGACTGTATTTCACAAATCTTGATAAAAACGGCAGCTGGGATGCTTTCCCTGTAAAATTACACTTCCCCCTGTTTTTCTCAAATTGCGGTCTTCTTTTGTAATTTTACGGTAACTGACCATATTATTTAAACTACATAAAAAATCTGTAAAAAACACATTCAAATTTTGCTTTTTGACATTTTACGTGGAAAATCTGTAAAAAAGAACAGAAAAACTATATATAAAAAAACTATATATATATATATAGTTTTTTATATATAGTTTTTCTATATATATCTTACTATTATAAACCTACATGTCTAATGACTTTTTTATAAGTTTGTTTATGTAAATGTAGAACAAAATGACAAATTCATAACATAACATTTACTTTGTAAAAAAAGTCATTACATTTTCGGTTTTGGCATTTTACAGAAAATGTGTAAAAAATACATAAAAATTTGTAAAATTATTTTTTAATTTGATGATGTCATCCATGAATGACACAACCAAATGAGATTTAGTCTCTTCTGTGTATAGATTTGTTTTTTTACTTTCCTTGCTTCAAACCACGAAAGACCCTCAAAGCAAAAAAACGACATCTTTAGTCTTTAAAATTTTATGTAGATTTAATATGGAACCATTTCAAGTTTAGATTTCACACTGGACAACTCCAGTATCTTTCAAAAACCAAAAGTAATTGTGTAAAATATGCAAGATATGTATAAAAATATGTGTAAAAACGTTTTACAGACCCTTATAACACGCACGCACACATAGGCCTGATGAGCTGTATAAGTATGTACAAACCGTACATTTTATCAAAATGTTTTCAGATTTTCAAAAATTATCGTTTTGTACAATTAATAAGCTTTTGTGCCTGTGGGGACCTCAATTTTGGTCCTCACATTGACACGATTCCACATGAGTTGGTGTGCATCGAGGTAAAGGAGATGGTGGTCTAGTGGGTTAAACCACAGAACTGGTAAATAAAAGGTTGCTGGTTCGATCCCAGCACCCACCACCAGTGTGTCCTTGAGCAAGACACTTTACTCCATGTTGCTCCAGGGGGATTGTCCCTGTAATAAGTGCAATGTAAGTCGCTTTGGATAAAAGCGTTTGCCAAATGACTAAATGTAAATGTAAAGGTCCCAACTAACATATAACACACAGACAGACACATACCCACAAAATCCTGATTGAAAAACACACACACACACATACCCACAAAATCCTGATTGAAAAACACACACACACACATACCCACAAAATCCTGATTGAAAAACACACACACGCCCGCACGCCCGCACGCACAAACAATAAAAAATGTCATAAATGCATGCATGAAAGGGTTAAATGTTAACCAACCACCCTCATCACACAACCAATATTTCAATTCAGTCGTCCAGAGATCATCCTTAAGACAATTCCAGAGAAAGGCTGAAGAAAACACATCCCTGTGTATAAAAGCTATCATACCGGTAACAGAGTGGTGTGTTTGACCACGGTGTTGACATTCCGTAGTAAAGCCCACTTCGCTTGATCTTTGTCGTAGAGTTCAACGTAATCCCGCCGTTTGTACATCCTCCACAACTTTACTCCATTCAAACCGCAAAACTCCCTGAGAGACCCTGCACCTCCTCAGAAAGACACACATTCAGATGATCTCTTCCCCAAACCAGACATGTCCAAAAGATTCCAAGCCGTCTGCTTCACGTCCTCAAACACACAAACACAAGCGTCTGGACCTGAATCTTCAGACCAGCTTCCTTCGGTCACAGGAAACCAAATCTACATCACCTCTCTGATCTCAGCCGCTCTGATCTCAGTGTTTTATTGTTGTCTGGTTACTGATGTTCCTGCGTCTCCACTGTCTCCTTCAGCTCGTGTACACTAAGGGTTGGTGGAGAGATGATGTGTAGGTGTGGAAGCTCATCCCTGGATAATATGGAGCTTTTTAATTAACTAAATATCCTCTAAGGCAAATCAATCCATGTAAAGGAACCCAACACCGTTTGGCCACAGCTGTCACGTCTGAGAAGGTCGAATCACCGGCCGGCCCCACAGATACAATCCTAGCAACGCCGAGCATGTGAATAATTCAAACTAAGACAACAAATGTGTCTTCTGCTCCGTCTTTCATAAGGAAAACGTACATTCGCATACAGGCATTAGCAGACACTTTTATCCAAAATGACTTACAACAGTGAGGAAAACAATTCATCTAAGTGATTCACTGCAAACAGAGTAATGAGAAGTAAAAGGAGAATGAAGATGGCGCTCTTTGAGGGCTTTTTTGCATTATGATTTCATGTCATTGCAAAGGCCACGATTATCATAGTTTTTTATATCATTTTAGAAAAAAGAAGTGCTTCATTTTACTTCATCTTTTTAAAGCATACTCATATTTTCATACATTACGATACATTAACTCCAATATTGTACTGACAGGTGAATATTAATGCTCATCCATCCATCACTTCACCAAAGCTGCTTGTCTTTGAGATTTAATGCACATCCCTCCAGATATTACTGCGAGTTCATTCATGTATTTGTCTCTTTATATCAATCCATGATTAGCACTCATGCAGTGGGAACATGTGACATTAGTCATGCTATCAGTGAGTCAGTTTAAAGAGAGCACATGTGAGTTAGACAGCAGCCTGCAGTTAAATTATTCAGTAAGAGTGACGCTTGTGTTAGTTATAGACATGCATTATCCTCACAAACAATACTACAGCACTACAGTTACTCCTGAAGGTGTCAGGAAGATGAAAATACGTGGATGCTGTTTTACAAAAACGCTCCTTCAACCTTATCAGTCAGAAATATGTCTAGTGCACTTAACACATGCAGCACATAAAGTGGACAAGAATTTCAGTCTAGCCCCCCCAAAAAGACAAAAAATGCATTTTTATTCCCTCTCATGTGGTTGTAAGTGTGTATCGGACTCATTCCTTTGTGAAACACAAAAAAAGATATTTTAAATAAATGTCTCTGTGGTTTTGTGTCCGTACACCGGAAGTCGATAGGGTTCAGTGTTGTTTGGCTATTGACATTCTTCAAAATATCTTCTTTTGTGTTCTGAAGAAGATAGAAAGTCATACAGGTTTGGAATGACATTAGGATGAGTAAATGATGACAGAATTTTCTTTTTTGTGTGAACAATCCCTTTAAACCCGCGGTGAGCTCAAGACTTTATTAAATGTCGCCCCCTGCTGGTGGACACATGTTTAATCTTTGACTTACATTTTCTGAAGTAAATATTTGTTGAGTTTTCTGGAGGTTTTAAAAACCATAGGCTTGCATCGAAAGGAGTGCATTTAAGTCTGAACACTAGACAATAATAATAAATGACCTCATCTATCAGGTCATCCACCAAAACTGGAAACTAAATCGCGTTCATCCTGCCTTCAGGTTTAATCATGTTCTGCATTGGTGTTAATTAGCATTTAAATGGCAAAATTAGCTGAAGGTCAACCAAAGTGAGACAGATCATTTATCTACAGCTACAGCTGCTACTTCACGACAACAGTCAATAAAACACAGTCAAATTTACACATCACTGAACAGTGTTATTGCCAATTTAAACACGTTTGCATTTAAACCGTTAATCATTCTCATCGCATGAAGCTTTGATGTGTTTTGATCACATTCTCAAACTGTTTTCATAAAAAAAAAACTATTAAATTGTCATGTTTATAGAAAAACAACACACGCTGTGTCCTGTCAGAATGAACACGTTAAAGTCATTACTGCGCATGACTGAACTCACAGCGTCAGTGTTTGTGTTCTCATGACTCCTCCTACTTTTTTCTTTCTTTGAGTGGGCCGAGAATGAAGCAGATGATGTCATTGGAGGGGCTCTGAAATATGAGCGTCGGATTGGAACGCTTTCATTAGTTCATGCAAATTAGGAGCCTTTGATTTAAAAAGGTGATAGAGGTGGTAATACTAAAATAATGGTTAAAGTCCTAGTGAAATCAAAATTTACAATTCCCTTTTCTTTCTTGAAATATTGCAGCGTTTATTGTTAATAGCTTATAAATGTGAGTCATTCTCTTTTTAAACCTCATGTGCCCTTATAGTGTTCAGTTAAAAACGGTAAATTAACTGTTAACTCCTCCTCTTTAACTGTCAGTCTGCACCCAGTTCATTTAAAAACGCAATGGCTGTTTTAATACATCCTATCAAATCGCAGTAAAATCGCAAGCCACGCCCACTATTTTTTCTCATTCGAAATTCCGTTTCACTCGGAAACGCGTCAAAATACGGAACTAAAAACGATCGCAACTTCAGGTTCACAGGGAGTTTAAAATGATAATAACTGTGTCTAAAAAGAGTGAATTTGTGTGACATTAAACCTGTTGACCCAACCAACCCTGACATGTTTTAATTTACCAACTTTTGCATGCATTTCATTGTCCAAGAACAGTATTAAACTATGATATCATATATGATTATAATGCAGTAATTTACTTAACGGTAATGAGAATTGTTTCATAAAATCTACAAAAACATCATTTTAATGTTATGTGAGCCGTCTTACCTGTATAAGTGTTGGATATTTGTAACTCGGTCTGGGCACTCTCGGATCCCACCCCTCCAAAAACCTACAGTGTGCTTTCCTTCCCTTCATCTCCATGGTAACCAGATGTAAAACTAAAGCCACGACGGACTTCTATCAACGTGTATTTTAACGGGACATAAAGATTCGCACCCTGTTTCTCCAGCTGATAGAGGACAGACAGAGGGAGGATGGATGGACGGCCGTGTGAATGAGCGTTTGGCTGTTGTATAATGAGTCGCTGTCAGCTGTGATTAGAGATAGAGAAAGACAGATCTGTGTGTATGACACACACACATTAAGCCCACAAAAGACTAAACGAACTGTTATTTCACCACGAATGAACGTGAAAGCTGTAGATTTGTTTAGGAGAGAGATAATAGATTCATATTTTATTAATAGACTGGGGCTAGTTCTCACAAGTCCAACAAAATATACAATACAATCAGTATTTATTAAAAGGTGTGTAATTCTTCGGACGATGTTTTGACAGAAATGCAATATAATATAACTATGTTTTCAGAGGTGTATGAATACCTAACAATGAAGCGTTATGTTTTTACTCCTTTAGAATGAGTTATGTACACAGCGGGTCCCCTCACATGAAATTGTCCATTTTGTTTCTACGGTAGCCCTAAACGGACATACTGCTCGCTCTACAGAACGCGTTTGGTAATAACATTTTCTATTTTGTGATGAAAACGTGAAAAACGTGACGGCATCTTAGTTCTATGAGAGCCACCGTAGTGCTTCGAAAGGTGCCGCTAAATTTCATCCACTGGACATTTAAGTAATATTTTTAATTACCTTTCATTTTATATTATTAATTCGTTTTTTTATTTGTGCAATTTATGTGAATGTAATTTTAGAATTAATTAATTATGTATACACTGATATATTCTTGTTTCTTTCTTTACAATTGAAATTGTCAAAAGCACCATACAAATGATTTCCACTATATTCCTTTATAGGTTATTTTATAAGTAGTTATTTCCAATCATTTAAAGATTTGAATGTCTTAACTTAAATTTTGGTTTATTGCAAAGATAACATTTCTAGATTTTTAAAATAATACGTAGACTTCATTTTCTTTCATTTCAATTAAGAAAAAAGGTTTGATTGTGTTATTTACAGACAACAGATGCACCATCAGTCACGACTCACAAGAGCAATAGTACAAACATCTTCATTACAAAAAGCTGAAAAAACAAGTTAAATAAACTGTTCTCACGTGTGTAAGTGTGCGTGTGTGTGAGGTGATCCAGACAAGACCCGGATCAGATTAGAGATAATCAGTTTTTCTGTATTTATCTTCTCTGACTCCTGCAGATTCAGTTCTGGAGTGTTTATATGTGTCTTGTCTCTCAAACCAGAGACCTAATGATGTAAAGACTTACACGCAAAGAACGACACATTCAGTCGAACAGCAGTGGAATGCTACACTTTTAAAAATAACTTGTGTGAGTCTTAGGAAATCTTTGTGTACCTGTTGTAGAATGACCATGACTGCTGTTTGTGTTTACTGCTGGACATCAGACGTACCCTGACGAGACCCTGGAAAAAGACACACAAGTGAACATCAGTTGAACAACAAAGTGACAAACAAACAGGTTTTAAAGTGGTGAAATACATAATCCATACACATTCAAAATATCCACAAGAGCTACAACAGGTGCACAAAGTCTAATCATAAATATTTAAAAGGAACTTTCTATTTTTTCGCACACATTAAGCAAAGCGAGCACATAGCATCGAATCTGCTGGTCATCAGATTAAATTATTCATATTTTATAGTTAGTTAAGTTACTGATATAATACTGTTCTGTCAAATATAGAACATGTTATAAACATACACATGCATTATATTACATGGACGTACATGCTCTAATAAAGACCCACAGATCTGTTTTTTGTCATGCCAACATATGACTGATACTGAAAGAGACATAAAACACTCAAATTATAATGAATTGTGAAAAGCCACAGTGGACATTTAGTTTATCAAACAATTTCAAACAGGAGAAGTGAACAGAGCAGAAAAGCTGTAAACATTCTCATGTTAAATAATTTAGCCGTAAATGAGCTGCCTCACATTTCTGCGTCTGTCTAGCAGGTTCTGTTTGACCCCTGAAAAAAACATCATCATCATCATCTCGATCTGACTCTCTTGTCAAGATTTGAAAAAATAAAATGTGTGTATAGCTGCAGTTGTATGTGTGGATGTGTAGTTGTTGTGAGTCTAGCTGGTTAATGTGGTGCGGACACGCTGAGGTGAACAGGCTAAATGTGTTCAATAGCGCAGCGTGTATAGGGCCATGAATATTTTACTCTCTAATTACACCAGCTCCTGTCCTCCCGTCTGACAATAAAGACATCACGGTCCAGTCACACAGGCCAATTAAACCAAGACGATTACTTTGATACATTCTTTGACATTTTTATGTTTTCCATTACTGTGCAAATTCTTCATGGTGTTTTGGTATTCACTGACAGATATTAAAGGGAAAGTTCACCCAAAAATTACAATTCTGTCATCATTGACTCTTCCTCGGATGATTATCAACTGTATACATTCATTTGTTTGGTCAGATACAAAGATAGATATTTGGAAGAATGTGAACAACTAAACAGATCTCATCCCCCATTGAGTCTCATAGTATTTATTTTCTTTACAATGGCAGTAAATGGGGGATGAGATCTGTTTGGTTGGTCACATGCTTCCAAATATCTATCTTTGTGTTCAACCAAACAAAGACATTTGTACAGGTTTGAAACAACTAAGTCGAGTAAATGATGACAAAATTTTCGACAAAATGACTATATGATTTTTACAAGCATGTGTGCCGCTGACATACATTAGAAGGATAAGACCACCAAAATCCACACGGTGACAGTCTGCTGTCTGTTCTGACCAATGACAGGACACGATTCAAATGGACAAATAAAAATCCCAAGGACCAAAATACCTGTAAAGAGCCGTGTGGATATTTTAAGAAGCAAACACACACGGTAATCCAAAGCCGAGCCAGAGATTTAACTTTGTTCTTAAACTCACTGTACTATTCTCTGTAACTCAACACAAATGCAATCATAAAAAAACACACACACAAAAGAAGACAAGAGAGTTACAGCAGCTTTGTGCAATGATGGTTGTCTCAGGAAAAAATAAATACATAAAGAGATTTGCTATTCAAGCAAACTTCAGGCAGCACATGAACTAAGGTCAAGAACCACTGAAGGATTTTAACCTCCCAAACTAACCATTCAAATTTTAAAGTCACTGATAACCAGCCACACAAACTGACATATATTTGTATTAAGCTGAATTTAATAGATCAAAATAACTGAAGGGTTAGCTATAAGGACAAACTATGTCAGAAAAACCTGCACAGCTCATTGAATTCAGCAAGCATCATACGCTTTGACATAAAAACTCTCATTTCTCAGCGTCATGAATCATCAGCACTGATCTAAAACACATCTGAGCTTATATCAGAGAATGATGCAGTTCTCTGTACATTATAAATGTCGTTCTAACTTTTTATGAAGGTAAATAAGGCCAACAAAAGGGTCCCATTCGTGTGGTAATTAATCATTAAATGAAGTGATATTTTTTTGTTTGATGAAGCATTTACGGATGATGGTAAATAATACTGCAGCATTAGGATGCCATGGTATTAAACAGTAACTGATACCATCACCAAGATATCAGCACAGTGGATTTATGTAAGAGACATACGCCAACAAACACTTAAACATCAGATAAAAATGACTGTCTCAACAATTATATGTGAAAGAACACAATGAGTTATTATATTGTATGCAACAGCCAGGACTATTATGAAATAGATGAGCTGAACTTTACTGTACGATAAAATGAAGAAACACACACAGTCCACTCACCACACTGCAGGAAAAGATTGTGTAAGTGTTTCAGGTGAGCTGACAGACATCCACACAGGTGAGTCGCAGGTAGACGTGAATATCCAGAAGAACTGCTGAAGAGGACAAAACACGTCTGTGATGTGTGTGACACACTCGTCTCATTCACCAGCACTGATCCTCCACAGGGGGGGGGGGGTTAAGACAAACTCACACACACGCATGCACACACACAGTACAGAAATAAATGGTGTTTAACGCACACACACACACACACACACACAATACAGATATAAATGGTGTTTAACACACACTCACGCACATGCACGCTAACGCACATGCACGCACACAAACACACACACACTCAATACTGAAATATATACTGTTTAACACATATGCACACACACAATTTAGAAATAAATACTGTTTAACACAGACAATATAGAAATACATAGTGTTTAACACACACACACACACACACACACACAGGCAATAGAGAAATAAATAGTGTTTAACAAACACTCATGTACACACACACACACACACATTACAGAAATATATACTGTTTAACACATATGCACACACACAATTTAGAAATAAATACTGTTTAACACAGACAATATAGAAATACATAGTGTTTAACACACACACACACACACACACACACAGCCAATAGAGAAATAAATAGTGTTTAACAAACACTCATGTACACACACACACACACACATTACAGAAATATATACTGTTTAACACATATGCACACACACAATTTAGAAATAAATACTGTTTAACACAGACAATATAGAAATACATAGTGTTTAACACACACACACACACACACACACGCAATAGAGAAATAAATGGTGTTTAACAAACACTCATGTACATACACACACACACACACACACACACACACATTACAGAAATAAATAGTGTTTAACAAACACTCATGTACACACACACACACACACACACACACATTACAGAAATAAATAGTTAGTCACAGACCCACACAATGCAAATTAAAAGTCACGTGAGTGTCTGAAGAAAAGGTCACAGCTTCATGACATTTGTTTTGAAGAGTTTATTTTACAGCTCTGACAGCCGGAGACGACAGATTCATGTCTCCTGATCGTTTCCATGCATAGAAATCACCACTTTAAACAGAGAAAAGGGAGGAACATACAACAAAAATTTTGCAAAGTATTTTAATGGGTTGTGCAGAGGTAAAGGGACAGTCTGAGATGATTTATAATGATGTGAAATCATGCGTCATCGTTGCATTACACGAGTAATTCAATCATGCTTCACAAGTGTGAATGCTCAAGTACATAAAGAAGATTTCTTTGGCTATTTCACCCGTTCTGATAAAGGCACTTTCTGTAATAAGTGTTAACAACAGGTGTTACTGTTAATACGGCCGTCATAATAATTCAATCATCGTCTGATTGTGGCAATTTAACCTCTACATCCACTGTCATTAATCTCCACATTTCATTTAGGTGCCCATGACTTCACAGTCTGTAAGAGTCGCTTTATAGTGATTGTTTTTGTCATTTACAGAATTTTCACATTTTGGAAAGATATATTTTCTTCATTGAATTAATGTAAAAAGTTTGTAAAGCTTACAATGCAGGAGACGACTTAAAAAGACAACATTAAATAGTCACAATTATTTAATGAAGCAAATAAAAAAATGATATGACAATATGTATGGCTTAGATGTAATACATCTTACAGACCTAATGGACAATTTATTACTTATCTGGTAATTAATCATCAGCCAAACGTCATAATCATGACAGCCTTAAGTGTAAACTTAACCAGGTAGGGAATGTTATTTATTGTGTTTTTTAAAATGATTAAAAAATATATCATCCGTGTCCAAACACACTCATGCTGTTATCTCATAGCCTCTAGCCGAATAAGACAATGTGTTCACACAAATAATATTTTAGTTACGAAAAGACATAATATTTAGGTTTTGCCTGGAAAATACTAAAACCTGAATATGAGATTTCTTTAACATGCCTTAGTTTTCAGCTTGTGTTAAGAACATTGTAAAATGGCCAAATACTTGTGAACCCTTGTGTGACTTTCCACTCTTACACACTTACATACTGACACCTAGTGGCCACCATGAATATTACACTGTATTGATAATGTGTCAATCACTGATGCATTTCAAGTAGATGTCAAACATAAATGAATCCTGCTTTGTAGTACACAGATATAAACCCGGAATAAACACTGCATGTCTACTCACAAAATCCAACAGATGTGTAAACTCTGAATGTCTTGGTTGTTTGGCAATTGTACAACATTGAAATGCTCAGCCAAGGTAGGTCAAAAAAAGTGACGAGATCATGACAAATATTCGAAAAATATATATACAAACTCATAAACGGATTCAAAACAAAAAACCTGTACCTTGAAAAGTCTAAGATAATATGATGGCATAAATATAATTTAAAATAACTTCGATATAAGCATTTGATATGTGTAGATAATATACTAATATATACGCATACACTGATATATTGATAAACATAGAATTTCCAAGACAAGAACAACAGTAAGGAATTAATACCAGAAATATCAAAACATTAAGCTAAAAAGATGTTGTAAACAAGTCAATTTGGCGTCACTACTTGGCAGACAGAAATATTCCAAAATGAAATTGGCATTTTCATACTTCAGATGAGATAGACAGCACATCAAAGTGCATAAAGTGGTTAATGATTTACCACAGATGCAGAAACGCTTGTAAACAAAACAGGCTCCGCCCACACGTGAGCTTCAGATGTTGGTCAGCACGTCACTGGTGTTGAGGCTTACCGACACCAGACCTGGCAGATCATTATTCTGACGATTGCCTTTGTCCCGCAGGTGAACCGTGTGAAGCGGCTGCAGGTCGGACAGATCACCGGTTAAGACCACCTGACCCATGAAAGAGTCCTTCAGGATGTTATGGTTGTAGATCTGATCGGCAGAGAGAGGAGAGCGTCAGTCATCAAAACAGACAACACGGCAGCATGGCTTCATTATGGTTTTAAAGAAACAGTCACCCGAATGAAGATCTGCTGGCTGGGTTTCTTCCTGTAGAAAACAGCCTTCACGTCAAAGTCTGGAGTCTGAGTGTTTTTGTGCACCGGAGAACAAACCTTCTCTCCCTCACACATGATGATGACGTACGGGTCACATGCTGAAACAACGACATTCACTTCATTACTACATTCAAAGCACGCTTGGGTAGATAGATCTAAAAAAATGATCCCCAAAATGCAAATCATATAGAGAACGATTAAATGTATAGTACCGTTCAAAAGTTTACAAAAAGTATTTTTTCCACCTTTTAGAATAAAAGTAAACGCGACAGCTATGGGATGACTCAAGTGTATTTGGGGAAATTTTAAACCGCTTACACGACTGAACCGAAGTAGTTTATATCTATTTTGAGCTCTTATTGGCAGTTTTTTTGTATTATTCAGTTCATGTTTCCCATTTCAAGACAGTTAAAGATGTCTTTCTACAATTTTGTCGTCATGCGACGTGAAAATGGTGCACACAGGCGCCTGACTAATTTCGAGAAAATGTGTCTTCTTATAAATCCAAAAATGATATTAACTAAATAAAGAGATTCTCTTATTTATGTTTTTCCATACAGAATAGACAATCTTACATCCATCAGAATCCTGAGCTTGGAGTCCATCAGCCCTGTGCACGTGCACCTGCGTGACCAGCTTCGGGTAACCACAACACCCCGTCCAGCATGTTTGCGGTGGTTCATCTAGTGTGAGCTCTCTGAGAACGGCACGCACAAAAATAAACCAAAGAAAATGACAACACATCATTCTTTATATAGATCTTTTAAACGTCAAATATCTGGTATTACTTGCAGGTTGCAGGATTGTCTGTAAAGACACGTAACAGGAAGTCACCCTGCAGGCTGGGGTCAAAGGTTGTGGGAACGATGACATAACGGCCTTCCTTCAGTTCCTTGCGCACAAACACGCTGCGGGAGTTAATGTAGGTGGAGCTGCCCACCGTCTTCTGGATCGTGTGCATGCGGTACTTCCTGTTGAGCTCGACCTATCAAAGACGACATCAAGACTTCTTAGCACTTTACATCCGTGCAAGAAAAAAAATTCGTGCATGTATTGTTCTTTTCTTTTTGGCATGGGTCAGTACATACTCTTTGGATATCAAAGCCGATGGCCAGATTATCTCCTTTTCCGCCTTTGGATTGAGCTCTTTTGTCCTGCTGCTGTAGGCAGATCAAAACCTCGTCTTCTGCTTTTGTCACATCAAACACGTACTAAAAAACCAGAGTAAAGCACTTTTCAGTACACAAATACACCCAAATTCACTGGAACACTTCTGAGCGCCTGACACACCTGTGGGTTCTGGAGGAAAGTGGCTTTGTGGTTGATGCAGCCTCCGGATCGGTTTTTTAAAGGGTCGTCGTGATGAGACCAGGAGCCACACATCACGTCCTCCTCCCAGGTCTTGTGGATGCTCAGGTACGACGTATTAATCAGGCGACACAGAATCAGGTCTGTGAAGTGCTTGATGAAATCCTCAAAATTCATCCTGCACCATAGAAATGAGTGATGATTATGAGGAAAATACAAGTTTGCATTTGCTTGATTTAAATCGCAAGACTGGTCAAGAAGCACTTCCTGTTTCAATGTTTTTGTATTTAATATTCATATTTTCTTAATCCTACATAAGAAATCTTAAAAATACATTCATTTGATCTTTTGATTTGGTTATAATTGCCCTGTTTGTTGCATTTTGTAAAAAACTGTTTCAATGCTTTTGTATTTTATATTATAATTTTTTAAATCCTACATAAGAAAATCTTAAAAATATATAAGTTTGATCTTTTGATTTGGTTATAATTTCTCTGTTCGTTACATTTTGTTCAAACGCTGGTGCAGGGTTAAAAACTGAAACAGGAAGTTCCTCTGGACCAGTGATGTTTCCGTCTTCTGAAGTGGTCTATAAAATATTGAATGTCATAAACTGTATACAATACATACACACAATGACCTCCAAAAGCTTTTAGACACTACGACTAAATGTAAAAGTCAAGTGTTATAGCAAATGGCAGGTTTTTAGAAATAAAGCACAAACACCAATTTCATGCAAAGGTTTCACAGACAGTTTGTTATATTTGTAACAGTAAAACAAAACACAGCATCATAGGAAGATTAAAGAAACCACTGGCATTTATATGTTTTACAGAAGAGTCCAGAATCACTTTGGGGTCACTGTAATTCTAGCTTTAATAAAAATATCTATGCTGTAGTTTTTCACAAAAATGCACAAAAGTCTTAAAGTCATAAAGAGCAAAACTAATTTAGACAACACAAACTCACCAAAACTCCCCATCATCTGCCACGGTCACACCCAGCTTCTCTCTCTCGCTCTTACTCACTTGCTTCCATTCCTCAGAGCTGGACAAATGCAGAGAGAAATGGACTAAGACAGACATTACAGTACATTCATATTTTAATGGGCTCTAAAACATCTTAAATTAAGTTTATAAATTACATTAATGCACTCAAAGAGAAGACGGCATCCATTTCCCTTAGAGCAGAAATATGAAGCGTGTATTTTAGCTTTATCACTTTCATATAAATGTGTATAACTAGAGTCTGTATCGTGGTTAGTGGTGTAGATTTATTCTGGTTTCCGTTGAAAATGACCATCTTTACAAGATTTACACAATCGTGACAAGAGTTTAAATGTAACTGGAGGTAATTTGGACAGAGGATGTCAGCAAATGTTTTTACTCAAACAAGATTCATGTTTAGACGCAATGTTTAGTCTTCTAAATTAAACTCCTATACAAACTATATATATATTTCTTGTTTTAAAGGGATAGTTCACCCAAAATTAGTTGTCATTTACTCAATCTCTTCTCATTTCAAACCTGGCTGAGTTTCTTTCTTCTGCAGAACACAAAAGAAGATATTTTGAAGAGCGATAATAAGATAATCTGCATTGGTTTTGTGTCCATACAACAGAAGTGAATGGGGTCCCGTGCGGTTGGGTTACCAACTTTCTTCAAAATATCTCCTTTTGTGTTCTGCTGAAGAAAGAAAGGCATAAAGGTTTAAAATGACAAGAGATTGAGTAAATGATGAAAGAATTTTATTTTTGGATAAACTATCCCTTTAACAGAATTACTCTCATTCACCTTTCCTATAAAATGAAATGATGACTGATGTTTGTCTTAACTCCGTTCCTCCTGACGGGGGCAGTATAAGCACAGAAATACACAACAAATTTAAAACACCAGCAGAATATTTGGTTACAAACAAAGAGTCTACGTAAGTTTGTGTCCAATCAGAACGCACTTTTTACATTTCCTGTTTTCTTCGTTAGCGTCACTCTTCCCTTTTGTGTTTTTGGCTGGGTGTGGTGAAGACTTTATAAAGGGTACAAAATTTCCTCCTAAACCGCTCAGCACACTTATGATAAATGTTAACAGTGTGCAGATGTTGTGTATAAGTGTTTACGTGATGAGCTGGAGCGTTCCTGGTGTTCTTGGTCTTAAATAACAAACTATATACACAACGTAGAGGATGTGAGGCACAAATGATCGACCAGTTACACAAACAACGCAATGAATAACTCTAGCTAACACAATAATGACTTTAATCTCCTGTGGTTTTCTTCATCTATATCACATCTTTTCTGCAGATAATGCACGGAAATGCAGGCAAACCTGTCGCTCCAGGCTCCGTTCCACTCTTTCTGACCCCAGGGATTCCTCATGCGGATCATGGAGAGCTTCTCTGATTTGAAGAACGCCAGCAGACCGGTGCCCAGACGCACTTTCCTCACATCTGTTACAGCGTAAGCGTGACCTTTGACCAGACCGCAGTCTAAACGGGCTTCCATGTCTGCCTGAGTGGTGGCCTAAAGAAAAGCAGAAATCAGCATTACTGATGCACTCCTGTTTTCAGAGGACACACTTAATACAACACAAATCTGAAAACAGGCTGTTTAAATGACACCAAAGCAATATAAGACAAAAAATCTTTATCATGGCAACCCACATCAAAATACTGTAGTGTAATATAGGATTTACTACAGATAACTATAGTTCATATCATAGTCCATTTGAGTTTGGTTCCAAAATGAGTTAACTGCGTTTTTAAACATGTTCACAAATCATGTTTTTTATTGTGCACTCCAATTTGTATTAACCAAACTGCAGTTGGTTTGTTTTGATGCCAGCCATAATAACAAAAAAATACAGCTAACTAACACGATAAAACAATAAAAATATGATAGCTTAATCAAAAACGGATTTATCTCATTTTAGAACCAAACTCTTCATTTGCAACGACTTATTTATTCAATAGTTCATACTGCAGAATTCTACAATTGACAACAGATTACTATTCTATATACTAGACAGTAGTATTTACTACAGCTTAACATTTTATTATAATTCATATAGAAATATACAATAATATTTAGAAGTATACTATTAAATTGTAGTAAATATTATAGTATACTTCTAAATAGTATAGTATACTTCTACATGAACTATAATAAACCGATAAGCTGTAGTAAATATACTGCTTTCTACTTTAATATTTACTATAGTTAACTTTTAAATTGTAGTAAATAGTTAAGTTGAAAGCAGTATTTACTACAGCTTATCAGTTTATTATAGTTCATATAGAAGTATACTATACTATTAACTACAATTTATTAAATAAACATGAAAGCATACTATACTACAGCTTATCAGTGTAGTATAGTAAACATTAAAGTATGCTTACAGTATTTAGGTAATACTACAAAATTTACTACAGTTTACTATGGTACTAAATAGCCTATAGCACATTATTTTTTCATGTGAGACAGGCTTAATTTTCTTGAGAAGTTTTTCTTTTAACACATGATGATGATGATGATTTAATCCTCGTGTGTAAGTGAACATCAGACTCACTCTGATGGAGCAGCTGATGAGACCGCCTCTGTCGTGGACCTTCAGGACTCGCTCAAACAGCTGATTTCGGGCCTCCTCCTCCTGAGTTTTCTTGTCTTCCAGCAGATCCACGGGTTCTGACACACCTCCAGTGAAATCCACAAGAGCATCGGCCGTGTTGCCACCGTCCAAAGCTTCATAGCAGCCACATAACCTGAGAAATGAGGGTTTGCGTCAATGTTAGCTTACGGAGCTCAGAAGAGGAGGATGAATTTTAATGTGACAGTTCATGACTTTGAAAATTTTAAATAAAAGGAAAATTGTGCAAGCTCTCTTGAGCTCAATTAAACAGAGGTAAACAATGGACAGTCCGGCTTAAAAAAAAACTATTTGAAGTGTGAGCTACTTTTCAAGTCACGCAATAGATTTGTTCAAGTAAAATAACTTATTTATGCAAAATATGCTTTTTATTTTGAAGACAAAAGGTTTTGATAAACGATAACAGAAATGTTTTTTTTTTGGTGTAATATTTCTTTAAGAAACATTCTTTCTGTGTGGTCTGGTTGTGATACTTGCTTGGCATAGGCTTTCTCCACCAGAGCACTCCAGAACTCATTACTATCATTGGAGTGACAGTAGATTAGCTGTCCGTTCGCGGTCGGCAGCCGGTCATCGATAACAACATCAACCCATTCTCCAAAGCGCCAGAACCGGAAGTGAAAGATTCCAGCATAGCTCTCCGCTTTCTGATTGTCCCATTCCTGGTCTTTCCATTCCGGGATGACCTATAAACGCACCGAAGACAAAAATCAAACCAAAACCAAAACTTATATCAACATCTATAGCAAAAGAGACCTCTAATAAAAACTTACATTTTGCTATATTTACTTAAATATATGTTTTTACTATTTATCCAAAATCCCTATAACACTTGACTATAATATCAAAAACTTCTTTAGATTCAATTTAAATTAGCTCATAAAATGTTTCTTTAATATTTTAGAATTGTTTTTGGTTTAAAAGCTTTTAACACTATTAAAACAACATCTTAACATGCAGTTATAAAGTTTAAAGAGGTTACCAAAAAATATGAAAATCTCTAAAAAACATTAATTTCCCCTCACGTTAGTCTTTCTTCAGAGGATCACTAAAGAAGATATTTTGAGAAACGTCTCGGTGGTTTGTGTTCATACGGTGCAAGTCAGTGGGGTTCAATGTTGTTTGAGTACCAACGTTCTTCAAAATATCTTCTTTTGTTTTCTGCAGATGAATTTCCTACAGTTTTGACATGACATGACGTTGAAGCAATGATGACAGAAATGTTATGCTTTCTGGAAGTTCCCGACTCTCCAATCATATTAGAAACATTTAAAACATACACTTTTGCTCCAAAGAGAGACTTCAGACAAATATGAAATGCACGCCAAAACTAAACGAACCTACAGGGAAATCCTAAAGTTGCCCCTTTTACATCAGAATGCATTTGTTGCCTAGTGCAATGCACATGCAAACAAATCTCCCGAAGGTTTTCTCCTCCCACTTCTCTCAAAACGCATCCAGTGATTCAAAACATGTGTGGCAGAATCAATAAAGTCTCCGACTAAATGAGGCTTTTTGCCCCGTGGGGCCCGGGAGGCGGGTGGTGTCGGCAGGGAGCGTGAAGAGACACAGAAAGAGAAGGTTGAGAGAAGAGTTCATTCAGTTGCCGGCAATCCGCGACCAGACGACTCGTCTCTGTTCCCCAGCGAGAGGAGAAAGAACAGTCCAGTCATGGGATCAGAAATGGAGCTGAGCTTCACAGAGGACCTACAGCTGACGGAGGTGATGCGTCTGCGCGTGCAGTCGCTCCAGCAGAAGGGTCAGAAGAGGCAGGACGGCGAGAGGTTGCTCCTGCCGCATGAGGCCGTCTACCGTCTGGATTTCACGGAGCAGGAGTTGACCTTCGCCCACTGGAACGTGACCCTGCAAGGAACCGGACGGTTTACCGTCACGGGGATCTCTCAGCTCTGGACGCCCGACCTCACCCACCTGATGACCAGACAGCTGCTGGAGCCCATCGGCCAGTTCTGGAGGAACGCCGGAGACCCGGAGGATTCGCCTTTCAAATGCTTGGAGGCGGACATCCAAGAGTTCGGAGAGAGGATAGCGGAGCTGGCAAAAGTGCGGAAGGTGATGTACTTCCTGTTCGCTTACAAGGAGGGAGCTGAGAAAGACAAGATCACCTGCACTTTGGTCTTCAACAAAAGCGAGTGAGGCTCGATCAACTGGCGCCCCGGCGCTCCTAAAACGGTCTCTTAAAAGATGACTTAGATTCTCCCTGTAATGGTCAGTCACGATCTTCCTTTTAAGATCTTCCTTCATTTCACTACTGTGTGTGTTTGTGTTTAAATGAAAGTGTGAGTAGTCTACGATGAGTTCCAAACTTTTTCAACATTATGATACTATAAGATGGAATGTTATTCATGCAAATCTACAAATACACTTACAGTCGAATAAAAACGTTATCAATCGTTCCATTTATGTCATTGTGTGTTTTGTATCGAGTGGACACGACGAATGCATCGGACTGGAAGGTCAACGGAGACAAATCCAACCGCTGCACCACATGACTCGATCAATGTCAACGCCTGTTAAACTCCCAGCCTGATTTTCACCAATAAACTTTGACAGAACCTGATGCATGCATTCTGGGATTGCACTTTAAAGCATTAGTCTCTGGGTATGAGGTTTGACCATATGAGGCACCAAACAATTTGGCGAACTCAGGAACACCCCGCGATACCGTAAGATTCTACGTATGACACCTCCGTTGGTTTGGGAAGGGAGTGTTAGTGTGTTTATGTGTGTGTGTGTGTGTATGCGTGCGTGCTGGGGGTCTTCTGAGGGATGGCAGGAAGAGAAGACACTAATTAGTCCTCATGAGGAACAACATGTCTAGTGGAGAGAGACAAGGTACATACACAGGAGAGCAGCGATGCATGTGTCACGTACTCAGACAAAACGCGGCACAGATCTACCGCGACAGACGCATCTCACGAGGCTTTATTACAGAAACGAATGACGTACGACTGGTCTCGAGTGAACGAAAACGCCCCTCAAAAGCTATTTGCATGTTTAACAAAATAAACCAAAAATACCTGTTTCATAGGACCGACGATTGTGTGGAGTGTGCGCGCACAAATAAAAATCACAAATTAAACCCCAAGCCTCCAATTAGACCCGTCTCGTTCTCTGCGAGAACAACAACACATGCTAATAACCTTCATTTGTTAAGCACACGCTCCCACGGCTCACATGTTAGGATGAGCAAACACCACTTAATGAGTTCAGCGCAAAATGATACGTTACATGGGAGGAAAAGAAATGCTGAAAAGTGAAGAGATTCGTTTCTACATTATGTCGTCTCCTTCCGGACCTTCTGACTAATGCATCCTGGTGTGTTGAGTCTCACTGGAGGAAAGATTTACTTTCACGGACATTTAATTTATTCATTAACCAAACAAGAGATAAGGAGGGAGGCTGCTGATAACTCAAACTTAAACACAGATTATTTTTTTAACATGTCACGTTGGAAGCGGGAGAGAGAAGAGACAGTCCAAAAAAACAAGCATCGACTTACTTTCTGCCATAGTGCTTCTCTGGAGGCCAGACTGGAACACGCTGCAACAAACCAGCAGTTACCCAGCTGCCCCTGGTGCAGGTCATGAGCACTAATCCCATTCACAAACAAGTGCGGATCATCACAGAGCTCCTGTATGAAGAAAAAGACAAAAACATTCCCATGATTCTGTGCTTCACGATCAACTAACACATTCATGTGCGTCAGAATATTTGATATGACGTCATATCTTTTAGTACTAGATGACCTATTAACAATATTAGATATTTTAACAAATTAAATCAATGTGCCAAGCAGGCAATTACATGACGACCGGAAGTGACACGTGTGTAAAAAGAGACACGAGAGCGGATGATGGATTTATCTCAAAAAAGGGTTCTGTAATAAGAGGACAAAAAATTGATACAAATTCAGGTTATCACATACAAAAAAAATCTAAATACATGTAGAAATATGACTGTTGTATTTCTGAGAAGTGAATTTGAACTTGTCTTCTTTGCAGTATTTGAGGTCTGAAGAAATACATGGAATCTTTTCTGCTATTTTCACCCGTTGCTCTAGTTTTCATTTTCTGCAAATATATGCAAATAGAAACAATATTTTTATTAGAAATTTGGGAGAAATATTGTTTGTGGTTCACATAAAACAAAAGTGATCACTTTAAATGAACACATACAGTACCTATAAACAGTTAATTCAGGAAATCTGAAAATTGGTTTGAAATGTCTAATATTTTTGTGTGGATTATCATCAAAAAATTTAAAGGCCAAGCCCTTATAATGATGCCACGTCTACTTGTTCTTGGTTAATTGTTTTAATGTGTTATAAAGCCAAATGACTCTTTCGATGAGCATTGATAACTCCATACCAGTCCAATGCACAAACTGCTGCCAATAATTCACAAATGGTGCATTATTCATATTTACAACCGTAGTAAAACAATATCTATAAAGCTGTTTGTATAACATTAGGCGGTAGCCCTGGACCAGCCTGGTGATGTCAGCTAGAAAGAAAGAACGCTGTCTCCGAGGTGGAGCACAAATGTTTTATTTACAATCCTGTAGCACTAGCACACGAAGACTAAATAAAATGTGCACATGAAGCAGGTCATCTGTGTATAAGGTTCACAACACTTGCTCAACTATCAAAACACACTTCTGCTTCAAGACATGAGAAATACTGTGTTTGAAGAGGGTGTAAAATTGCAGGGTTAAACTTGTTAAACGACATCACGCTCACATGCCTGAACAGAGCCTAATCTCTCGGTCATGATGGCTTTCGAGGGACATTGAGGGTGTGTCATGAATATACAGTATGTAGAAATGCTCCCTTAGTGTAAACACACCGATCTGTGTGACATTTCAGTGCTGTTTGTCAAGTTATATAAAACTAAACAAAACAAAAATCCCAGAAGAAGCCAGTGTAGGTCTTTGGCAAACACACAAAACACCTGCATGCTGTACATTTGCATTAACACATACGGGGAAGCGAAAAAGGTGTTTTTAAACAAAGGCTAAAATCAATCTTTGAACGAGTGTGAAACGAAACACACAGAAGCAGCCTGATGCATCGAGTTTAAATATTGTCAGATTTACTTTATTCATTTGGAAGACGCTTTTACCCAAAGTGACTATGAGAAAACAGCCAGCGATATGTCTACATAAGGCAAGTGCCAGTAATACAAAGTTTCGAGTATAACATTAAAATGATATAAGCAAGCATACAGAGATATGTAGAGAAAGAATAGTTCTGTCATTTTGGAACTGTGGTGTGGTAACCGTGGTATAAGCGGAATAATTGACTCCGGTCCGTTCAATTATTCGAAAGTTAATGCACACCCGAGGTAAAACGGTGTGCATTAACTTTCTAATAATTGAACGGGCCCGTCAACTTTTATTCCTTATGTATTTTATTAAGTTTTGATACATTATTAAACAGTTCACTCTAGTGTTGTCAAAAGTATCGATATTTCGATAAGTATCGATACTGAAATATCTGAACGATACCAATACTAATTTCCCGAAGTATCGATACTCCGATCCTAGCCGAGCTGTCACTTTCACTTATCTCCAAAGGCGCGTTGAAAAACAGCACACGTGACCGCAGTGCCTGTCACGTGTCTCGTCTCATTCGCAATATGGCGTGTGCGGCGCCTCCGCAACCGGCTTTGATTGATAAAGAACACAGCAAGAGTGCTATATGGAAATATTTTGGATATGAAGCAAATGAAAACGGAAAGCCGAAGGACACAAACACGCCGATCTGCAAGAGTCGCTACAGAGCAGTGCTAACAAAAGGCGCTAACACCTCTAATATAACAATATGAGTGTTGTCTCGTTTTTCACCGTAATTCGTAAAGTCCGACTGAGGAATCTTTAACTATGAATCTTTAAATACTTTAACTGTGGTCAAATGTAAATTAACTTGTGCTTAATTAACTTCATTAAAAAAAGGATTACTTCAATTCTGTAATTTGTCTTCATGTCGATCCAGTGAGCATTGTTTTCACGTATGATGCACGCAAGTTTGCGTGTGTGGATCGGTGATATGTGAATCCGGCATTAAAATATGTTCATCAAATAATGTTATGTGTTAACCAGCATTTATGAACGATGAGCAATGCAGGATATTTTAATCTTTGATGACAGTATGTAATAAAATACAACGGATCATGTTTGCTCTGGTCCAATGAAAAAAAAATTAACAGATAGAACTTTGGATTTAATTAGTACATGTATTAGTAAATGTTAGTTTAAATTAACTTTTTACTAAGATTAATACATGTTTAGGAAGTATTTTTCATTGTTTATTCATGTAACAAATATCTATTACCATTAACTTAAGTTCTCAGATTAGTTACATAGTTCAGTTCATTTTAAAAGTGTGGTCAAAAAAAAGTTTATTAAAGTTTGTCATTCTCTTGTAGCACCAGAAATAAGATGAGACCCGACCTGCATCAGTACATAATGCGTTACAACACACATTATGAAGAATTATAATGCATTTTACACTTTAATAACTCTTTATAATACACTATACATGTTATATTTATCTTTAAATAATAATACAAAAAAAATTACCATCTTAATGTTGTGGCAGTTTTTTTCTCTGTGGTATCGAAAATGGTATCGAGTATCGATATTTTTCAAGGTATCGTATCGAAGTTAGAAATTCCAGTATCGTGACAACACTAGTTCACTCTTAAATATAAAGGTGCTCAAAAGGTTCTTCACAGCCATGCCATAGAAGCAGCATTTTCAGTTCCACAAAGAACCATTGAAAAAAAAAGCATCTTAGTTGACTTTTTAATCTGAAGAACCTTTTTTCACCACAAACAACCTTTCGTGAAACAGAAATGTTCTTCAGATGTTAAAGATTCTTATTGGAACCATTCCGATAACAAGTGCTCTTCTATGGCACCGTGAAGCACCTTTACTCTTAAGAGTCTAAACTATCCTATCACCAGTATGTAGATCTATGCAAGTCACAAATTCTTTAAAGCCAAGGAACCCCTTTCATGAATCAAACACAATGTCTCCAGTTACGACAGCTAGAGGAAATCATGTCTAAACAAACCTTGTTTCTTAATAACCGTTACAATGTTAGAGTAAAAACAATCCTGGCAAACACAAAACATACAGCACTGTGTCTGTGTGGAGATTATTGTTTGAAATATAAACACATTTATCTGACATCAGTTTGCAAGCGTAAGTTACACGAGGCATCCAGTTACACAAGATCTTCTTATACGGCAAATGTTCGGTCACATCCTATAAACACACAACTCAGATACAAACATCGCTCTAAAGTACCTTAAAGAAATAAGCACCAAGAAGCAATGTGTGACAGTTCATTTTATAACCCCCTTAGCTGTTATAAAATGCACTTTTAACCCACTTCTTCTCGGGGCTTATTCCTTTAATAAATGTTTATATCATATTCATAGCAAGGTTTGATAAAATAAAGTAATAAAGTTATATTTAGGCTATGCAATGCGGTCAGCAGTTATAAATCTGTGTATTTTATCACGGCTTAGAATTCGGCTCAACCAGAATCAAGGACCTGAACTGAGAGTTTTATAAAATTAAATTTAAAAACATCATCAAAACAAACCTTCAACCTTCAGTTTTCATTATACACTCAACATGAAAGCAACAACCATTATACAACAACTGACTCCTGTTATTTGCAACACAGATGAGTTTACTCTCCATCTAAAAATCTTCAGCTGTTCATTACCTTTGGTCTCTTCCAAGTGACTTTTCCGATGCGGTTTGCAGCGTAGAAGAGGGATTGGTCCACCACAGGGAAGACAGGGTCTTCAAACAGACTTTTGTTCTGCTGGCACTGTTTCCTGAGGGACGCGAACTGCTGCCCTTCAAACGGCTTTACAGAAGAGAACATACTGCAGTCTGCAATGACACAAGCGCACACAGCAGGAGCGTTCTGTGGGTTATTCAATGCACTCTTCATATACAAGTATGTTTTGGGCATGCTTTTACTTTGGATGAACTTTTAAAGTTGCACTGTTGCCAGCCATGCAGAAAAAACCCCACATGAAAACACATCTTAAAAATCCCATGAGCCCTGCATCAGCAGCGTTGCAGCGTCAAAAAAACACTTGTCCGTTCTAAAATACAGAAGATCCAATACATTTTTTTCTGTAATATGGCCGTTGTTCTGCTTTTTGCTCTGATGCTGATCATGCAGAAGCTCCAGAGGTCAGAAACTCACTCAACTCACATCACCACACAGCAATTACAGCATCACACACATTGTTAGAAGTCTGTTACACAGAAGAAAATCTATATAGTGCTCAGAGTAATGTACTTAGAGGCCAAATACCCACCCAGGCCCGTATCACTGACACACACTTTCACTCTGAACCCAAAGCCACAAGAGAAGCAGGGTTTTTAATACAAACACATTACACAATACATGAATGTCCATTACAGGTTAAGAAGGGAATGAGTCAGTGATGGCATTGTGTTTTAAACAGGGTGTGTCTAAAGAAGGCATATCCACGGTTCACATTAATAACGTCCCATTGTCACTTCATTCAATTTCTAAATATTAAAGTATGTGGCGTCTGCGAACAAATGATTCTAGTTTCTCTCTTAATTCATTTAACGTGACTTGTGTCAAGTGAATGTATGAAGTCAGTTTGTGTTCACACAGGTGTCCTAAAAAAAACACATTTCCCCATGCTGTCTTTAAAGAGACAGTTCACCCAAAAATGAAAATTCTGTCATGAGTTACTCGCCTTCAAGTTGTTCCAAACCTGTATAAAGTTCTTTGTTTGGTCGAACGCAATTAAGATATTTTGACGAACGTAAGCAACTAAGATTTCTGGAGCACCATTGACTGCCATAGTGGAAAACATATTGTATAGCTTTTTTTGTTCTGTTGAATACAAAATTAAATATTTTGCAGATTTTAGTAAAACAAACTGTTCTGGGGCGCCTTTGACAATCATTTTAAATTGTAGTCAATGGTGCCCCCAAAATCTAAGCTGCTGACACTCTTCCAAATATCTTGGTTTGTGTTCAACAGAACAGAACATGTTTTATATAGGTTTGGAACAGCTTGAGGTTAAGTCATTCCTGACGGAATTTTCATTTTCTGGTGAACTATCCCTTTAAAAGACACTGTGTTTAGATCTTAAAGCTTAAACGTTGAGAGAGAAAGTAAACAGAGAAAAGACACTCGAGCAAACATAGAACCGGTTATCTTCCTCATGTACAGATAAAGAAAATATGTTTTGTCAGAATTATAACGAGTTTAAAATGAAAGTCAGTATGTTTGAAATGATCTGTGCATGATAAACAACGCAATGTCACAATGTGTCAACTGATCCCACATGTTTTGAATCACTAGATTTATAAAAACCCCTTTAAGAACAAAAGAGCAAGAAAAATATATATCCACTGTCAATATTTCTAGAACTTTTAAAGAGTTTTTAAGGTGTGGTAGCCATCAAATCTCCTTTAAATGTGAAACCCTTAAATGTCTTGAAAGTTTAACAGTTACAATGTAACTCCTCCCTTTATAAACTCGCCAAACATGTTTGATGTTGCAAACACGTCACAATATCACAAAAACAATGTCTCCAAAAAAAGTGAGAAAATAAACAGAGTTCTTCGACACATTAGCGCCACAGAGTTCATTCACATTTGCAACATTTGTTTTTAAACGGCAGGACTTCAGTATTTCAGTGGATTTACCTGCAAAACTCTTCGTGTAAGTCAAGCTGCTTCAATCTATGAACATGAACGCGCAGATGAGAAACAGATGCTGCTATAATTCACTGATCCATACGCACAGATGCATGTTCACAGTCTTCAATCCTCCAGAGACTCCAGCAAATGCCAAATGACTGTGTATCTCATGTGTGTGTGTTTCCTTCTCTCGGTCGTGTCTTTAGCTTTAGGGAGGGGCTTTATCACTCACACACACACGCGCGCGCGCGAGTGTTTGCTTAACAGAATTAAACTCATCCGCATTATCACACTTTTCAAACAGCGTTATTTTCACAAGGTGAAGTTTTAGTGTAACTTTATATTCTGATTAAGTTTGATTTAATGGCGAACAAGAAACGTAAATGAGCAATACATGTGCACTGTGTAGAGATCTTGAGCTCAATGCTGCCATCTTGTGGCGAAACCAATATCGTTAAAATGGCATAAAAGTGGGCGGAAGTGTTTTTAAAGGGACAGTTCACGCAAATATTACAATTTTATCACGATTTACTCACTTTGAAGTTGTTGTAAAACTATTGAGCACAGTTCTGGGGCATCGTTCCTTACCATAGTATAAAAAAATATTGTATATTTGTTCCGTTGAACGCAAAATGAGATGAAAGATAATAGGTTTGGAACAACTTGAGGGTATTTAAATTATACTTTTTTGGGTGAACTTTCCCTTTACGCTGGCTATAGATAAGCTTTATTTTTATTTATATCAATTATTCTTTTTTTTAAGTTACCTGTAACTTTTCTAACTGTTGGTCTGAAAAAACAAAGATGCCTGGAATATAAATAATTATTTCTCATATATTTTATACTTTTAAGTGTTTAAATATATCTACCATGAGACAAATATTAAGATTTCGTTGATCTGTGATTCATTTCGTTGATCTGAAGATTGAAATACAATTTACCCGTATGTTGCATATTTACTAATAAACTGGTCTAACAAGTAATATAAACAAATAATAAATATATTGTAAAAATTAAGAGAAAACGAGTGTAAATAGGTATTAATGTTAATGCTGCTTTATGAATTATTGCATAAATTAACAACAGAAAATGTTTTAATGAAAATCTGCATAAACTGAGGATGATGATCTGGTGATAATCTGTATAAATGTGGTGCAATAGAAATGCAACTGTAACAAGATTTAACTAACGAGAAACTGGCAGTCACATGTCATCCTGTGTAGTATGGATGTTAAAAAATGTTAATCTTTAAACATGCAGCAGAATGAAATTTAAGAGGTGTCATGTGAGGGTTGTACTTTACTCCTGTTTTAGACACAACGGAACAAACTTCAAGCCTCATTTTGTGAGTATGTGCACTGCAAAGGTTTTTCAGCTCAAATTTTAACGTTTGGCTAGAAATAATTTGCTTTATACTTTACAAACAAGCTCAAATTTCTTATTAAATAAACTCATTTTGAGGAGAATTAGGCTAATGTAAACATATGTTGCTGTGACTTTTTAGGAAAAAGAAAGATCTTTTCTTTGACACTTATAATAAGTTAGAGCTTTTGTTAGTGATTCTTGTAACACAGTAACCTCAAAATGTTTTAAAACAAAGGAAAGAAAAGGACCTTTTGGATGTTACAAGTGAACAGTTGGAAGTAATTGCACATAAGCCTTAGTACTGAGAAAATTCTTGCATTATTTGTTTAAAGAATAAACTTGTTTTGATATTTTGTCACGTAATGCAGTTCTATTACAATTTTCAGAGTTTTAAAAGCAGTTTAAGTGCATGCTTAGAAGTCACTTTAATTTAGTGTTTAAATTATTAATTAAATGGAATTAATCAACGTTTCATCATTTTCCTTTAGATATCATGGAGTTAGGCATCAGTTCTCTGTTGAGAGTGAATCTCCTCTGGAACTCTGTGTATGTCAGTAGTTACATAGCCAACACAGCAGCACACAGTCATGCTGAGGTGAACACAGGTAAAACAAACCCTTCACACGTCAGAACTATCAGGTCAGTGTACAGTCATCCTGGACAAACTCTGGAGCTACAAGATGATGGAAATGAAGGTAAACTGCAGATAAAATATGTTTTATAATTTGAACTATATTGAAACTGTTTCATTCACAATGTCGTGTGCGGTAATGTTGCTCAACCATAATATACCATTAGAAATACATTTCATCATTCTCAACCTCAAGTCATTCCAAACATTTATTTTACATTTAGGACTTTTCATTTGCTAGATGCTTTTTGACTCTTTAGATTTTATTTTCAATATTTGTGTTGCCTGGGATGATCTATTGAGTCAAAACGATGGAAGTCAATGCAGGCCGATGTTGTTTGGTTACCAACGTTCTTCAAAATATTTTTTGTGTTCTGAAGAGAAAAATCATACAGCTTTGGAATGAGATGATGATAGTGAATAAATGATGCATGATTTTTGGTTGTACTGTCCCTTTAACTGAACTATAATGTGCATGTTCAGTAAATGTGGTCAATGTTGCAGAGATGGTGCGCTGGTGGCAGACGCCTTTTGGATTGTTCGAAGGCTGCGGCCTTCACAGCAAAGATCCTGTGGAAACATGCAACAGCAGTTTGAGGATTTCAAAGGTCACCGGCAGCCACGATGGGCTCTATTTGTGTGTCCGTCAAGATGAAACCGGCAGAACAATCTCGCCGTACAGAGTTCACGTTTTAAATCCAAACATGAAGGAACGGCGGAGGAAGACCAGAGAGGTGGAAGTTTATGATGACACGGTGTCCGACAGCCAATTTGTAGCTGCTGTGACATCATCGGTTATCGTGACCTTTTTTGTGGCCTTCACACTGGGTGCCTTCACTCGATCTTATGTGATAAAGTGTCTACAAATGACAAGGGCCCGCTTGCCTCGTAAGAGACACCAACACCATAATAACGACCCAGAACACCCCACAAATCCCACACAACCTGCTCCCTTTGAACGAGTGCACTTTTATATAACCCAGGACTCTGGAGAAGACACTGTGGACATAGTGGGAAGCCGAGCGAAGGAAGATTCGATTCAGGACAGCGAGAGAGATGGTGACGTAGATGCCGCAGTACATGAAAGTGCGAATGACCGGAATGATGAATCAAACCACCCTCAGTGCGGTAAAGAACAAAACCAAGAATTTGAAACCGTACCAAGTCCACATCCAAAGAAAAAGACTCGTGTCATTAAAGTGTACAACTACGACGAGGAAGGGCATCGATACGGTCACATGAAAGACTCTGGGGTTGAGGGTGAAGACCAGGTCAGACCAAGAGTGAGAACAAAGTCACTGACTCGACTCAACGCCATTATGAAACAGGCAGAATCTGTGGACTTCAACCCAGATGAAGATTCCACAGACAGCCAGTCAGTTACCTAAAAAAGCTTAACAAATGTACAGGATGTACGAACAGAACATAGTTCTGAAATCTCGCCACATTTAAAAAAAGTCTTATAACATTTTGCTTGTCATCATAAATGTATATTATGTGTTTTGACACCCTGCAGTGTAGTTGCCAGCAATGGGCCTTAACTGTGGACATTTTTATGCATATATTGTGAATATAATTGCCTAAAAATTACGTTATGGACACTAAAATGTACATTAAAATTTAGAATATGTTGAAATGTTTTATTTTATTCCTACAGGCTTCTCTCAGCAGTGGGACACGCTAAGACATTCAATGCAATTTAACTACATACAACTGCTTTATTTATTTGCTTTTCAAAACACTATAAACAATAACAAAACAAACCGACCATCTCTTCGGAGGAAGAAAACAACACTGGCAACATAACAGTTGCAAGAATATGAAAAATATTTCCCCTTTTATTTGATTTGTGACTTCTCTATGCCTTTTCCCATTTTAACACTGCAAAAGTCTCTGTGTCTGCGTTTTCAGCGTTGGACATGTTGAGGTCACCGGTCCTTGAGAGGGTTGCCTTCTGCGGCACACCGAAAAACAAAAACTCCGATGTGCTTCAAACTCATCCGTGGATCTACAGTTCTTGCTATAATGCAATTCTGGCTTTATGCCATTCCACAAATTCATCCAGCATCACCGGCCCTGCGGGAGGTAGAGACGGCAGAGTCATTCAATAGATGCAATTAAACACGACATGGACACATGACAAGAAACCATAAAACGTACAAGCTCCGTCTTCGTCGTAGTTGCTGAGGTCTGCGTTAACCGTACGGCTAAACTCTAAGACGTTGTACCACTGGTCCTTGTTCATGACTTTATACTTTGATTGCTAAAAAAAGAGAAAATATGTTTCTGTAAGTCACAGCACATTACAAACACAACTTTACAACATCTGAAACGGCACTGAGGGTTAGTAAAAGACCAAGTTATCCCCGTATCTGTGATGTCTAGAGAGAGAAAAAGATAAACCTCCAGAAACTGATTGAACACAGGGAACAAGGGCCACGTCCTCCCGAGCAGCAGCGCCAACATGGATTTTGCTGTGTCCATATCAAGACTACGCTGATCTTTATCCTTCCAAATAAGATGTTAAAACAGACGTTGAAAATTACATCCTGAAATTAAGATCCATTCCAGATCCAAACATTACACTTAAAATTTCACTCTTATGAAATAATAAAAACGACTTTATTCTTCATATAAGACTCTAGACAAGATGTCTCTTACCCTGGCGAAGTCAAATGCGTATCTGTAAATGTTCTTAAATAGAACTGGGTCGTTCAGTTGAGAACGCATGTAGTCCAGTTTGCCTTGTAATCTCTCTGTACAGTCACATCTGTAAACAAACGCAAAGGTTTAATCACCTGTGATATCCATAATGTGTCGTGATGTGGAGGATGCGTGAGAAGGGAATTCTTACTGTAGTGATGTCATTCCTTTCACCCATTCTTCTTTTGTGAAAAAACCCATATTCGTCGCTTCAAGCTTCCAGGCTAAAACTAACATTACAATCTGAAGGGTCACAGACACACAGTGGGAGTTATTTCAGTGATTAATACAGAGAATTATTTTTGATATTAAAAATATGAACAAGGAATGACGCTTACATTTTCTGGCTCTACACCGATGTCCTCACAAAACTTCTCCATGCTCTCTGGACCAACAATATCATCTGACCCTGGACACATTTAAAACCATGAGAAAAAACAGAAACTCATTAATAAGATATTAGTGCACTTCTATTTAGAATGAGATGTATTAACTACAAGAGAGGTTTGATATTCACATACCTGCATATTCATAAAACCAAGCTAGACATTTTTTGCTAGAGAACTGATCCTCTGGGTTCAACAGTCGTCCTGGAGTTTGTGTCCTGCAGTAACTGAACATTAAAGAGATAAATGTGTGTTTGCCGTTAGAGAAATGTTTTATGAGGACACTCAACATCATGACATCATTCTCAAAATCTACTTATACTCAGGCCCGGACTGTCCATCAGGAGAACCGATTCCCGGTGGCCTGTAGACTGATTTGGCCTGCTGCCATCCAGCTGTGGCAGTTTTTATAGACAAATGTCGATAGCATCCTATTGTACTGCAAACGTACATCGCTCGAACACGGATTTATTTTGCTCTAGCTCAAAACTGGACGAGTGCTGCTTATGCCCAGAGAATCAAAGGGCACGTGTCCACTTTTGTGCAAGAGAAATCCGCTTGCATGCGGAGAGGTTCGTGCTCACACATAAATATTGACATACTTTCGTGTAAAATAATGTGCTCTTGACATTTGTCAGTAAAAGACTGACATATAGTTGGCCTGACGTTGGACATTCAATATTAGTGAATTTAGGGACCGTCAACAAAGTGACATTCACATTTCTAACGTCAATAGCAGTAAACAGGAAAACAGTCATAAAGCAGTGCAGGAGAGATTATTAACTGCACGATTCAACTGCTTCTCTACACATACAACTTAAGCATATAATGTGTTTTTGTTGTTTTATTATAAAACCTAAAAGATCGAATGAATCTTCCGTTTAAGATATGCTTGCAGTATAAATCATTTAAACTTGCATTCGTGGTTTAGCCACATGATAAAATTTGTTTTCTTGGACCTTTTTAAGCCCAACTGTATTTATTTTGCTCATAAACAATGAACTGTCAGTTTAATTAAGCATTGATGGCACATTCTGTGACGATTACAAAGCATTCTACATAAAAAAATAGATTGGTGGTTTGTTGCATGGATGAGTGTGGGATATCCCGGCCTGATTTTGTTTCCCAGTCCGGCCCTGCTTATCCTATATACTTTTGTCAGTTTATAGAGTAAACATTTTTGAGTGTTCCCTTGTTCCCTCTGGACCATGACATATTTCTTGAACATCTTCATTTTCTTAAAACATAACGGTACAGTAATATTACTTTGATATTTCTCTGTATACGATATTGATAAGTGACTGTGGATAGAAATTTAATTTTCACTCAAACACACAGATTTGAAGAAACACACAGCCACATTTAAAGCAGAATTTAAAAGTAAAAAGGATAAAAAATGATTACCTGGTGATTTTACACTTTCTGATATTAGGATCTTCAGAACCAGATGACTTTCTTTTCTTTTTTACAGGCATGATGGAACCTCGGCCGGGTTGATTTGGTCTTCCTGAACAAATCAAAAACAACCAAAATGAACCAAAGCAAAACGCATCTTTCCTTACCATCCAAAGCACAATTTCAGATCCACTAAAGAGCAGAAACAAGCTATACCTGTGTACCTTTGGAAAATTTGTCCATTCAAGTTTACCAGACACTGTAAATGAAAACAAACATCACATATAAAAAACTATGCAAGAAGCCTGTAACTGTAATTTTTGGACGCAAAGAATCAGCCGTGAACCTGTCATCTACTCACAAGTCAAAAGTTGGTCTCAGACTTCCTTATGCTCCCTGTCCACAACTTGAAAAAGAAATCAATGTTTATGAGTGTTCACAAGATGAAAAAACAGAATAGTCCCAAACCTTTGAACAACATGGTATATGTGGAACAATGGAAGAGGAGAAATTCAGCTGGTGTTATTGGTAATTGACAGGTTGCAGGTTTAAATCTGTCAAAGGTTTTTAAACATTTTGCCTAAGACGTGTGCCTCTGTTTCAAGTTTGATTTTGATGATTACTCTGAAAAAAAGTCAAAATCTAAGATGAATTTAAGATGATAGCTTCATATTTTTCATGTTGTGTCACTGTCCTGTGTGAGGATCTATGCTATAAATGACTAAGCTTTACACAGATGAACAGCTAAGGCTCAAGGCATGTTTAGAAAAAAACGGAGACGAAGCACACAGAAACAAACAAAAAATAGACATATGGTTATTATAACGCAATAAGAGTCAGACAGGAAAATCAGTCCTTGGTTATTTAACTTAACATATTATTTCACACATGCGCAAAAAATCGTATAAACGATAAAAGAGCGAAATATAGAAACAACTGCATCGTCTTTGTGCGTGCTAAAATGGCTGAATCACCAAAGACTGAAACTCATTAAATGCGTAAAATACACAAACATAACAAAAACAAAACCATCAGTTAAACTCGATCAGCCGAACTGAATATAAAACACACAGACACACACATGAATGTGTTGTGAGACCATAGACCGGCTCATCTAAATATTACATGTAAACAATCATTAAAAACCCTTAACAGATTTAAGATTTCATGTAATAAAACGTGCCTTTATCGAACCTGATATATCTGCTGGACGAAACTCGTCCTGGCCGGTTTACTAGTTAATAATTTTAGCTGAGAGATCAGCGGCGTTTGTGCTTGAAATAAGCGACTGCATTACTTTCACTGGGGAATGAACAACTGCTTCCGGGTTACCGGCCGACAAAATAAAAGTAACGCGACTCGATTTTCAACATCTTTATTTTTGTGTCATCGGTGTTCTCTCGTGCTGTACATTACATTGCATAGCAATATTGCTTTAAAGAATGTCGTCATTATTTCAGGCATATACAAAAATGCAGGGCAGACTTTTATTTGGTGGTCATGAGGGGTTTATGAAAAACATCTCATATTGTCTCTCACATCTAACATGACTTGAAAATTGTTGACAGATTTGAAAAGCTGGTAAGGTGCGTTTACACTCCTAATTCAAGGTCATCCAGCTCCTTCAGCAACTGGGCTTCCTTTTGAATCTTTTCAAGCTGTAAAATACAATTAAAAGCATTACAACGGTTTAAGTTAAGACCCACACCAAACAACGTGCCTGATTGACATTAATCACTGCGTATGATATATGTATAAGCATTGAAAATTCATCATTTTAAAAAGTGAGATGTCGATGAAATAAAGCTCAATTACAGTACCTGATTTTTCTGCATCACTTTTCCGGTCCCTTGCTGTTCCTTTAGTTCATCAATGGCTTTGAGTTTCTGGAAGAAGATGAAAAATTGTCAATTTAGATAATAAATGTCTGGTTGAATATTCTATATAAAATACAGCATATTATTTGAAATCGCACCTTTTTCAAGTTCCTGATCTTTTTGTCAATTTCAGGGTCTCCAGTTATCTCAGTTGCAGGAACAGAAGGGGCGGGGTCTGTAAGTGGAGGGGGAGCTTCATCAGACTTGCCATCCTGTAATTAAGGAATACAAATATGTTAAAAGAGGTGTTTGTAGGAGCAAACCAGATCAATTAATTCAAAACATTTGAATCTTGTTCTTTTGAAGTACCATTTATTACACTTATTTATTAAATTACTCCAGCAGCTTTATAGAACTATATATTTTTGGTATGTATTTAGTAACAGTTCTCACAATGAAGACTGCAGAGACCCTGTTCTAAAAGTCATTCAGTTCTAAAATAAATTCGAAAAATAAACAGATATGATTATGAATGAGAAACGTGGAAACTCAAAGTAATCACGTGCCTGTTTGGCAGCTTTCTTTGCTTCACGTCTTTTCTGTTTTTTCAAAGCCTCTTTGGACACTTGCTTCTCTCCGGCAGCACCAGGCTTCATGTTCTGCGCTGGCTCTACTTCATGCTTAAAGAGACAAATGACTGTCATGATCTCTGCTCACGGGACGTTCACAATCACAGAAATCAACACAACACAAGCTCACCAGTTTGGTGCTGGCGGTCAGGGGTTTGTTACGGAGAGCAGGTGGCCGATACGCCTGGGCAGGTTTGGCTTCGGTACTGCCCAGCTCACTCGGCAGCGCTTGATATTTCACTGGCTTCTCTGGGAATGTTCCGGTAGGGAAGGGTTGCCATAACACTTCCCAAAGCTCTTTATTGGACGGCGTCTCGTGCTTGTACAACACAGTGCCGGTGTAGTGCCAGATCTTGTAACCGTTGCTGACCCTGAGTCTGGGAGAGCAGGTCGCCGTCATTACATGCTCGCCGTCGGGGCACCAGGCGAAATGTGTTGTATCTTCAGCCTGGGGTTTGGACACCTGCTTGTATTTCTTCACATCCCAAACTTCCATCTGGCCCCTTAAGGTTCCAAAGCCTGCGAGAACCAGGATGTGTCCATGAGGGCTGTAGAAAGCTAAGTTACGGGGACCCGTGCCGAAGTCAAACACAGACTCACACTTGTGGTTAAAGATTGTGGCCTTGGCAGGCATAAAACCATAAACAACACAAAACTCGGTAGAGTTGGGGCTCCAGCACACATCATATATGGGTCCGTTCTTTGCTGTGCAAGACGAAAAAAACAAAGTCACCATATGGGTCACAAAAACTATTCGTTAAGGTCATAACATTTCAAACTGTACACAGTGCTTGATTTTTCGTTCCTGTATACAAATGCTATGCCATAATATAAACCTAACTGTCAAATGAAATCATATAATTTCAGTGAATTTTCTTTTAAAGATTCTTTTAACTCTATAGTTATGAATAATAGATGAACTGTCTGTACTCACGCAGTTGTACTATCGCACTCTCTCCATTGGTAGCAACATAATGTAACGTCTGTTGTCCATAATAAGACGCTCCTGTTTTATCGACATCTGTGCTGGCGGTCACCAGAACCGCAGTGGCTTTAAGAGAGGAAGACAAAAGTGCACATATCAAATTTACGGACAACATGAAGTTGTAATAAATAAAGGGAAATAATGTTTGTAAGGAAAGTGATAATGTACCTTTTGTGTTCCACAGCATGGTCACTTTATCAGCTTTGAAAAAGCTTTTGTTGGCCAGTGCAGCAGTCGGACCACCGAAATTGGGATACTGATAGAGTCGCACAAAAGAGGGACAACCTTTGTTTCCAGGAACATAGGCGGCAATCTGCAGCAAAAAAATATTATTCATTATCATTGATATTAATCATAACTATAACATCACACTCTGCAGTAATGTTAAACTTGATTTCAAGAATTCGGATACCTTGTTTGGCTGAGGCCCAGAGGACAACGCAAACTCTGACACTTTTTGAAGGTGAAGTTTGTTAGCAATCGTTTCTACACAACAAAACCCAAAACATGGTTACATTTTGATAAACGTCTTAAACAAACATGTATAGCTATGCAAACTGTGTAAAAGGGTGTTACCAAATTTGTTGTTCTCAAAGAAGTGAAGTTCATTATTGACATTTCTAACAGCAATGTTTTCATCATCTGCCCAGCTTGGACACCTTTGAAAAAATATAATACAAACACGCACAAAAAATATTTAAGTTCATATAAGAGAATCAATATAACAGTAACAAAATTCAGAGTTACTCACCATCCCGTAATCTTCTTCTGATAGAAAGCTTTGACAAGGGATCCTGTCTGCAGGTTCCAGAGCTGCAGGTTTGCATCTTCCTGAGGATTATCCTGCGTTTCTGATAAACAAAAGAACAGAATAGTGACCGCAGTCTGGAAAGTCATCCATAAATGTAAATCAGTTAAGAATCATGATGCAGGAGTTTGCAACAAATCTCTTAGGCTTGCTTTACCATGTAAAACTCAATGCAATGATTCAAATATAACAGGTTTCTATTAATATTACGTTCTTACTGGTATATTGCTGCCAGGTGGCCAAAATGTTATTCAGAGGTGAGAATTGCAGCGCGGTTGCTTTGGGGAGATCGAAAGACTTCACCAATTCACCAGACGGAACTTTGACCACTCTGACCCTGTCAAATAAACACAGTGAACATGTATTTACTCCAGGGTCCATTCTGAACACAGAGAAGTACACAATGCACACATCATACGTACTGTGTGCCATTGCACCACCCAAACAGAGAGCCGTCGCTGCTGAACACCATGTGTTTCCCTTGCAGTTCATCTCTGTGATGAATGAAACCGTCAGTGTTAATACAGACAACAAAGCTTAAAGTTAAAATCTTTCACTATAAAATAATGCCCATAACTCGCCTTTTAAATTCAGAGCTTTCCTGACAACTTGGTGGTCCACATAACAGTGAAGTGCCATCTGATCCTCTGACTGTTTGCAATGAAAAAGTGAGTTAAATACAAGTACAGAAAGAACATCCTAGTTTGAAAGTGAACAAATGACATGAGGTTTAAATGTGAGGTAGATTTGGAGTTAGAAATCTGTAGTCTGAATAATACTTGGGGATTGATTTATGAGAGGTACACTCTACAATTGTTGATGGGTGGGTTGTCATAAAGAGAGATTAAAAGACACATTAGCTAAAAATTCGTCTATAAATGACCGTAATTTGCAGAGGAAAAAATTGTCTAAACCTCTTGATGATCCCATAGAAGCCATTTATCAGCGAAGCATAACATCAAAAAATATTATCATTTTATATTTGCGCACGTGTGCACATTTTCAGACGTTACATTTTCTCAATTATCTGAACTGTAACTGTGATCATGTGGCGCAAACTTATGAATGGCAGCCATCGCACGTAGGTGCTGGCAACACTGAAAACGTGAGAACAATTCACCGGTTTGTTATTTCGCAGCATGCTGGTATCATACATGAATGGTTTGTTTTTATGCTTCTGGAACTGAACATAAAACACTTTTAAGAGCAGAACTCACCTGCCAAATGAGGAATGGGGGGTGCCATTTTGAAAAGGAAATACGCGAGTGCGTGACGTCACAGAACCCCACGCCTACATCCACATTTGCCGACCGAGTCTTGACGAGAAAAATGTCAAAATAAAATACGTATGTTTTAGTATATTTTAGTTTTTAAGAAATACGTATTTTCACATTTGTCTCAACGGCAAATAATTTCATCATATTTATTTACTAGGTTTGGTGAATTACTGTGATATGGATCGTTAGCATTATTAAAGGCAAACCAAAAATCTCTTAATTATACTTGTACGTTTATTACGATTTGTTTGCTCGCTTCATGAAATAAAGGCTGTTTGAAACGGCTGATTATGATTACGACTGTAAGTTCTTTTTATTCTACATCAGTTTCGTTTTATTTGATTGGCTCAAGCACTAATGAGTAAAACAATGCGTTTTTCCTGGATAAGCATTTTGAAGAAGACTGTGTGGGAGAGGAAAACCATGAAAATATCCTCTAGAGGGCGCATAGCGGCTCAGAACACAAAACGATTAATCGAATGTCATTTCTCAAGACATATATGTGCATTTAAATCCACAGTCTTAAAGATATAAGTTTTACCAATTCACCAAGAAAACGAAATGAAAATCAATGCAGCAAGCTCCATTTAATAAACGTAAACAATAATGCAATCGGAAACCACTGTAGCATTTGTGATTGGGCCACAGTGAACTGCGTTGAAAAAAGTAACATGTATCACCTGGTAACGTCATCGGCTGATTACGCTACCGGCTTTTTTGAATGGTAACAATACAATAAAAACACCGACAATATCAAAAAGTGAATAGATCGAAAAATAAGGTTTATAAAAATAAGAAAATAAATACACTCTTCCGGACTGCTAAGCGTCAACTTCCGGGCCACATTTTCCGGAATTTTTGTGCGTGACGTCTTTCCATTCTTCCGAGTTGTCCACGTATCGTGGGTGGAGTAAGTTCTCTCGTATGCCCACGTAGACTTAAATTTGTACATCAGCGATATAGCACACGTCAACCGATCACGCCAGACCTCTTGGACTTCTAACATTATTCACCGCTTTTTCTTTTATAATTAACATTTATCTTAAGAGTGAGAGATGGTGGCCAAACAGAGGATCCGCATGGCGAATGAGAAACACAGCAAGAACATCACACTGCGGGGCAATGTGGCCAAATCCACGGTATATCTCAACTTTGACTGCTTTACATCTATTAAAGTCAAGATTTTGTGACACGTGTCATTAAAAGTAAATGCAAAAACTCCTCTTTTATAAGTAATGTCTAGTGGACAGGTGGGTTTTGAGTAAATATATTGTGTTTCATAGTTAAAAGTGTTACTGCAATTGAGTTGTATTGAAAGCTTATCAAATGTTTTAAAAATGTTTGTCAATATGTTATAACAGAGATTTGCTCAGGAGGAGAAGGCAGTGGTTGGACCATGGCTTCTTGCTTTGTTCGTCTTCGTAGTATGTGGATCTGGTGAGTTTACAATCAAATAAATCTGCTTTCATTTTAAAATAGGTAATTGTTGTTAACTTGTGATGTGTATTTTGGTTATAATGTTAAAGTAGTGTTTTTAACCAAACACACACTGGAAGCAGTGAGCTAAGTCAAACATTGGCGTTATTACATAACCCAGAGTTTTTAAAGAGACAAAGTGCATGTATGCCATGGTCAAATATCAAATCTGGAGCACATGCTTTGATCTTTTCATTAAGTAAAAGTAGAATTCTTCAAATACTGTTCAATTAAAAAATGTAAACCATGTTTCAGTTAGCGAGAAATCTGTTCTGAAAAAGTGAAATCTATTCTGGACACATTTACTTGAAAACGTTCAATTTGAATTCTTTTAATTTGCATGAGAACCTGTTTACATTCGCTTACACTGGTGCACAGTATTTCGCTGTTGAGCTTTTAGATATACTGTTCATTTTACTTAATTTTACGTATAAAAACAAGTTTCAGGTCAACATCTGGTTCGATTGAGCATGGCGATACTTTTCTTGGTACCATTACAGTTGTTCCCCGACCTCTTATAATCGCCATTAAATTTAATGTCGGTCTGTACTGGATATTTTTGCTTCTGATATGTGTTGAGTGTTTAATGCATGACGATCAGCTAAGAAAGATTGTCAAAAACTTGAGAATGTCCTAATGTTTTCATCTCTTTTCTCATAACAGCAATATTCCAGATCATTCAGAGCATCAGGATGGGCATGTGAAGGGTCATCAACGTTACTTTGTGCTGTTATTCTCTCCGGGCTAAAGATCACCATTCCCCATTACTTGTTTAATCTTCATGTTTCTCAAGGTCTTTCACTACAACAATGTGGTCTCCTGTGCCTTACTCCAAAACTGGAGGAACACTATCTTCTGAAACATTCCAATATGAGACTTAGCAACAAAATTGCTGCTGACTTCATGAACAAGGCAATAAACTCAGAATACAGTTGACTGTTATGAATTGTTCTGTTTGTTTAATAGAAGTGCACCATTGTTATCATTTGTTATAGATTTCGGACCAGTTCAGTATAATTGTTTATGTTATTTTGTATTTTGCACCTTTATTGGATTTCCTTCTACCATTGGAGCTGAATGTGTGTGTTCTTTCACTGTATGTTTATATAAATGAAGGTACAGATGTTTAGTTTGGTGTGTAGACATGAAAGGTAAAATAAAATGTACTTTCCCAATTAGGTGTCTTTATTAAAATACAAAAATATTCCTCTCGCTTTTTTTTCATCATATTTGCAAAAATATGATTTATATGACCAAATGCATTTCTTAAAATGCCTAATAATGAGAATGAAAATGTGGATTTGCAATTTTAACCTGAATATGTAAGGAAGCGACGTTACCCACACTGTATATGGAGAAGACTCTGCTGGCCTACGGTTGTGTCAAGATTAAAAGAACCTTGTAGGAGTTCTACAATATCAACTTGGACTTTTTTGAAAGGCTACAGATTCACAATTTAAAAGTACATAAATATAAGAGCTTCTGGGCTGAGACGCACTGCTCTAATGTGATAGGGAGCGCAATTTTGTTTGACCATTAGAGGACAGCATTGCTGCAGCACATCATACTTTACAACTTTAAAATACTTTTAAGTCTCTGCCTTAATGTGAACATGAATATTTATCACAACATTTTCTCATATAAGAAAGACGAATTATAAACATCGGAAACATTTAACAGACACTGAAACACAATGGATGTTTTTTGTATGTATTTCCCACAATGTCATATTTATCATAACATTAAAATATATTTTAAAATCCAACTACCGAGCTATGAAACAACAATTGCAAATATATATTTAATTAAACATCTCAATGTTAAATATGATTATATAAAAATAAAATATTTAAACTGATTTATGTTACTTTGTTTTATATCACTCTGAATCTTTTCTTTGTTTTCATATATATTGGGACTACAACTTGAAACGTATTTGAGCCGTTTTTCCCCTTTAAAAATAAAGTTTACACGTTGACATAGAATCTAGTTGTACTGTATTTACATCGATTCCCTTGCTTGCAGGCGTTCGGTTGGACCTTTTGTACTCAAGACCAGACCAGACCAGACCCCTCTGCCCTCCGTGTGTCCGCGCATGCGCACTGCACACTCTCAGCTCTCGTGTGGGGCCCGTGTAGATCCAGCGGGAGTGATTGCTCTGTAATGGCGGCCTCGGTGTTGCACTCCGCGGAAAGCGCCGTGCCCTCTTTTACTGTCGGTCATCCCGCCCGAGCCACCGGCATTCACGGATTATCTAACGCTCCCGGACCCGCGTCCTGGAACCGCTCGCTGGATCGGGCGCTGGACGAGGCGGCGGCCACGGGAGTGCTGAACCTGAGCGGCAGGAAGCTGAAGGAGTTCCCGAGGAGCGCCGCCGGACACGACCTGACCGACACAACACGGGCCGGTACTGTGCCAAACCCTTCTCCACTGACCCGTTTTACAAATGAACCGAACCTAGAGCCGTGTTACATGCGCCGGGGTCGAAGTTTTTAACAGGATTCAATGTTTGTTAGCGAACGTACTGGTGTAAACACACGGCTGTGTGCTGTACTGTACTCGGTTTACACTATCTCAACGCAGTGGTCGTTAAATATCAACATTTTACCTCAGAAATCGCGTTGTCTGGTCTTAAGATCACCTCACAAAGTTTCAACATGATAGTTTTTCGTGTTTCATTGGGAACTTGTTGTCAAATTTACTGATTTGAAGTAATGCGGTGGATCTGTCAAACTGAGCTCGTGAAGAGTTTGGGTTGGGGGTTGATCAACATGTTATATGTGTCACACGTTGTTGTTTGATCATCAGTTTGAGCTGGTTTTCGTTATCTCATGGCCTTGATAATAGGAGTTGATCATCTATGTCTTGTTAATAGGGCTTTGATCATGAGGTTGATGGTAGGTTTGGCTATCAAAGACTCAGTTAAGTTTGATAACTATAAAGGATTTGATCATGTCAGGTGTTTGATCATTAATGTACAAAACAAGACACGTTAGTGACGTCACATTAGTCATAATTCTGATCGATGCATCTCGTGTCATCCTTCACAAGACAAGTACTGACATCGGCACTGAGTGGTCTATAATGGTCTTAACATTATTTTCTCGCCTGCGATTAAGACAAATCGTGCCGTATACTTCTATTTGGTTACGTCACAATTGACATGAGACGTCAGGACGTGTTTGCACTTGAGATATTTAAAGCACAAGCAGAAGACCAGCATGTTCTGAAAGAGAGTTAAGACACATAAAATTCAATTAAAAACCTCTTTAAATAAGTCAAATGTTCCCACTATGTACTAGGATAAAATAGAGATGTATTGCCTAATTGAAGTATTGTTTAAATGTCAAGTGAATTAAGGGTTGGGTGTAGCTTGACAGGTTGTTGTCATATATAAGTGAGGAATGACAGAACAGTTAAAAAATACCGTTTGATAGCGGTTTCATTTGGAGTGTATAATCTATTTTTGTAAATAAAAATAAGAATTCAGGCCTTATTGTGTGATACGCTTATAGCAGTTAAATGCATAGTGTGCAAATTCCATAACTAATAGCATTTTTGCCCTTAAGGTCACAGACGGAGTTATAAGTGATGCCACCATTATTGTTATTATTGCTCATGTTTACGATTATGGGTTTAAATACAGTTATGACTCTTAGGTTTAAACAAAGTTTGTAACTCATTTGGCATGACAAGACATACAATAAACCTCAAAGATCAGCCGGTAAAGAAACATTAAGTGCTGACTAAAACACCCCAGCAACTATATAGTAATATGCTAAATACCTCACCGAACACCTTGGCAACCAAACTCAGGGCTTTAGACTAACTTTTTTCACTAGGAGCACAGTGGCCCCCAACTGAAAATTTTAGGGGCACAACCAGAAAATTTAGGGGCGCATACCGTAAATCAACATGCTAACCAAATCTACTAATTTCCACTGTATTACTAATAAATGCTTTAATAATAGATGCAGAAATTACAATGTGCTGTTTCAAATTCAGTGTCACATTTTATTCTGCACTTTTGAAGATGCAACAACAAGGTAAACTGACAGCACCATCGCTGTCATGACAGTACAAGTCAAATAGTAAACAAAATATCATACATTCAGAATAATAAAAGTGCTTAGTAACAAGAGTGCTTTGTAACCTTTCTGTCATTTCACAGTTACAGACAATACTTAAATGTAGGGCTGCACGATTTGAAGAAAAAAATCTAATTGTGATTTTTCTGACCAAAATTGCGATTTGCGATTTAAATGCGATTGGACTACTATTAAAAAAGAGCTAGGTTTGTTTTGTTGTTTTTAACAGCATGCGTCAAAGAAAGACCAAGCAAAATCACACTATTGTAACATTGTAAACTGTTTATTTAGAACCACTTACACGGTGGTCATTTTTTAAAATAAAGTTGTCATGCATAAAGTCATGACAAATTAAGAGATTAACAGCAGTATCTTAAATACTTAAATTAACACGTTTAAATAAAACCTTCAACTTTTGAGATCCCAAGCACACTGTAAACAATTACAGTTATGTATGGCGTCTATTATTTTAGCCTAACTTTGTGAAAATCTGTCGTAGGGTGTGCTTATTTCAAACGCTTGAGCAATCGTTTCGCGAGGTCGACACAGACTTTCAAAATAATTCCATACATAAGCATTGCTTTTTCTTTTAGGTACCAATTCGTCTGCTGCTGCAGGACTTTGCGCTTCAGCAGACATAACGTTACTTTGTTGCGAATTTGAACTGCTGCTCCCGGTCGCGCTCATCTTTCCCAAACGACATTCTTTGCTAATTCAAAGCATGTACAGAAGAGATGCGCGGATAAGCTAAAATGTCACCCGCATCCGCTGCTTCAATAAATTATCCACCCGCCCGCACGTTTCTCCGATATAGATATCCGCACCCGACCCGGACCCGGACCCGATCGTGACTTAACTACTCAGTAAATCTTCTAGCACTGTCTCTGTCTGTAAATGCTTAAATCTAATCTTTCGATTTAGCACACACATGATGTACCATAAAAGAGGTACCAGTCTTATGGCTTTCATATAGGGCCTACATACAGTGTCTCACTGTCGTTGCATATTACATACCCAGCACTTGATTCGTTAAACCACTTCGCTCAAACGCTCCCACACGGTACTTATCATTCCTACCTTTTTTTTGGTTTTTAATTCTCCCTTTTTAAATTTCTCTCGGATCCGTTTTGCCTCCATTTCTGCTTTAAGAAATAGACCGTCATCTACCGCCGCCACGCGCGCATTTCTTTTAAATTACTGCAAATTAGCGCCTGATTAAAAACGCATTTAAAACATGATCGTATTTTATGAGAAATTTGTTTAATATTGTATATGATATCATACACCCGCGACCCACCCGAAATGCTCCCTATTGGATAAACGTAAAATTGCTGTCAAATACTACGTAGGTGCATTATCCTATTTAAAGCCCTTTTAATCGAAATAATCGCAGTTTTTGCGATTTGAACATCGCACCCCTTCAAATGGCGATTTCGGTTTTAAAGCGATTAATCGTGCAGGCCTTCTTAAATGTATGTTTAATCACTGTTGTGTTTAAACTGCGAAGTGCCTGTACTATCGGCAAACTTTGTGTTCCCCGCAGTTCTGGGGTAGCTGCTGCAGTATTCGCAGTTCATATTGTTCGACTGCTTATAGTACCTCAGCCAGCTGAATTCTTTCAGCCAGTCTTCTCGAAAATGGTGAGTGCGGGCTTTTTTCGCCACACCAACCTCTGAGTAGTTCTGCTTTGTGTGGAAATGTTCATTATAGTGCAGGACTTGAACTCAAATGCTGCCTCTCAGGTTGAAGCGGTCTGTGTCCATATTGATCGTCTGTGCAGTGCATGCTGGGATCTGTACGGCAGTCTCTGATTCTATTCCCGTCCACTGCCAATTCACAAAAATACAGACTATAACAATGTACAAAGACACGCAGAAACAAATGCTTGTTGTATTTCTAAAAAGGAGAGTATTTGTTATGGTTTGCAAATTATAGCTCGTGTACTGTGGCTTTGGTTTTTTTTGTTGCAAGGTTGTTATAGGGTGACACTAGTTTAAATTCGATACATTGTATTTTTTATATATATTTATCTCCACTAAAATCCTTTGAATTTGCAGTAAAACAATCCTGAAATCTTTGTCTACTGTCTACATCATTTTTACATTATTTCTTCGTTATAGTTACAAATATTTTATCTTAACACTGTAAATGAACAATAAGTTTAGTGAGTCACAGATTTTTTTATGCTCCACCTGAGCTCCTTAATCTATATTTGTGTCATTGAAATGATCATTTTGTTATTCATATTTAACGAATATTGTGCCAGCTATTGTTACAATTCGCATCAACAAGAACTTAAAATTGTCCTTATGTGCTTTGGCCAGTAGAACTGGGAACTGGATCCAGTCGACAGATTTCCCGTCATAGTCGTGTCGATGCTCTACCATTTCCGGATTGAGTCGTAACGTAATTTATTATTTTAAAGGAAAACAAATTGGCTGAAGACAAACTTTATTTATTAACATATTTTAATAACGTATTTTATTAGGTTTAGGGTTATCAAATGTTTATCTCTGAACATTATTTACTGGCGTACACTAAATGATGACACTGATAAGAGCAAACGTTGCCGACCAAGGGTTTCGAGTTAATCTCCAAATTGCGGCTTAGTATATAAAGTGGAAGGAGTTGGATCTGGATGTGTTCTGCTGTGAGGACCATCTCGCTTTGGCTGTGTTTTCCTGACAACATGCCAGTGTTTCCCTTTCAATTGCCATAGTCTATTTTGTTACGCCACAGTCTTAAAACGAGCCAATTTTTTCTTATAACAACATAAATATTTCTAACATTGAATTCTGCACCGCTGTTTCGTTGCTGTGGCATTGTTCACAGCCAGATGAAATGCGTCCTACTCTTTGTAGCTTCAGGGCAATGTGGGTAGCACACACACAAACACATATTCTGCATACAAACGCAAGCTCGCTCGCTACTGTTTCAGCTTTCACGTTGAAACACAGACACACAAACTGGACAGTATTTAAGACGTCACCAAGCCATACTGAATACAACATCGTTTTAGGGAAGTAAAGTCGAACTAATGTTTCAGTATTCACTGCAGTTATCCACCAGTACAAACATGATTTTATCAGCTTACGACAGCGCATACAGATAGCAATACATCATAGCATCGTGTTAGCATCATCATTTCCAGCTAAAACAGGAGTGTGCATATAGGGACATTTGACAAACACCATTTCTGTCTTTTAAAATGAGCAGCGCAACTACACAACGGAGCTTTGCGCATCTCCATTTACATTTAGTCATTTAGCAGACACTTCTATCCAAAGCGACGTACAAACAAAAGAACAACAATGCATAGTTGCAGTAAAAACTGGTCTTAGCCATCCTATCACAGTATGCAAAGTATATGTATTTTCATTTTATAAGAGGGTGGATAGGAAAGTAGAAAATCAGTAGACTGAGGATGAGTCAATCACGTGCACCCTTGACATTTATAATGATGATCTTTTTTTCTTGCTGTACCCTCTTATATCCTTATTTAACCAAAAGTACTGTGTTTACATCTTTCCACATCGCTCTGATCGTGCTTCAAGCTAGAGCCCGGCACGGCCCGTGTCCGACAGCTGTTCAACTCTTAAACACTTTGAATTTATTGCTCTTCATGTTTTGATTGCTTGTGAACTCCCATTTTACCATGTGTTGTGCCCTATTATCCCCATTTATATATGGAGCCAATGATCAAATACTACTAAAGCTAATGTATTCTCATATATTAAGTCAATAAATGTAGCTCTGAAGATGCAGAAGATTGCACTATTTACCTTTAAAATGTGCATCATTTTCTTAAGGGGGAGCATGGCCCTCCTAGAGGAAATTACCTTTAGCCCCCATAGTCTCACAAAATTCATTGGAAACACTGCATGCCAAACACATAAATGTCCCGCTGTCTATCAGAGCAGGTTTCTACTGTAACGTTGGTCCATTCATTGATGCTAACAAAGAGAAATGTATACGATTTTTCTCCATTAATGTTTAATGACATCTTTTATACATGTTGTGTTATAAAAAGATACACTTTGTTAACTTTATTGGTAGATACTTTATCAACATGATTTACAAGAATGTAAAAAAATAAAAATGCCCCTGAAGTCTGGGCAAATTGATTTCAGTTTGGTTGGTTTAGTTAATGGTGTGTATTAGAATGTCTCACAGCCATAGATCGCATCAACCGAAAATATTTCATAATTTAGAAAATGATATGAACATTGGTGGATAATTCCAAATTCTGTCTGTCATTTAGATGGATCATTTTCGTTTTTAACCTACCTTTTCAATCCAGTGTACTCTGTATTTCATGTAGTCCTCTTTTTCACATAAGTGAAGAGACTGTGTGTTTGTGTGACTGTGTGTGAGTGTGACTGTGTGTAAGTGTGACTGTGAGTGTGACTGTGTGTGAAAACATGCTGTTTTCCATACAAAGTAATGATGTAATTATAATGGGCAACATCCTCAGTCTGTCTGGATGACGATTCAGCTTCTCTGATAAAACTGCAACAACAACACTGCTTGACTGATGTGTCATTTTTCATGCTGAGAATAGGTCTTAAGAGAGGAGTAACTAATGATTTATATAAAGAAAGTTATTTATTTTTCACGTATGATTACTCAGAATAGGTTGTTTCTAGAATATTTGTGACTATCCTAAACTCTTGTCTGTTCATCGCTCAGGCTGTATAAAAGTGTTTTCAGAAATTGCTGTTGCTCATTCTGAGATATAAGAACAAACTTCTAATCTAAACTATACCCAAACCGTAACTGTATTAAACTTTGATGCATATCATGTTGGACATGATGAGTCATGAAAGACGCCTCAGATCATGTGACCTTTGAAGAGAGGTGAGCTGCTGCTTTTGTAAGCCATTATACGTTTCACCTGCATCTTGATAAAAGGGAGCAGAATATTATAGAGAAGGGCTCTTTTTCATTCAACAACACGCAACACAAAAGCATTCTGATGGGTATTTCGTAAATGTTATCAAGAATTGAGGAAGTTAAGAAAACGGTACTACTTGAATGTGAAGTCTGTCCAGTGCTGGTCACTTATGAATGAAATATAAACACTTTAAAAACAAGACTAAATAAAAGACCTGGCCCATGTTGCTCAGTTAACTGCTGATGCTGTGTAATGTTGTGTGATTTTAGAATTAGACCGTCATTAATTGGTTGTGGATCAGGACTTGTTTTGGGGGATGCTTTGAAAACAGCGTTGGCCTGGTACAGTCTGATCTGTTACTGTTTAAATCCGAAAATGAAATTTCTATCATCATTTATTCACCCTCATGTCATTTCAAACCTGTGTGACTTTCTTTTCTGATTTTCCTGTGCAGAACACAAACAAAGATATTTTGAAGAACGCTGGTACTAGGGATGTAACAATATTTTCGTTCCCTAGTTGGTATCCAAACAACATTGAACCCCACTGTTTTACCAAAAAACCACTGCGACATTTCTCAAAATATCTTCTTTTGTGTTACACTGAAGAAAAAATTATATACAGGATTTGATCCAGATGAGAATGAATTAACGATGACAGATGTTAAGTGGCTGTTTTACTGGAGTGAGCATTTTAAATCTGAGGATACCTCTGAAAAATCTGTCACAAACAAAAAGAACAAGCAAGAGATTATTGTTTTTAGTTGTGTTTAATATGAATCCCAGCTGTATGTGTACTCGTGCGTTTCTGTGTGTTGGTTGAAGGTAGATCTCTCTGTAGGAAGCAGACGTTACAGGCAGCAGTTCTTCCTGTCTTCCCAATCCGGATCTCTGCACAGCTGCACTTACAAATAAAGATCCAGCTTGCATTGGAAAGCCATCAGTACACACACAAACACACGCACACACCCCCACACACACACCCCCCACACACACACAAAAACACACACAAACACCTGATGGTGATAGACAAAATATACATGCTACATATAAAGAAGTAATATCAAGCCTTCAAGGCTCAGATATGTGCAATATTGGTTCATTTTGAATTGCCAACCAAAGTGTGTTGTAAATATTTGAACCGCTGCCCAGCTCTAGTTCCAAACACAGTGAAAGCGACATGTTCACTTTGTCCCAGCTCTACATAAAACTCAGCGTGCATTCTTTATTTCTCTAAAAAAACACTAAACCAAACCAGATCTCAGCCCTCTAACTTTAGCCACATTGAAAAATTCACGAAGGGCCGTCAGAGAAAACGAACGTATGCATTATTTCTTCAGATAAGACATCAGACCTGTCGCGCACACTCCTGATGTTTGATGCAAACTGCTTATGTTTGGCTTAAGTTACTGTAAATCTTTAGCATCTTTACAGCATGATTTTTCATATGGTTTTGCGCTTCGCTATTATTAGCCCCCGGTCTGCGTCTGATGTTGTAATGCATGAGGATACAGTTCTCTTTCATGTAAGTCAGAGCAGAAAAATGGACACTTATCTTGCTGTTAGTCGGCTGCCAGCTATTTTTGGTGGTCATGGGGTCCTGATCATAAGTGTTTGTGCTCTGTGTGACTGTGAACACATCCACATGTTTGTGTCTGTGACACGTGTCAAATGCTCGTGAATATAAAGCAGTGTGTTTTTGATTCTAAAAGGTTTTATCTTGAATTTTGTGCCAAACACACTTGAGATGGTCCTAAATACCAACTGGATGGCAGCTACTATTGAACTCAAAACCGGTTGAGATTCTATGCCTGGGTTGTTTTATTTTTTTATGATTTAGTTAGTTAGTTTGTTTGTTTCATAAGAACATCCCGACCCGTTCTGTGCGCAGTGTGAAAGCTCAGATCTCTTTCTGTATATAAATCCTCACATGAGGAAAGAGAAAGACGGACATAAACACAGCCGTTGTTCTCGCTGCCGGTTACACAGATCTGTGTTACAAGAGTCCAATAGCAGTTTCCTTGTTTTTCTGAACAATCCTCCAACATTTCGTCATCTTGGCCCGAGGGGCTTTTCCACAACACCCCCGCACCGGAAATGAGGTCACGTGGCATCTGGGTATAGAATGATATCAGAGTTTTGTCTAAAATGGATAACCATTCATTCTCAATGTGTTAGGCCGATGATTTTGTCTGTATTTAGCGTTTTAAGGTCCTCATATGATTGGCTGATTGTCAGAAGTGCTACCATCTGACTCGCTGTTCCTTCCCAGAATCCACCAGCATCCTTTGACAGATTTTCTATAGGTTCTGACGGTTTTCGGATCGTTTAGTGATGTTCCAGAATCTCGTCTCACACATGTGCTTCACATGAATATAACTAAACACAGGTGTGTGCACGTCTGTTTCTCATTCTCTCTTTCTCTCTGTCTGTTATGTGTTCATCGTCTGGCTGCAGATCTGTCACGGAACAGGTTGCCGGAGCTGCCGGTGGAGGTGTGTATGTTCGTGTCGCTGGAGAATTTAAACCTGTACCAGAACTGCCTGCGGTCACTACCAGAGAGTCTGATAAACCTGCAGTCTCTCACTTACCTGAATATCAGGTGAGAATCACTGACATCACATTCACAAAAGTACACATTACACAAGATGTTTACTTGATATCACTCACTCAAGTGTCGTTATTCACTTTTATCATGAAATCTATTACTGGCTGGCCTGATATAAAGTAAGTTTGAATCCACATTAAAAGTATAGGATATACTGTTTTATAACATAAAACAAACATGAAAACAAAGAAGAAATGTTGCAGTTAGGAAATGTCAGTAAGTTTAGATTTTGAAGTATTCTTTGGAGTACTTGATGTTCTCAACATTCTCAGATCCTGATGGATAACATGAATCATCAGGGTTTCATACACATTGTGAACATGAAGCGAAGTCCATAACAGTACACCTGTCGTTCTTAAAATGTATTAAAATCTAAATTAAAGGTTGAAAGCATTTTAACTTTCCCCCACCATTTTTACAAAACGTTGATGCACCCCAAAATGTTTTCTTCAATTAAAATATAAACACACAGTTTTTCAAATCAAAAACTTTCAACTGTTTGATTACTTGATTTTTTGACTGCATCAAATTTGAACAAAAATGGAAAGCATTGTGTCATAAATGACAGAATATCTTGTCAGTGCTGGGGAATGAGTTAATGGGGGTCTTAGATTTTTGGACCCCACTGTATATGTATTCATGTGTATCAGCCAAAAAATTACTTTGCAAGCACACAGGAACATTCTGGAAGCTTCCCATGACACCCTAGTAAAATACCAGATAAGAACCACTCACGTTTGCTTCAGAAGTGTATAAATCGGGTTTGTTGGTTTTGAACATTTCTTAATTGTCTCTCTGCAGTCGGAACCAGTTATCCACTCTACCTGCACATCTGTGCCGTCTGCCTCTCAAAGTCCTGATCGCCTGCAATAACAAGCTGGTATCGCTGCCAGAAGACCTGGGCAAACTCAGACAGCTCACTGAACTGGTGTGTGACCCTCGAGTGGACCTGAACTTTGCCTTTTATCATCACATCCTCACACCCATCACTTGTCCTTTTGTCTTAAAGGATGTCAGCTGTAATGAGATCCAGACCCTTCCTCCTCAGATCGGTCAGCTGGAAGCTCTGCGTGACCTCAACATTCGCCGGAACCACCTCGTCCGCCTGCCTCCAGGTTAGACACGCACACACACCTGCACCTGAACGAAATGGGTGATATTTTCTTCCAGATGTTTGTGTCACGTCAGCGTTGTTTGTTTTGCAGAGGTGGCAGAGCTTCCGTTGGTACGGCTTGATTTCTCCTGTAACAAGGTGACGTCGATTCCCGTTTGCTACCGTAATCTCAGACACCTGCAGAGCATCATTCTCGACAACAACCCGCTTCAGAGCCCACCTGCACAGGTAACACATCTCTGCACAGTCTTTTAGCTTTCTTAATTTTTTCTGGGGTTTATTGTAATTTTTCTTCGAATGTGAGAAATGTGCATGTAAATTAGTCGACGTAAAGTTAAAAGTGAGACGGATGTACCGGTAATTCACAGGATAATGTAATGTTGCGTGTTTCTGATGTGTTGTAGATCTGTATAAAGGGAAAGATCCACATATTTAAATATCTTAACATGGAGGCGTGTAAAGCAGCATCAGACCTTCCGGATTTTGACAGAAGACCACTTCCCTTCGGCTCCTGGTGAGCACACAAAACCTATCCAAACACACCCAAAAAACTATATCACACACAAAAATGTCCTTGTGTCACTGCGTTAGATAACAACATGCATAGCCACAATTTTGAAAATACTACGACATAACCGAAGGCACTTGTTATGAAATATAGTACAAGCATGCTTTTCAAGCGAAAAATGTATAATGGTTTATAATGATAAAAGAATAGAGACAGTAGTCAAAAAGAAGAGAAAGAATGTGCCGATATGAGTAGAAGATGTTTAAGTTAATGAGCTGTATTACACCTGTGGTTACTCTGCTACATATACTAAAACTTTACCAGCGGTTGCTTAAGACACCAGAGGTCATTTGTTAAAGTGAGTTTATCACAGGTGTGTGTTATTTATTGCAGTGAAGGTCTGACATTTTTTAATAGGACTAACATCTCCAGTTTTTCTGATGGAGGACGTTATACGTTATGTAACAATCAGTGAGCTGAGCTGTAATGTTGATCAAACTCCACCCTCCACCCGCATCCATCTGATCTAGTGTTTATCATCTGTGTCTCTCAGAGGAGAGAGCCGGAGATTCCTCAGATAAGAGGGGAAGAGAGAGAGAGAGAGAGACAGAGAGAGAGAAAGTGAGAGAGAGATGTGTTTGTGTGACAGAGAGACAGAGACAGAGACAGAGACAGAGAGAGACCGAGAGAAAGAAAAAGAAAGACAGAGGTGTGTGTGTGTAGAGGTTGGATTGATTGGAATGAAGTTATGAGGATATACTACAGTTAAACAAGGTGGCGGTATCAGATGAGATGATGTAGAAATGTGAAACAAAGTTCACGCGAAGCGGAAACTAAGAATAAATTCTTAGCGTATTTATATTTACTTATCAGACTTGTGTTGTACTGTTCAATCACTGTTCACAAAGATTTTGAAGATTAATAACGGGTGATTAAAATTTGATTGGTTGTTACCATGAGTTGATTTATTTTTGTACATCTGTAACTGTAACTCACTGGCACATAATCTCTTCTCAGTGTTGAAGATTTGTATTCCGGCCGGCCGTACGGAGCGCTGGATTCTGGCTTCAACAGTGTGGACAGTGGAGACAAGAGGTGGTCTGGAAATGAGGCAAGTGGTTTTCAACGTATTATTCAATTACTTGCATTACATACATTATTTAAAACTGCTGACCCTCTGACAGCCTTCAGACGAATTTTCTGACCTGCCGTCGAGAGTGGCAGAAATCACCAAAGACCAAAGACAGCGGAGAGAGCGAGAGAGAGAGCGCGAGGAGCTGCGGACGGGCTCTCACATCACTAATGGAACACGTAAGAACACACAACATCCTAACATTTATAACAATTTCGACAAATGTGATCATATCAGTTAATGATTGTTTTTGTAAAGACACACATTTATCAATGCTGTATGTTCTACCTTGTTTTCAGTGGACTCTGAGATTGAGCAGATCGACTTTATCGACAGCTGTACAGGAGAAGAGGATGAGGAAGATGGGCGGAGCCGTCGAGGGACGGAGCCAGTTAGCCTCAGCTCCCAGTTCATGGCCTACATTGAAAGACGAATAACCAGAGAAGTGAGTTTTACAGTTTACCAGATGCTGAAAGATTAGTTCTAAACTACGCCTGTCTGCTAATGTCACAACTCATATCTTTGTTATCAGGGCTCACCTGTGAAGACAAGCCCATCCAGAGATTTCAGAACTGATGACGCGAAACGCCAAAACTCCTTACATAACCGGTACTAAAATACTGACGTTTATTACACAGCTCACTGGAATACTGATCATACTGTTAGTTGGTGCTTCCACCGTTGTGTTAATACATTTTATGACCATTTTTCACGTATTATACAATCTATTTTTGAAGCTTTGTTTGTCAGCAACTGTTATTGTTTTCTTTACAGCTCTGGGTCAGATGTGTCCTCACACTCTCATCAGGTGAGAGTAGCTTCACACACACACGTTCTGTAAGAGAGAGCAGAGTTCAGTGTTTTTACTCGTGTCGCTGTGGTTGTGTCTGTTAGCGGGTCACTGGTGTGACGTCAGGATCTGGTGCTGGTGTGGAAAGAGTGAGACGAGAAGCTCAGATAGCAGCGCTGCGGTACGAGGAGGAACGACAAAGAAACAAATCAGTGCAGAGAGACGCTGTTATGAACTTCGTCAAGGTGCACAAAGACACACACACGCGTCCACAAATTTCTACACAACTGACTGAAAACCAAAACTGTTTTAACAAAAATATGCACAACACATTTTAGAAAAACTGTTTTTTGAAATAAATTCTTATTTATATGTTTTCGATTCGATTTAAACTTAATATCGATTTCAGTATTTAATTAAAAATATTAGTTTCGCAGACATGGAATCCATATTTAAATATATACAGGCTGGTTACCGAAATCCCCCTGTTATAAGTATAGCACACACAATTGTTTTGAGTTACTTTTTACTTTGAGTAACAAAACATTACCGTAAAAAATATAAAAAAATGAAAATGTGCAACACTGACATCTTGAACAACTTGCAATTCACGAACAACTTTAAAAATGTTTAAGAAATAAAACTGATTTCAAAATTCAACTTGAGTAATGGCGCCATCCTCTGGACGAGAGGCGAAATACAGATTATATTCTCTGAGGCACCTGCATTAAGAATCGACATTGTTTCTTAAAATCTATATTTTACCCAGCCCTAATACATTTAATAATTTAAGTGCAGTTTATAAGAAAAATACCTTTCTGCTTTATTTGTTTCCCCTTTAAATTTGACATGCAATTGAAATATTCATGTTTGTGGTTTCATTGTGCACCATTCATAAATTAGACTTTGTGAGCTGATTATCTGTTGACATCACAAACATTCACAATGGGTCAGTGGCACAGGAAACATGATGTGTGCACGGTTTATCAGTTATGTGTCTGTGAACACGTCAGATGGATGTCTTCGGCTTCTCCATTTATTTTTTGGAAAAGTAAAGGCCTGTGGTTCTTGTGGTTTAAATAAATGTTATGTTAACTGATTAACTGCACCAAACAATTTTATTTGACTTGTTTAGGTTCACCTTCTAAATCTGCTCAACGAAAAACATTAAAAAGAATCTACACATAACCGCTGCTGCCACCATTACAAAAAAGCTAATATTTCTGCTTTTGTATCCGCAGAATAAGTCGTCTCCGAGCCCTACGAAGCTCAGTCCAACAGACAGTGAGGTGAGTCTCTTCCTCAGATTTATCCTCCATTCCTCACATGCCTCATACCAGCCCCCCCCTCCCCGCTGTATGTGTGCGTGTGTGTAGCATGTTACCTGAAGTCTCATGTCTCATGTTCCATCTCAGAGTCTGTACCCCTCCAGACGGTCCACTCACACAGACGACTCCGCCCTCTTTATGGTAAGAGCCAATCACATCGAGTGAAGCGATGCAGTCCTGACTCCATTCACTCGTCACTTCATCGCTTCATCTCATTCCTCTGAATTAACAGCTCCTGACACTGCTGAGTGCATTTGGGTCCCCTAACACCAGAAATCACAACATAATCTTGAAAACTTCTCTTCTGGGTTTGGAATGAGTTAGGCCGTATGTGCAGCATCTTGAAACGTTCAAAACCTGATTTTCATCTCAAGACAGAATTTCATTGAAATTCATTAAGTGCATCAGTGTGATCAAATTTTTAAAAACTCACGCACAGATGTTGTTCATACAGCTTAACATCTGAACCTGAACCATTCCTCGAAGATGATTGAAACGCCTCTTCTTTGATTTGTCTTAAGCGCTAACCTGCATTAATATAAAAGCTGCTTTTCCCGACTAGCATCTCTAACACGCCTGCCCTGCTTCTTTCCTCACGGTCTCTCTCTCTCTTCCTGTCTTCTTTTTCTGATGACATGTCTGTGTCAGAGTGAGTTTGAACCTCTACTCATATTTGAGATAGATACAGATACCAACACAATAAAGAAGAGACCAGACCCTCACAAACAGGTGAAAGAGTCACACAAACACACACAAATTTACATATTTACACACACATTTTAATACGTAGAAGATTCATTTCAATCTTCCTTTTCGCACAAATTGATCAACATTTGCAAGCACATTGTTTGATGTTAAAACACACAAACACAGTTTACTTCTTTCTTCTCCGTGTACACTATAGAAGTACTCGTGTGTGTCTCTGCACTTCTTGTTTACTTCCTCATCTATTAGATGTAATCACCTATAATTCTTTGTTTGTCTTCTTGATGTTTTGTTACTTGAAACCTTACTTTTTTTGCGCTGGCTAGTCTCTCTCTGCTTTTCCGCTGGATGGCTGTGTGTCTCCTGTTTTAGCCGTTGCCCTCTCCTGTACGCCGCAGGTACTTAACCGCATGCACAAGTTCAACTGGCAAACAACCTCACGTCTGTAGACACTGAAACCGCTTCATGATGCTTCTTCATGTTTTTATGATATTCATATTGCAGCTAATTCATGCGCATGCTCTTTCAGGGTTTGTAAATTGTCTGAAATGTATCATATAGATGTGGGCTCATACATTGGTGTTTACTATGAACTAACTTGATTTTTTTCTGTCTTTGTGGTCGTTTTAATTCGTGCTGAATAATTGCTGCCGTCATTAGCAAGGGGAAGATTATGCCGCGCTATCTCCCACCGGTACGCTTTTGTTGAATCAAACAAACTCTTTGACGCTGTTTTCTTTTCAAACCTTCAACATTGTGACTCAAATTCCTGTCTGTCCCGCAGCTCTCCAATCACCCACTTACCCTAGCCCATCTGCCCCGCCCCCTTCACGCAGCTCCACCCAGCGACCTGAGAGTTACCTGTTTCGTCTGAGTCAGCGAGAGGAGAAGAAGAAAGGTGTGTTATCTGACGCAGATGATAGGCTGTTTGTCTGAATGTCATGCATGATTGAATGAGTACTGTTGCGCATGTCGCGATTAGTTTCTATACAGTGTCAGTCGACTAGAGTATGTTTTTATGTGTTTAATTGTTTTTTAGTCAAACAAAAAACAATAGTTTTCTTTGTGCAATGTGAGACTCATTTATGGTTTACAGGAGATTCAGGCGTTCAGACGGTGGAGTCTACAGAGACTACTCCCACGCAAAGTCCGGACCCAATCGGAGAGGAGGCGGACCTCATAGAGCAGCTGAGAAGGGTGTGTCTTTAAAACTGCTACATGATTCTCCCCTCACTGTCATATCGTTCTGATATTATCTGAATGTTAGATTATGTAGAAATTAAGAAGAACTTCTTCTGCAACATTGTGTTGTTTGACCGCTACAGTGTGTCATTTTGTGATTTCTTTTCTGTAGAATATCGAGTGTCGACTCAAGGTGTCTCTGCCCAGCGATCTCAGGGCGGCTTTGACTGATGGGGTTGTGTTGTGCCATCTGGCCAATCACGTGCGTCCTCGGTCCATACCCAGCATCCATGTACCCTCACCGGCAGTGGTGTGTGATTCATTTTTTTTTTGTTGATAGGGCAATTTGTTTAATAATGTGTATTTTGTCTTTGTGCAAGTATTTCTTGTAACATGCATGTTTCTTGTGTTTTCTCAGCCCAAACTGACAATGGCCAAGTGTCGACGGAATGTGGAGAACTTCCTAGAAGCGTGTCGCAGGATTGGAGTTCCTCAGGTATCACACTCATATTATTTAAACCAAAGGTTCTTGTTTAATTTTAACCCAGTAAAAAAGAAAAACTTGCCAAACAATTTGTGTCCTTTCACTAGTCTTAGTCAACATGAAACCAAAAATTCACCCTTTTTCAGAATATTGGCATTAAATGTTTTGGGTCGCTATTGTAGTTATGGCAATGATAGAATGCTGGAGAAGTTGACATGCAATTTTCTCCCTGCGATTGATGAGATTTTACATCATGTTTTCCATGTTTTGCTGTTATACAATAGGGGGCGCAGTTGAGCACAACATCTACATATTTAAAAAAATAGCAAAAAATCTGTTTTGGTCATTGTTCTGAATGCATTCTGGACAAACATTTATCCCTCATGAAGGGGATGAAAATAGCCTTTTTTTGTTTTTTTGATATAGGCCACTTCAGAAAACGTAAACGGAGCTGGTCCAGAAAAACATCCTTGTTTCAGTTTTTCACACTACACAAACGTTTGAACAAAATACAATGAACACGACATTATTAACAGAAACAAGGTGTTAAATATCGTTAACATTTAATTATATATGTAAGATTGAAAAAAATAAAGTGTCAATTTTAACCAGAAGTGCTTCTGGACCTCTTGTGAAGTGGTCTATATTCTGTAGAAAAAACGCTGGTGATGGCTGGCAACTTAAAACACTCTTTAGGTTTAACCTTCACATCTCTGTGTGTTTCTGATGTGTCTCAGAAATCACTTTGAAACATGACAGCAGTAAAATAGGTTTTAAATATTGTTTCATGTTGAATTGACTCTGCTTCAACTTTTCTTGCTGTTTCCTTTTAACGTCTCCATGTTTAATAGCTAATACCACTAACACTTTTTCTCTCTCTCTCCCCCGTCCCCTCATCACCGCCCCGCATCCCATCTACCCCTCTTTCAACCACACATTTCATCTTCCTCTCTCCTTGTGTTGGCGCCGCGGGCAGGATAGTTTGTGTTCAGCAGGAGATGTGTTGAAAGGGGAGGTCATGTGTGTGTTCAGGCTGGTTGAGGCCTTACTGTCCCTGGCTCCGCCCCTGCTTCACTCCGCCCCTTCCTCCCAGCTGGCTGGTTTTGCCCTCTTCTACCTGTCAGTCATGTCACTGCTTTGTGCTCTCTACTGCCACCTGGTGCCAAGCGTTTAAATTGCACAAGCATATCAATTACTGTTTGTTTGCTTGGAATGTTTTTGTGCACAATAGTCAGTGTTGATGCACTCAGATAGTTTCACACAATTCTTCCTTCGTTTATAAAAAGGAACTTGCTGCTCACCTTAGACAGTCTGCAACTTGTTTAAGTTTAAACAAACAAAATGATAGAGCAAGTCAATAAACAGTCAGGGTTAAAAACGGCCCGATTCACCACGGTTAACTTATTATGATTCATGAAGTCATCGGGTATGATTTCATTAGAAAATGTCAGTTTGACTTCATTTCATTTTAACACGTAAATAAAAGTACAGGAAGGAACCTGCAGTTGAATGTTTCAAACAGAGATTGCGATAGAGAGCAAAGCGCTACTCATTTCCGTGAACAGGCCGGTTACGTAACTAAATGAACATTAAATTAATATCATCAGTTCTTCTTGCAAGCCATTGTAGGTGTCCTTACTGATGTTACGCGTGTCAATATGAGAACGAGGTCTGACATGTAATCCAAACCTTTTTAAAACCGTCAGATCGCGGTTACTGTGTATCCTCTCTGGGTACGTGTCCCTATCGTAAGAGTCCTGGCAACAATGTTGAGCCATATTTTTGCATAATCTCTGTAAAGGCGGGGCTACAGGAGGAGTGAGATGAGGATGTGTGTGTGTGAGCACATTTACAAAGTAGAAATAAAAGCGGCATTAAAAAGCACAAACAGAGGTTTAGATCGTCCAGTCAGCCTTAAAGACAAGAACACATGGCCTGTGTGCTAAACCAGCCCTTTATTCTGCATTAGGATTTTTCCCAAAGGATGCCAAACCATAAACTCTCCCTGTTTTACCCCTTCGTGCCTTAATGTGTGAATGTCCACGTCTTCCACCTCACAGTTAAACTGCATTTCACAGCATTATACCCTACAGTTATCGCGCATGCCGGCCAGCTCAACACGACACTGTTTATTCAGTGCTGCAACAAATATGCTGTCGATAACATGCATAGGAAAATCTATCAGTTTAGCGCAGTGTGGATGCATGTGTGTGCCATAATGTCTGAGTTTCCTACAACCTGACTGTTATCCTCTGCTTTTGTACAATAAAACCTTCTGTTCTTAGTATGTGTCTCTTTCTTCTTCTTCTCCTTCTGCTTTTTATTCATGTGTTTTTGCGGTTGTTGTCTGTGCCTCAGTAATAAATCTGATTAGAAATAGCGGTGTGCTGGAAACACAGAGGCTTTCTGCTTGTGCGGTTTTTAGAATAGATCCTGTTTATTTTGTAATGCATGTTTTATTCAATGCTTGCTTTTATTATGTCATCAGTTGACATTATTCAGAGCAGAATCTCTTATCAGACGATCTAGGCTTCTCAGGCAGTTTGATGTGTTTTTTTAAGATGCTGGTTTGGACCCGAGAAACTGGTCATGATGGCGGCTTACGTTTGTTCTTGGTGTTTGATTGACAGCTTTGATCTCTCCGCTGCTTCTGTCTGATTTCTGCATCTCTTTTACTTAAGTTTACAACAGTTATGTTGTCTCATGCGTTGCATTTATCTTGATTTATGTCACAATTTTTACCATTTCTCCATTTTAAACATTTCTGTTTTTAAGTTCTTTTGTTTCTCCATTGACATTCCATTTTTCCCCCCCATCCTGTTTGTTTTGCCCCCGTGCTGTGTGTGTGTGTGGCCTTAGAAACAGCTGTGTCTGCCTCTGCACGTCCTGGAAGAGAGAGGTTTGTCTCAGGTGGCCGGAACAGTTCAAGCTCTCTTGGATTTGGCCCCTCCGAAGCAGACTTCGTCCTCCAGCTCCACCCCGACCAATCCCAGCACTACCTCCCCCCTCGCTCTGTGAGACTGACGCTCGGACTGACCAGTGAACAGACGAATCGCAAGGAAGCTCCTCTTATTCTCGTGAAAAATCTTAGAAAGGCTCGTAAACGGTTCTGTGATGGTAACACTCCATAACACACAAACACACTAGCCGCTTTGTGAACACACAACAGCCCTCAGATGACAAACAGCAAACGCAATAGAGATTTTTCTCAAACAATGCTCGTCTTTTAACAGTTATTTTACACTTTGATATCTTTGACTATTATGGGTGGTGTTTAATTTTTAGTATTTTGTATTATTATTATTATGACTATTGTTATTATTGTTCACAGACTCTCAGATGATGTGGGTATGAGTCCAAATGCAGTTTGTCAATGTCTGGCTCATATTTGATCTCAAACACACACACGCACACACAAAAAGGAAGTAGTAAATGATGTCTGCGTAAGATCATTAAGACTGACTCATTATCTGGAATGAAAATAATGTAAAAATTCATTCTTAATGGTTCTAGTACAGGCTTTATCATCTTCCTACGGAATACGATTCTTTATAATTTATTTTCATTTTAGACCCATGCGGGTGATTGCTCACTTATCTGAGAGTTAATATAAAAACCCTGTCTTATTTCACCTCGAAATCTAAGGCTATCAGAAACAATGCTCACTTATATTAATAATAATAAAAAATCAGGACAGTGTTGCACGATTACTTCCCAATTGATCATTATTGTAGTTCAGTAAACGTTCCTAATGGAGCAATGTTGCCAAGCATTATTTGTTGCAGTGCATTTTTAAGCAAAATACTATTTTTGTCTTTTGATTTTTTTGGTGAAATGCGAGCAGGGTGTTTATTTAAATAGTAGAACAAATATAAACGGCATGTATTTGAGTGAGGTACACTAATTCAGAACGGTCTGATGCATGAGGGATACAGACCACGTTGATGTCCACTACACAGGAGACGAGCTGGAGCTTTAGTATTTAGCGACAGAGTTATGTTTTAAAGGACACTTTTAGTACTAAATTTGAAGAAAACTATTAAAACTACGCATGAGCTCGCATACTTTATCAACCTTGTAAAATGGAGAGGTATAGTGATATAGAGCAAGGTTTGGGCACAGGTGCATGACGGGCACAAGTTGTTCTTAAACAAATATATGTAAAGAAGTTTGAACGAGAAACACAGTAAATTAACGAATGCAACACTTATATTTTTATTGCTTTTGATTTGCTGATGTTTGTAAAATCGATGGTAAATATGTGCAAACACTAGGGCTGATCTCATTGCTGTTATGTTTCTACATGTCTTGCATGCAGGGAATTCTGGGTGCTGGGAGTTAGACAAAAATGGGGTGGCAGTGTAAAAGCTGTTTTGTATTTTAAATGTAAACATAGTCACCTCTGCATGGCTTGCTCTTATGTTTTGTATGCCAACACACTACAAAAATCCTCCCGAGGCCGGAGCTGGATGTGCGCCCTGAGTCTGAGATCCACAGACATGCTTCAAAGTTTAATGCTGTGCCACACGCTGTTTGTTTCTTGACTGATCTGACATCAGTAGACTGCTGCCAGGGATCCAAGAGTGACTTCTGAACTTCCAGCTGTGTTTGGTTCGCAAACTCAAGCTGAGGGTGAATCTCACGAAACCTGTCTGGGCCAAGAACAATAGACAACTTTTGTTTTAATGAAAATTCAACACGTTTGTCTCCACGTTTGCATCATGCAAAAACATCATTCTCATTACAGTAATGACAAAAAATGATATGTAGTATAAATTGTAAAGTATTTATCATGGTAATATTAAAGATAACATATTTAAAATATGACCGTTGTATTACAGTATTCATATTGCAATATAGCTAAATGTGAAACATTAAAAGTAATTGCAAAAAAGTCAGATTGCATATTGGTTATGAGAATGTTGGAGGAAATATGTTTAATTATCATAAAATCTATTTTAATTGTTCTTAAATGGTTTCATTATCTTCATGTTATTTTAGTACATGAGGGTAAGATTTTTCGTGAGATTCACCCACGTGTTCATGTACATGCGGTTTTATTTCCGTGGAGTTGTACAGCAGCATTTATAACAACAAACCGCTTCCTCCTCCACATCTTTTAGACTGAAACAATGGAAGCAAAGATTGAGGGATGAAGAGATTAAAGAACAGGATCAATTGAGTTACTGTTTTAACTTGCTTTTTTTAGATGCTTTAAAAGGGAAGTTAAAAGAGTTGAATTATATATATATATATATATTATTACAAAAGGTTTTGTATAGATATTTTAGTATGTTTGTTTTTTCTCTTTATAAAATAAATATCTTTGACTAGGGTGTTTCCCCCAGCAGAAATCGGTTGTTTTCTTCTGCAGGGTATGTCTCTGCGTGTCTGTACAGTAAATAAATACATTCCATACGTTTACAAGTATGTACCACTGTCCACCCATGAAACAAGAGGATTGTTTGCTTTCAGACAGATGACACGTTTGCCCCTTTTTTAGGTTTTTGATTTCACTGCAGCTTCGAACACGTCCCAGCAAAACTTTTACTGTCATGGTTTTACGTTAGTAAAAGATGGAAATATTATCTGCTATGAATATTTGGATTTATTGTGAATTACATAATAAAAAAGATCCCATGTCTAGTGTTGTTGTTTATTGAATGAAAGTTCAAACATGTGGTCCAGTTGTGTCTTAAAGATGTGCATATAGTCGCACAATCAAAGAATGGAAGAGAAAAGATGAAATCTGATAAATCAGGTGGGTAAACTGATTGTAATTCTGGGTATGTAATGGAGAAGCTAAAGTCTTCATTAAAGTCATATATTGGATTTTAAACTGATAACTGTTATGTTTAGGATTTTTTCAGTTTTGTTGTCAGGGTCACAAATGACAAATAACACAAAAATATTAAACACAATTAACAAAGTATAATAAGGTTATAATTTCAATATATATATATATATATTTCCAAGAATTTTATAAGTCTTATAGCTTTTGCTGTGGTCTAGAGACATGCTCTGAAAAGTGGCACATTAGGATTTTTTATGTCTGCAACAGACGTTGTGTTATGAATAGTGTGTGAAAATCATGTTCGAGATACAATAAACATTACCTGTACAGTGCAATCTAAAACAGTTTTAGTGTTTAGTTCCTCCACACGTTTACCTGATTATATTATTCAGTAACAATTTATTTGATGTCTAGATTTGAAGTAAATCAAAGTAAATTGTTAAAAAATAACTCATGACAGCGAAGTCGCACTGGAGTGACGTATGTTCGCGGCTTTGATTGATTGGCTCAACGTGGGCGGTCAATCAAGACGGTAATCCCGCCCTATAGGAGCCTCGAGGTTAGCGAAGCGAGCTGCTAAATAGTAATTTGATCAATAAATCGCAGAGAGACCAAAAATTAATAGTAATGTTGGGACTAATGTCTAATTTTTACATTTCATGGCTTCCATTTTGTACTTTTTAAATATGCGTTGTGATGTTTTGTATGTATTTCCATCGTTACTTCCGGCCGCCAAAATCTCTACACATCTCAGTTGTGGCTAGAAGGGAAACATCTACCTTCACTGGGCATGCGCACTTCAATATTCTTATTCTTAAAGCTTTACTTTAGGTACAATGGTACTTTGGCGGAAACCATGGTTGACATTTTCGGGAAGGTTTACCAAATGTTCATTACCTTGCTTATTATTTTAATTCCCGTCAGTTTAAAGCTCTACAATATTACAGGTGAGCATCTGTCAGACTGCCTATAGGCACAAATATCATTCTCTTACAGAACATTGTTGTAGATTTTCCTGTTTCACTGAGATTTGTGTTGTCTTTTACGGTACCCTTGCTTTTAACTTTAGTCGACGATAATAATTCTGAGCAGTTTATATTTCACACAAACCTATTATTCTTTCAGTGATTTTATAAACTTTTGACCTATTCTGTTTTTAGCTGAAAAGAGATCATTTACATTCTTAAAGTACTCAGTAGCCCTTCAATAGAATAGTTCAGACTAGTCTGTTTAAAGAACAAGTGAAATAAAAAATGACAATGCCTATTTTTTTCTTGAAATATAGCAGTGTTTATTGATAGTTTATCAATGCGAGTCGTTCTCTTTTTAAAGTTTGTGTGCTCTCGTAGTCTAGTTAAAATCTGAAAATGCACTTTCTTCCTGTAATGACTATCCATCGTTAATGAGGCATGTTAGACGACTTGGGCGGAGCATCCGTTAACTCCTCCTCTTCAACTGTCAGTCTGCTGCCAGTTCCATTTCAAAATGGAAGTGAACGGTTGTTTTTCAATATCCAATCAAATCGCAGAAAAAGACGAAAATCACGGCCACTATTTTTTTCATTAGAAATTTAATTTCACTCGAAAATGCCTCAAAATAAGGAAGAAAAAACGATCGCAACTTCCGGTTCACGGGGACTTTAACCCTGCGTCCCAACTGGGATAGATCACCCTACGAAGGGCCCTTCAGAGCGACAACAATCATGGCTGCCATACTGAAGGGTCGTTCCAAACTGAAGTGCTCGTAACTGACCACTTCAAAGGGCCCTTCAGGATGAAGGATTTCGAAGGGTACCGAGTCAGTGTTTACAAGTTGAACGTGCAAGTTTTCAACGCAATTATGTATTACGTGAAGTCATGAATTTCTCTCAATCTGTCTCTCCCTCTGTCACTCTCTGTCTCTATGTCTCTCTGTCTCTCTTTCTCTTGGCTTCTCTCTCTCTCTCTCTCTCTCTCTCTCTCTCTGGTTCGTCTCTCTGTTGACGCATCATTTGATGGTCTCAGCGCTGTGGAGGTTCTGGCTGTGGATTCTCAGCAGCTGGCGAGCAGCGAGCATCATTGAAACATTTTCAGCACTGCGGTAACCAGTTACTGTTAATTTTTTTTGTAACCGCCAGCAAACACAGCACTTGCAGCCAAACACGCTGTTTACTAACAGTTTGGAGCAGGGGAATAAAAGCAAGGTCATATCATGAATGCTCGAGAGAAGATTCTGTTCTTCCGTCAGTGCAAATGTGACTCAACTTTGTTTTGTTCTTTCAGTTGTTTCCTTTCACTGCCATTTGCTGAAAACAAAAGCCGTAACAGAATGGCAGCAAGGTTAGTTAAAGATGACAGATTTTCAATATTGGTTTCTTTGAGGATAAAAATTAAATGAACCCATGACCGAAGATCATAGTCTGAAACGGTTGAAATTGTTTTTGTGTATTAGTGTTGTTTGCCATGACAAGCGCTGTATTCGGGTTCTAGCGAGAAACTCTTAATCCTGCAGCCTTAAACATCAGCACGAAACTTGTTCTGCACCGTCTGTGCCACGGACATGAATGACACTCAAAACTGTGTGGGTTGTTGAGAACAGCTGTTCTTTTTCCAAGAGACTGCATTGTGTGAGATGAGTAAAATAGCCATTGACTTAAATTGAAGGAGAGACTCGAGGTGTGTCTAGAGATAATAATATTACAGAGACCTGGTCCAGTCGTCTATCATCCCAGTGCTTTCCATCACGGCGGTGAGATTTTGTACTCAGGAAGCAAACAAACATTAAACGACTTAAGTACCTGAGCCGTCATTAAGCTACAGTGAAATGAAATGAGCTGTCTGTTTGGTAATTACTATGACTATTCATTTGCTTTTAATCGTGTCATCACATACAAACCTGTATAATCAGATTTTTACTTGTCAGCTGTCCTCCATCATAATACATAAGGACGTTTTTAAACTGCATCATTAATAAATAGATCTTTATTTGTATTTGCCAATACAAATCTCAGTAAACTCAGGCTTGAAATGACGGATACTCCTCATCAATAATATTATAATTTTTCCTTTCGGTCAACAGAGGTCACTGCGGCACTGCTTCAGATCCGTCTCACTGTTTTTTGCACCTGGAGCAGCTTTATCAGTCCTGATTGAAAATGATGTTAAATGATTTCAAAGATGAATGTCCATATTAAGAATGCTTTTTACTCACTGTACCTCCATTCATCTTTGTTTTTGTTTGTCAATTTGCATTCTTCCCATTCAGACCAAATGCATGATGCCCGCAGCGTTAACGTTCCCAGATGACACGTAAAACTTAATGTATAATTATGAACTATGCAAATGCAGAAGGGGTCGATGACAGAATGTCTCTCTAGAAAAGTCTTGTGTACTGCTGTTGTAGACCTTGGAATCGGTGTTATAGACCCGAGGCAAACACAGATACCCGGACACATGCTGACACCTGCCGAGAACACAAACCTCATTAAAGCACAACAGATGCCATGCAGCAGGTATAAATGCATTTGAAGACAACAAGAAATCACATTTCACACTGTCTTCTTTCGCAATACAAAAAAATATTCCTGGTCTTATTGTGCATTTTATAAAATTATTTTAGGTAATACCGGACTCCATCTAGGCCAAAGTCTAGGCCAAAATCTAGTTTATTCGCAATACAGTGTTAACTGATTTTATTCTCCACAATACACTGTAAAAAATGATTCTGGGTTGTAGTAGATTTCATTAAATGAATTGAGTTAACTTTACTTAATGGAATTGTGCTCTTGTTTTTTAACCAAAATTTAAGATACAATTATAGAAAAAATCTCGGAATTCTAAATGGACAAATTATTGAGTGAATTCAACTTAGTTTGATCATGTTCAACCCACTTAAACTTGTATAAAGGATTATTTTGTGTAGGGACTACATGAATTCTTTTAGTTAATTTCACTAACTGAGCAGTGAATCTAAAGTTCTCAGCATGCATTGCATGCAACAGCATTTTTGTGAAAAAGTGCTATTTTATGTGCTTAAAAATAAACTGAAAGCGTTTGTGTTCAGTTGTCATTAAGAATAAGAAGAGATTCTGTTTGTATTTTTTAGTTTGGTGGCTACCGTCGTTCAGAAGAGATATGTTTGTGCATGTGGTGCTTGTTTCATGGAATAAAAAAAAAAGATATAAACTAATATTGTAAGTTTGTTACCATATTCTTTTAAGTAAATATCCCCGTCGTTTTTTACAGTGTACCGCATTGGCAAATAATGATGGATGTGTTGAGCATGTTGTAATGCATTATGGGATTGCCTTGTCAATGAAAGACAGGTGATGCTGCCTCTTAGAAGAAGATGTCGATGACGCTTCATGTCAGAAGCACGTCCATGAATGCATCTCACTGGGAACTGAGCCATGATGGGATTTGAAACCCTCCCCACAGGAACAAAGATCGCTCCTTCATAAAGTTTGAGTTGTTTTAGAGTGTTTGTCACCTTTCCTTTCAAGGATTCACAGTATCTTAAGGATGCCTGCTTATATCTAACCGCCTTTGCTTTTTTCTCTGTCTTTCATCAGATGTGCAGTTGGATGGAAAAGATAAATCCTTGTTTTATTTTCCCCATTGCGTTTTAGGACTCTGGAGGCGTACAGGAGGGCTGCTCAATTTTGGAAAGCTCAGGGACCATATAGCAGTTTCTTTCAACTTTCCTGAGTCGAAACTGTGAAGGGAGGATGGTTTGACCAAAATTTCACATCACAGTATGTGGACTTTTGTTACCGTAAATATCATGATGTTACTTTCTCTTGTATTATTTACAATGATGTTAGTTAATGTAATGTAATTTAATTATAAGGGGTTATTGTTTCTGTCATTTAATTACAGTTACTTCTGATGTAATTTAACAAAGTACTGTGTGTAATATATGTGTGTGCAAAAGTGTAATTGACATAAAAATTCAAAGTCTAACTTTACAATCCGTGCTTGAATGTATCATTCTCACATTTGTAATGTTTGGTAGGTTAATAACATTTATGTAGTTTTATATTATTTATTTGAATTTTTTAAAAGAGCCGTTTCATGTCTATCCTTGAATCACTTAACTAATCAAGGTTGATAGACCGAAAGTAATAAGTAATTCAATACAAATGAGAGTCATTTGTACAGTAATCTAATTACACTATTGAATAACATTTACAGTACATTTAGTCATTAAGCAGACGCTTTTATCTAAAGTGACTTACAGATGAGGGAACCAATGTAAGCAATTGGAACAACATTAGGACAACAAGAAGCATAAGTGCAATAAAAGAAAACTGGTCTCATATAGCCTACAACAGTATACATAGCTAAGTTTTTTTTTTTAAATTAAGAAAGAGAAGTCATTGATTCACTTCCTGCTCAGCTACTGTTCGGACGCTCTCGCTTACTGCTCCGCGCTTTGCTCTATCGCTTTGACATTTTATCTCCTATTTCTTCTTTTATTTTATTTCCTTTTATCACCTAATTTTAACTTTAGCAAACCAGCACAGTGCTCATACGACAAAGTTTGGATTACTACAAAAACTGAGAATTCTTTTACCCGACCAGCTTACATTCCGAGAAAGGAAAACACAACTGCCCAAAGGATAAGAGAAAATGCCTCCTCTGGAATCTACTTGCTGCACAAACTGCCACAGACTTTTACAAAGGATTGCAGTTCTTGAAACAAAGTTACTTACGAGACCACCAAACCAGACGGAGCACACAACGGAGCTACGTCATGGACACCCTCAGCATACCGGTGAGTCCCATGAAACTAGTGCTCCTCGACAGGTAGAGAAACAAGCTGATCGACTTACTAATCGATGGCACAAACAGGGAGCGAGACCCAAAGGCACTCGAGACATCAGACTGTCACGAGCATCACATATTACTGCAGTAGCATCCTCTACCCCAGATACAGCTTTGACAAGGATTGCAAACACTAGTCTCCTACCACCGCCTATACATCTTGAGAACAGATTTGAAGTGCTAATGAATGTAAATGAGGAATCCCCAAACGTGATGAATGTGATCGAACACAGACTGAATGGGCCAGTAGCTAACACTGATGCTAACTGGCGCTCAAGGTTGAGCAGACATCGGCACTCCGCTCAGAGAGCAGCAGAGCCCAGGACTCTGATAGTGGGGGACTCCATAATCAGAAACATTAGCGGCAGGGATACAACTACGTGCTGCCTTCCACAAGCAACAACTTCTGATGTTAACAGGGAACTTCAGAATATTCTGATGAAACATAAGACTGCAAATCGACTCATCATTCATGTGGGGAAGAATGATATTCATAAAGAGCAGTCAGAACTCCTTAAGAAGGATTTCAATGAACTTTTTGAAACACTTGAAAGACTGAAAGTTCAAACATTCATCAGTGGACCTCTCCCAGCAAGAGGAACAAACAGGTTTTCACGGTTACTTGGGCTAAATACATGGCTGCAAAAAACCTGCAATATAAAAGGAGTGAACTTCATTGACAATTTCAATCTTTTCTGGAGTCAGAGACAACTCTTTCATCGGGATGGGCATCACCCAAACAAACTTGGTTCAATAGTGTTAAAGGATAATATTTACTTCTCCCTCAATCATCCTTCTGCAGTTTGTGCCAATCCACTCAATCTGAACGGCACACACACATCTGGACACAGTATGAATGACCATGGGACTTCACTTCAGCAGCAAAATGGACATGATAACACCACTCCACCACAACAACCTCTGCTCACGGACACAATCTCAGCTGAGCCCTGCCCACAGAGCTCATCACAGACAGACATATCAGAACTGCTTGAAGATTCAGCACCCAAGGATGACTTCCTGGAAAACAGCCAGGGAAGCCAGGACAGCATATCACAACCTCCGATAACAGCAGAGCAACGGGACCTTTCACCAGACACCTTTTCCCTCTCTCCAGCCTCGCCCCTTCTGTGCTTCTCACAGAAAATGGAAGAACTGGTGTATGCTGGAACCAGACTATCCCACTCTTTTGCTGCAAGCCCCCAGATAACAACCAAAAAAAGACAGGCTCCATTACCACCGACTTCGAAGCCTGCAGCAAAGCTTGCGGGCCCAGCTCGCCCTACCGCCCCTGTGAGAATTCTTCGGTCTCTGCCACAACGCCAGGCCCCACACTGTCCTTCATCTGCTCGAGGTGAACCGAAAACAACCGATACCAGCTCTCAGTGATGTGTGTCGGGTCCCCGTTTTGATAACAGTAACTTTCTCAAATGTTTACAGAACAAGCGGGAACCCAGTGTGCCTGCATCTTCCTCTATTGCTGTTCTATTACAAGATAGAAAGTCTAAGGCCTTCAATAGCCGTACTGCAAACCTAACTAATCTGGTGCCTATTACACGTCAAACTAATATTGCTGTGGGGAAAAGTAAGACTGTTAAGTTAGCACTCCTTAACATCCGCTCACTTAAAAATAAATCACTTCTAGTCAACGACTTAATAACCACAAACAATTTGGATTTTATGCTTCTGAATGAAACCTGGCTAGAAGACAGCTGCAGTGCAACAATCCTAAACGAAGCAGCCCCCCCTAACTTTACTTTTATGAGTGTCTGCAGAGCTGTTAAGAGAGGTGGGGGTCTAGCTGCTCTTTTTAAAGATATCTATCAATGTAAGCAAAAATCATTTGGGAATTACTTGTCTTTCGAATATCTGGGTATTGTGTTAAAAGGTGCTCCACGCATTTTACTTATCATTATTTACAGGCCTCCAAAATACTCTCCAGCCTTTGCTGAGGACTTTACAGAACTGTTATCGACAATTACCTCAGAGTTTGACTGTTTTGCCATTGCTGGAGATTTTAACATCCACATAGATAATGCAGAAACCAATATGGCAAAAGAAATCAATACTGTTTTAAAAACTTTTGATCTTACTCAGCATGTACATGCACCCACACACAATCGTGGGCACACTCTAGATTTACTTATAAGTAAGGGTCTAAACATTTCATCGATTGTTATCATGGATTTAGCACTGTCTGATCATTTCTGTATTTTCTTTGATATATTGATCTCTCCTGCCACTGAAGCTAGATCTGTGTCTGTCAAGAAGAGATGCTTAAATGAGAACATTAGTGTACTATTTATGAAGGCTATATCCTTAACACCAAGCATATCTGCAGACTCTGTTGATTTTCTCCTTGATTCCTTTAACTCAAAAGTTAAAACTGTAATTGATGATATTGCTCCTGTGAAAGTCAGGAAGAAGAGTGGCAGACAAAAAGCACATTGGAGAAACTCAACAGCAGTGCAAAATATGAAAAGACAATGCAGAAAAGCAGAACGCATATGGCGGAAGACAAAACTTGTAGTCCATTATAACATCTACAAAGACAGCCTACATGCTTTTAATATGGAACTAGGCAAAGCTAGACAGACTTTCTTCTCAAATATTATAAACAGTAATTTAAACAACACACGCACTCTTTTTGCTACTGTAGAGAGACTGACAAACCCGCCAAACCAGATTCCCAGTGAAATGCTCTCAGACAACAAGTGCAGTGAGTTTGCTTCTTTCTTCTGTGAGAAAATCAATAATATCAGAAAGGTGATCAGCACATCCTTGAGTTGCCCTGGGGTTAGACAGATAATCAAACCACCTGAGAAAGTTGTTACTATGTCTGACTTCAAAGAAATTGATGGCACAATTTTGGAAGAAACCGTACAGCACCTTAAAACATCAACCTGTTGTCTTGACACACTTCCCACATCATTTTTCAAAAGTGTGTTAAACAGTTTAGAAGCAGATCTTCTAGAAGTGGTAAATGCCTCACTTCTCTCTGGGAGTTTTCCAAACTCCCTGAAAACTGCAGTTGTAAAGCCCCTCCTGAAAAAGAACAATCTGGATAAGACCATATTAAGCAGCTATAGACCGATCTCAAATCTTCCTTTCATAGGCAAGATCATTGAAAAAGTTGTCTTCAATCAGCTGAATAAATTCTTATGCGCGAATGGATACTTTGACAATTTTCAATCTGGTTTCCGACCACATCACAGCACAGAGACAGCGCTCATAAAGATAATAAACGATATTCGCTTAAATACTGATTCAGGCAAATTATCAGTGCTGATACTACTCGACCTCAGTGCTGCATTTGACACTGTCGATCATAACATACTTCTTGACAGGCTGGAAAACTGGGTGGGGCTTTCTGGGATAGTCCTAAAATGGTTCAGGTCATACTTAGATGGGAGAGGTTATTATGTGAGTATAGGAGATCATAAGTCTGAGTGGACAGCCATGACATGCGGAGTCCCTCAAGGCTCAATTCTTGCGCCAATCCTGTTCAACCTGTATATGCTCCCAATGAGCCAAATAATGAGAAAGAACAAAATTGCTTACCACAGCTATGCAGACGACACACAGATCTACTTAGCCCTATCGCCTAACGATTACAGCCCCATTGACTCCCTGTGCCAATGCATCGATGAAGTCAACAATTGGATGTGTCAAAACTTTCTCCAATTAAACAAAGACAAAACTGAAGTCATTGCATTTGGAAACAAAGATGAAGTTCTCAAGGTGAACGCATACCTTCACTCTAGGGGTCAAACAACTAAAAATCAAGTCAGGAATCTTGGTGTGACACTAGAGTCAGACCTTAGTTTCAGTAGTCATGTCAAAGCAATAACCAAATCAGCATACTACCATCTGAAAAATATTGCAAGAATTAGATGCTTTGTTTCCAGACAAGACTTAGAGAAACTTGTTCATGCTTTCATCACCAGCAGGGTGGATTACTGTAATGGACTCCTCACTGGCCTTCCCAAAAAGACCATTAGACAGTTGCAGCTCATACAGAACGCTGCCGCCAGGATTCTGAGCAGAACTAGAAAATATGAACATATCACACCAGTCCTCAGGTCTTTACACTGGCTCCCAGTTAAATTTAGGGTTGATTTTAAAGTATTATTACTGGTATATAAATCATTCAATGGCCTAGGACCTCAATACATTGCAGAGATGCTCAATGAATATAAACCCAACAGATCACTCAGATCACTAGGATCATATCAGCTAGAAATACCAAGGGTTCACTCAAAGCATGGCGAATCTGCTTTTAGCTATTATGCCAGCCGCAGCTGGAACCAGCTTCCAGAGGAGATCAGATGTGCTCCTACAATAGTCACTTTCAAATCCAGACTCAAAACGCATCTGTTTAGCTATGCATTTAATGAATGAGCACTGTGCCAATGTTCGTCCGACTGTCTGTACTGTACTGTATTTTATTACTTTATAAACTGTTTTAATTACTTTTATTTCTTTTTATTATTTTAATTTCTTCTATGTAAAGCACTTTGAATTGCCACTGTGTATGAAATGTGCTATATAAATAAAATTGCCTTGCCTTGCCTTGCCTTGCCAAGTCAGAACTGATAAGTTATCAGTATTTAATTACTGTTAATAGAGTAACTTGCCCACCACTGCTCAGCAATGCTAAACAATCTAGAGGTACATTTTGTCAAAGTTAAACGGTCAACATCTATCAACACAAATTTAGTTTTGATAATTAGTTTCTCTGAACTGGAGCATGGTTGTACCGTGGATCATACTTTGTGGGATTTATTACCCAAACCCTTTCAGTTTTTTATTCATCGCACCCTACATCTATAGGTTCTGTTTGTCTCACAAATACAGCTCGGGGAAACGGTGTCGGAGGTCTCGCTCTGTTGCTGGTCCCTCGTGATGTTCTGGTAACTTAGCAACAGCAAGTTCTATAACTTCAGATGTATGTGACATCCTTGCATGGAGGTGGCAATGCCAACACAACAACGTCTGCGAATATCTTAGAATAACTAATAGACGTTGACACATGTGAAGAGGATGACCTGCTCTACAGTCCTCTGCGGACGTATCGCCAATAAATTGTCAGTTTGACTTAAGCTGAAGTACACAGTGGTGTATAAATAACTCTGCGTCTGTTCTCTTTATTTTACAGAACGCTGCGTTGCAGACAGTTAACTACACAGCGAACGTCATTACGTTGAGTAAATTGCCAGAGTGAACGATCCCAAACATTCTCAAGTTCTCTCACGTACTCATGTGATGTTGCTTTCTTCAGGCTCAAGCTGTGAGGTTGTTGTCCATGTGAATTTCACAAGAGAAGTGGATGGTGTACATGTTAGCAGACTGGATTTGAAGAAAGGTAACATTTTTGATTTCATAAGCACGACTCTCAAAGCACGAATGTGTTTTGCATCGTGACCTTCACCGCTTGTCTTCCACTCCCTCTGTTTACCCGCTGAGCTCCGCACTTCCTCCACTTTCCGTCAGAACACTCGACCTGAAGGGATGAAAGAGTGAAGATCAAATCTTCTCTCAGGGCCACAGATACAGACGTCTGACCCACAGACGACAGACAGGCGAGGGTCATTCTCCCTCTCTTTCTCTCTCTGTCTGTCAATCCAATCGCTTCTGCTTGTTTTCTAATGAAACATCTTAAATGTTTCTCTGCTTTCCTTTTTTAGCTTCAGCTCTGTTTATGAACCGAATGGACGGATTGTCCTTGTATCGTTGTTAGAGACGATGTTGGTATTACGGGCTGTTTGCCTGAACAATCAGAGCGATGACTTCAATGCAAAACAGTCTTATAGAGTTCAGGGAATACAATAGCTTGTGGTTGACTTTACAAATTCAAATCATCTCTGATAAGAAGTATTTTAACAATGAACACATGACATCACCTACATGGCTTGAAGCTCAAGACGGTGAATTATAACCTCAAGCACAATTGTTGAAACTCTTAATCCTGTTGTGGAATTCTGCAGCTTTGACTCTAGATGTTTCACCTCCAGACCGTCTTAAACTGACCTTTACGTGACGTGTGCTGGATCAATGTATGCAAATGAATGCTAATGTTAATGAATATGCATTCTTTTATTCATGCCACACCTGCTGTGCTGTGGAAGCTTTGGCCGCCTCGTCGACTCCTTCGAGGTATTCCCATCAAAATGTATTTTTTTTCGTGTGTATTTGTAATATCAGGACAGCGGGAGGCGTCTGTCATATGGCAGGATGTCAGAATATCATACAACACGTAGTTTTTTAGAACTATACAGTAGGCAAACTGGACACAATGCACATGTTGTTATGTGTGTGAATGAAGTGCTTCCTTCGTGAAAATGTGCAGCCTCCCATAATGCATTATGTTCAACTAACCTTCCATCCTCTATGTTTCTTTTGAAATCTTAGATGCATCATAATCACTGTAAATCTAGTAAATTTCTGATTTAACCGTTTGTAAGGCTGTATGAAAATGGGAACAGATATAAAAATCTGACAATTGTTGGATAAAGCTCGCAGTTTCAAATCCTTTTTTGTAAACACACTAAGCAGAATTGACCAAATGAAAAATGTCCCTGTGGTCAGATATATGTTATAACGCCATTGATAAAGCTTCATCCATGTCATGACGGGGTCAGTTGACTTATTGAAAATAATGGCAGTAAACTGACCTTTGACCCGAAGAGCTTTACTGATTCAGCACGAATGAGTGACGGCGGCATTTAAGACAATTTAATAGCACTGACCTTATTTCAGAGCACACAAATGATAGAACAGTAAACAAAAGTGATGCCCGTCGTTCGTTGTGTCAGAATAAACCTCTGGTTTGTTTTAGGGCAACGAGAGAGACGTTAGAACGTTTCCATCTGTCATCTAGGGCTTCCGCTGCTTTAGCAAAGCCATCTGTAGAAGTCATTAGCCTTTGTGCCTTTGTACAGATGTTCAGGAGAGATTTCAGCCGGCTACAGGACTCATTTCTAAAGACTCGAGGGAGGGAAATGTTAAGATAAGCATGTTAAATTGGGTCGCTTCGGGCGCACCATTAATCTGAGCCGTTGAAGCGGTGTGCCCGCCGTCACATTCAAATTGAAAATGTAATCGCCAAATATAAACAAATCTTATGACTTGAGTCTGTTAAGTGTTCATACTGTAAATGTATGTGACATAAAGATGTATTTTTTACGAAAGCTGTTTTGGTCCCAAACGTCTGCAGAACGTGTTTTGGAAAGCTGGACTTTTACCTTATATTTACTGCAGAAGTGACAATTCTGCATCAGCTATCGAGTATGTTATCAACCGTTTATGTCCTGTGACCAACAAGTTTGTGGGAAACTAATTTTCTTTCTGTCTTTCTCTCGGCTTGATTTAGAAGGTGTTTTGAGCTGGCGTTCTCATGATGTGGAGTGGTGTAGTTCTCTGAGCGTTGGCGTGTGGAGATTGAGTTTTGGTGTGCAGGAGGCGGTTTCCCGTGTCTGCAGATTCACATGATTAGAGCCGTATGCTGTCCGATATGCAAAAAAAACGCAAAATGAAAAATGTTGTATAGGAACTCAATAATCTTTCAATTAAAAGTTAAGATGCAGTTAAGGTTTGTGTGAGAAAGGTTCATGGCATAGAAACTAGTTTAATGTTCTTTCATAATGTTCTTCAAAATATCTTCTTTTGTGTTCTGCAGAAAAAAGAAAGTCATACAGGTTAGAAATATTTGATGAGGTGTCTGATGCATTCAATCTTATTTGTTTGTTTTCTGCGACAGGTTTATGTTTGAGGCTTCAGCGCTACTTTTTCTCTTATATTATATATTTTTGTAGGATTTGGCCACCTTGTGAAATATGTGCACTTATTTATTAAAACAAATTGTTTTAATGCCACATGTCCTGTGGAGGAGCTTTAGCCTAGTTTTTTGGTTTATGCAAATGGTTTTGGTTGTTGTGTTGCATTTCGAGTGTGTCAACTTTAAGACCGTTTTTCTATTGCACTCCATCTTTTTCGGTACTTAAGAATGTGTCCTTATCTAAAGCACTCTTGAAATGCATCTGGTTGATGTTGATGGACACAACCCTAAATCCTCAATATTTCTGTATCTTGATATTTTCATACGATGAGGCAGACAAAAATCTCTCTCGTTTCATAATAATTTCTGCGAGTTTGGATCGAAAAACGTCTTTCAGACAACATTTACTCAATTCTAATGAATGACTGTTTAAATAACCCCTCACAGCAGCGTATGAGTCAATTTTCATAAGCTGTAATAATATTTGTCCGACTGCACAACAGAGCCTCTATTTCTGAATACCTAGCTTGATATTTGCATAATTCATTAGATTGTACCACAACCTTAGTGTGAAGTCAATTGAAATGGGCGGTCCCAGTGTAAATGATTTCAGAAATCCTCCTTCTCTTTGTTGTCACGCTCAACATAGATTAAATAATTGGCGTCCGGACCCAGTTCTGTCTCTCTCGCTGTTGTCATAAACTGGGTCGTGTATAAAAAAAGTTGATGTTTCCTCTGTGTGTTCCTATATTAAGAAAATATATTAAAGCAGATGCTCTGGTTTGCACAGAGCCATCGAGAGAGAGAGTTCTGCCAACGGAAGTCCAAAACGCTGGACATCACATGATTCATGGAGTCTTCAGATAGTTCAAGGAAGTTATGTTTTCTCTTTAAATGCTTTATTTCTGTAATTCTTTTATTCATTAAAAAGTCTGTAAGTGGGTTAGAAGTTTACCTCATTTGGTCCGTTTAGTCACAGCTCCATGCATTACTAGTAACTTCCGGGAACTATTGAACCTGTCAAAAAACTGATCCATTGGAGTCAACGGAGAAGATGCGACTCTCTCACTCAATGGCTCTGGGTTTGCACGGCTGCCTTTGGAATCCCGTACATTTGTGCTAATGTGCTAATATGGTGTTGAATGTGATTGACATAATTGAGAACTTCGCCCAAAAGTAAAAATTTTGTCACCATTTATACATCCTCGCGTCATTCCAAACCTGTATGTCTTACTTTCTTCTGCACAACACAAAAGAAGATATTTTGAAGAACCCCATTGACTCCCATTTTCTCAAAATATCTTCTTTGTGTTCCACTGAAGAAAGAGTCAAACACAGGTTTATAACCACACAAGGATGAATAAATGCTTCATATATATCCCTTTAATTTCTGTTGTGTGCGCAGTCAACCGAATGGTCATGTGACAGGCATGGTGCTGTCGTTTTGTATGTGTTTGTGTTCATGAGCATATGTCTGTCCATGTTATGTCTTGCTCAGCAGGACTGTGGGTGTTGAACACTCGCGTGTGGGCCGTTCGCGTGTTTAATCTTTGCCATCTGACTGAGTTAATGACTCACAGTGTTTTTGTGTTAAGTGAGAGCAGCGGATGATTGACAGCTCCTGCCCGCAGTGGGCGTGTTGGTTCTCTATTTTCCCGCTGCCTCTTTGATGGGTTAAACACTACGTTGAAAGCACGGGCTAATGATAAACGTCTAGTTTTCTGAATTCACTTATAAACCCTCAGATGAGGTCATGTGACCTGTAGACAAAGCAATAAAGACATCAGTTGTCAAGCAACTAATTCATGTAGAACAAGACGTGTTGACAATGCTGGTGCTGGTTTGGAATATGACTCATCCGATCAGATTTCAGAGCTGGGTTCAAGGAGGGCTGTATCACTCGACCATTGTTATCTGTTAGCTTTTGGTTTCATCATTATGGCAGCTTCTCACCTGGGTCAAGTCCAGACGGTGACAGAGAACCGTGAACTTAATTTCGCTTAATAGGTCGTCATCCAAAAGTGTCAAGCGAGGGTGTCATATCAGTCCGAGGACAGCAGCGCTCTGAAACCCAATGAAGGTCGAGTGATTGATCCGGATCTAAGTTTAAACATTGATCAAAAGCGCTGGAATAGTCTGACCTCTTTCAGAAGAAGACTCACCTCATTAGTCTCCAGGAGTCTGTCTGTCTGTGTGTGTGTCACTACACTTGCACCTTCACTTTTACACCCCTGCTTCATTTTCATCATCTTGACACTTCATTTCACTGTTTTCATTGCTATATTTCTTTATGCTTGAAACTTACTTTTTGCTTGTTTCGTGGTTGTTTAAACTGTTCTTGCGATTTCACATCCGTAGGACTTTTCAGGAGGCTCGTGGTTTGTTTCATGAGATATACAGTCACCAGGTGATGAAATCGAGTTTGCTGCTAGTGAGAACACCACACAAATCCACTCAGCCTTTATTTTGTCGATGCTGTTTGACAAACGCTTGGAAAAATCAAGAATTGTGCTGCATGGATGCAACCGTGCTGAAACATTCTGCTTCTGTTCCAAATCCCAATGAAATGCTTACCTGGACTGACAGCATTTATTAGACATCATGGCACACCGCGCTGCCTTATAAGATGCTTCATTTTGCCCGAAGTCAAGGGCGCACTTTTTCTCTTATGCACGGAGCTATCCCAGAATGCATTGTGACAAGCTCACAACATCCATACTCAATCAACCTTGTGAGTCAAAACCTGCACGCAGCCCTCCTCCATTCAGTGGAACACAAAAGAAGATATTTCGAGAAATGTCTCTGGGTTTTGTGTTCATATCAATGGGGTTCAGTGTTGTTTGGTTAAAACCTTCTTCCAAATATCATTTTTGTGTGTTCTGCAGAAGAAAGGAACTCATACAGGTTTGGAATGACATGAGAACGAGTAAAATAATTTACATTTTTAGATGAACCGTGCCTTTAATGTATGTTTTGGACTGACGGTTCTTTAAGTACTAAAAGAATCATTAATGGAATCGATGATGGAATCGTTAAGTAACAAGTCTAATTAAGCAGAATTAGAATGAGAAACAGGATCGTTAAGTTCTCTAGTTAAAATGCAGCTGTAGTAGGCAGGTGTTGGTACAGAGAGCGAAACACACTAACACTGAAGAGGTACGGACACACACCAGGGCAGATGGCCAATCCTTGTGTCCCCCCGAGACTGTGTGTGTGTGATCTAGTGTTGATTGATTACAGAAGCACTGCAGGAAACTACACGCACACACAAACACACACTTTCATTATATAGAAGAGTGTTTCTTCCCTGGAGGTGAGCAGAGATGTGGATCACTGTGGGGTTATTAGAAGCGCTCTGGACTCAGTGTTGGTCCGGCTCTCATTATAAAGTGAACTAGAGCCTCAAGTGTAACTCCGTCTAAAGGACCATCAGCTACTCTCTGTGTGTGTGTGTGTGTGTGTGTGTGAGAGAGAGAGAGAGAGAGAGAGAGAGAGAGAGAGTGTTAAAGGTCTTGAAAAGTTGTGGGTAAGTCTGTTTGGAAGCATGAAGAAGTGGATTGCACAAATGCTTACACATGCATCCACTCACAGCGTTCAGGTTACACTACTTAAATCGACAGTTCACCAGGACATTTCACAAAATATCTTCTTTTGTGTTCGACTGAAGAAAAAGACATACAGGGGTTTTGCAGACACGAGGGTGAATAAATGATGACAGATTATATTTATGTTCGGGTGATCTCTCTCTCTTACTAGCCCCTCTTTACAGGATATCTTATAGAGGTGAGATTGATTTAAAATCAACATAAATTCTTAAAGAGTAATATTTTGTGGTTTTAAAGGTCCTACTTTGGTTTATGGGGTGTCCAACGAGTTTACGCACATACACGGTGTAAAAACACTTTCATTATTTAATAATATGCTGCTATAAGATCACTTCTTGAGTGACTCTCAAATGATTTGTTCGCGATTCATCCGTCTAATCCCCTCCTTTCTGTCAGCCCAGTCAGATCTGATTGGTTGGATGGTCTAGTCTTCTGTGATTGGTCTACCGCGTGCAGTGTCGCAAATGGACCTTGGCGGGCATTACACGGAGTGACTAAAATCCGAGCCAGAATCGAAATTCGAATGACAGACGACTCTTTCGCCTGATTCAGAGTAGACTCCTTTTTCCTAAGCCAATAACTTTTTTATTTGTTCACTTTCGGCTTTTCAACTTGGCAGACTGCTTACATTACACACAGCAACATTACACACCGCATGAAATGTGATTTTAAGGACATTGTCACAGTTTTTTGTACCAAATCTGACCCATATCTAGAGACCGGCTTGGAAATTGTCTCGCAGTAACAACTTCTCACAACGTTTTAGTAACCTCATGACAACATTCGTTCAACCTCCTACCAACTCATTACAGCATCGCGGGGGTGAGTTTTTTTCCAGAGACATCATTTTCTTCATGATCAAGAAATGACCTTTACCTCAAAGGTATGTCGTCAGATAGACGGCTGGTTTGTGTTTGTCTTTGCGTGTGTGCTTTTTATGCATATTCAGTAATTTGGTCAGTTGGGAGCAGTCTGTGCGCTGTATTTCCAGTCAATAAACTTTTTTAAACTGGTTGATAAACTTCATCCACGGGCTTCTAAGCCTTTCTAAAGAAGGCATTCAAATCCAAAGCATTAAACTGTGATGTTAGACCATAACAAAATGATATTCATAGTCTTAATAAAAGCCAAGCATTAAATCCGGAGAGGCCTGCAGAACACAGCTCCGGTCAAAAGGGCCCATTAAAAGCCTCAGTTTCAGCCTGTTAGTTCTGCATTGTGCTTTTCAATGACACCGGCCATCTGAAGCGTTTATATCTAAGACAAACCCAAGCCCAGGATGACACTCGTTTCAGTTATAAGTGCTCTGGGTTCAGGGTTCCAGGCCATCTGGCTTTGGCTTGAATATTCCTTCTCCCAGACAGATCGTTCCAGGCAATAAATATTCCGTGATTGGCATCGCTGATGTGCTCATGTACAGTTTCCTATAAACTATGTTTAGATTTTACAGTAATTCAGTCTTTAAACATGAGCAGTTTTAATGTAGAAACAAACCTCAGCATTCAGGGTGGAGTTTCCTTCAAATGTTTTTGCCATTAGACCAGACGTGTTGGAATTCAAGGTTGTGTTTCCCAAAAGCATCATAGCCAACTATGGTTCCGTCGTTCTAGCATAGTTCAACGATTTAAGTGTTCCCAAAACCATCGTTCCAAGGATCAATCGGTGCGTGGTTGGAACTTCAGGTCTAGAGCCGTGGTTATAGAAGCATCGTTCCTCATTATTATGACATGTAGAATAATGAGGAACTTGATGCTACATGCATCAAGCTTTTGATCGAAGCAAGCAAGCAAGCATTGCATTCCATATCCATCATTCTAAATATATACAGTACAGAATCAAATTGACATCTTTTAGCTTGTCAAGACAACAGAAGTTGTTTTTTTAAAAGTGCGTATGACCTGCGTGCTTTAGGACCCTGGGGTATCCCTGGGCGGAATGATGAGGAGGACACTTGAAATCAGTGGCGGTTCTACATTGAATCACTCCCCGGGCGAGATCCCCTCTGGGTGCCCCCCCACCTACTCCCACACATCCGAGAGAAGAAAGAAAAAAAACAGCCATGTTTTACCATAACTATATAAGTTTAATACGAACCTTATATTTCCCAATTGCACAAATCCTTCAACAGAACATTTTAAAAACACAATTCTGCACAAATCAGTATAAGTTATCAGAACTTAAATATACTCTATGTACATAAAAGTTGCAACATATGTACAATCATGATGTAACACGAGCGGAGAACAACAATAATATAAAATATTAAGAATAATATACAAATAAAATATAGAATAAATATTCTAAATAGCAGAAATCCTTCATCACACAAAAGCAAATCTAATTATTACAGTATTGCACTTACAGAAAACACAAACTAAAACCTGACCTTTCTGGCCTTCCTTGATGCAAAATCATCAATAATGTCATCATACGAAATCTGCCCCCTATTGAGTGATTGATACTGATGATGGCAAGGCCAGTGAGCCTTTCTTGAGACATGGTTGAGCTCAGGTACGACTTGATCAACTTTTGCAAAGCTTCTCTCTGCTTGAGCCACAGTGACTGGCAGAGTAAGTGCAATCCTGAGAGCAGGATAGATCCTTATCATGCATAAAAGTGATAAATTCAAGCAGGCTGATGGTTTTTGATGGCTGACCAGTGGCAGAGGATTCTCCAAAATACTTTAGAAGTGCCCCTGAATTTGCAATTGAATTGCAATTGCAATTTACATCAAATGACAGTAGGCTACAGTATAACTCTTATGAATTGCAAATTTAAATAAACATGCCCTTACATGCCAAATGTCTGTCATGACTCATTAGACGCTATAATAATCTAATCTAAGGGAGGAACAATTAGCTCCTTGGTTACTGCCCCGAATTATATTCTTTGTGACGCAACAGAGTTATAGCAAATGTTCGTCTTTGAAACTTCCTACACATATGTTACTGTCGGTGGCTAATTACAGGGCCCAACATTAACCCCAATGATGGAAATAAATAATAACTTTACTTGTAACAGTTTTGTTGCAAAGCACAATCTTATGGTGAAATTAGATCTCGTGTTTGATGAGTTAAAACCGAATTATTGTTGTATAAGCATAGCAAGCATCATAGCAAGAAGGCTAACAAACGTCAGAGTTAACGTTACCACCAATTAACATTAGCCCTTCAATGATGACATGGATAACGTCACCGTAATCATACAGAGAGAACGTAGTTGCATACCTTTATCTTTTGCTCTTTTCTCCTTTTATTTTTTCCTATATTGTGCACCTGACGGCTTAAACCGTTTTCTCTCCGTCGCTGTCGCTGTGTTTATCTGGCACTCGTCAAATCAACAGATTTCACATCCCCCCCAACACTGTCACTCACGACCAGAAGTCTAAACCACTTCACCTCCACATAATCGTTTTGGATTACCTTTTTTATTAGCCATTTCACACGCAATTCAGAAAAAAACAACAATGCAAAATATAGGCTAGTGCTTTAATATTATGAATGAAATGTGCGTTATTTGGAAGAAAGTCTAGGTGTGACTGACTTTAGCCCATTAAGTGGACCCCCCTCCTTGTCCGCTCTATTTGGGAGAGGTGAACTGTCAATCGCGGGCGCGGCCCCTCCCCTTTACACTTTTCACACAGCTTCTGCGCTTCTCAGCACGCAGGGGCGGCAATTTGCCACACAGACAGTTATATTATAGATAATAGAAACCCGTTTAGCGGCGCAGATTATTTTTCTTTTTCAAGTGCTTTTGCCGCCCCCCACGTGTCGTGAAAATTTGGCGCCCCGGGCGGCTGCCCTGTTCGCCCGTGCCTAAAACCGCCACTGCTTGAAATAATGAAATAAAGGGGTCAAATGACACGGCTAAAACGTGCATTATGGTTCGTTTTAGATGTAATGTAATGTATACACGATTTAAGGTTAAAAAACGCTGTATTTTCCACATACCGTGCATGTTTGTATCTCCCCTTTGTCCCGCCTCTCTGAAACTTGCAGATTTTTTATGAAGCTCATGGCTCTGAAAAGCGAGGTGTGTTATGATTGGCCAGTTAACCAGTGTGTAGTGATTGGTGGAATAATTCAAGCGTGTGACGGAAATGTAACGCCTCTTACCATATTTGGAACATCAGGTTCCTCTTCAGTTGTACTGACAGGTACGCCCACCCTACTTACATTTGGACGGTCTAAGTCAAATCAGACCACCAACTGAGATAGATTTGTGTGGCTGTGGTAAAACCAGGCGTTACAGGCAGGTATGGGTGAGCATTTGCTTTTAGGTAAAACGCATCTATTGTTCCCACACTTTCATTTTTGCAATTTTACATGTCTAATACATGCATGAGCAACTTATAACACACCAAAGACACAGAAAAACATGTAAAAAAAAAAATAACTCTAACTTGGCTCTGTAAACTGTGTTAGGTTATATGAGACCAGTCTTCTTTTTATTTTGATTGCACTTATGCTTTTGCTGGACTTATGCTGTTCCAATTGCTTCCATTGCCTACCCCACCTGTAAGACGCGTTGGATAAAAGAGTCTGCTAAATGACTAAAGGTAAATGTATTCACGCCATATGAGTCCTTTAAATACCGTGAAATAAAACAACAGAAAACAAAAATTCAATGTATGTTATTTACAGCAAAAATTTGACATTATTGCGATCTGAAGGTATTTATTTGTAGACGTCATTACTCCTCCACCTGTGTGGCGTCATCAACTAGACTGCTGAACCAGCCTGGCTCAAACAATTGATCTCCAACAGAGTTACTACGGTTTCGGACGGTCGTATCGAACTACATCCCCAACGATGCATCGTACCATGGTGGTCTTTTGGAACCCCAGGTCGGTGTGCGTTTTGATGGGTGTGGGAAGTATTGATCTGCTGTGAAGTAGAAAATATTTCTTTGATTAAAGAAAAACACCTTCAGGAGATAACAGACTCATTAAAGAAGGTTAAATCTCTTCTGCTTTGAAATGGAGAACAACTCTGCAGTAAACTTTCAGCTTTGTGTTTGGAATCTTAATGATGATGAGAGTTTTTACTGCTGGATTGTTTGGTGTTGAGCACTTAGGATACCATAGCGCTGTGTGATTTTGTGCATTTCTTTGATTGTTGATGTAGTGCTGTGAAGCTGCATTTTTTAAAGATCATAAAAAATTTAATTTAAAGCTTATTTTTGTACAAATACTATCAACATGGAGTCTAATGCAGTATGTGTCAGTATGAATTGATAAGAAAAAAACACATAAAATGATGAACGTCACCAGGTGATATATTCAATTCTATGAAGTTTTCTCAGTGTAAATCATGTATATATGAACACCTTATGCGCCTGTTTTGTACATATATGACCGGTTTCATAGACAAAGCTTAAAGGGATAGTTCATCCAAAAATCTGTCATCATTTATTCAACCTTAGGTTGTTTCAAACCTTTACAGAGAGAGATCTTTAGAAGAATGTTAGCAATTTTCAGATCTGGGACATCATCTCCCACCATCTTGGTGGTTTGATTGCACAAAATTTATAGTAAATTTCTATATTTCATCTATGGCCCCCCTGGAACCATCACACGGCCCCCAGTTTGAGAACCACTTCTCTAGAAGAAATAGATTTTTAATGGACAGCACCGTTTAATTCAGGAATGGCTCTCGGTAAAGCAGCTCTGAAATATTTGACAGGTAAATAGATTTTTTTTCTGCACATTGAGATGGTTTCCTCCGTGGCGTGGCCTGCTGATTTTTGATGCTTGACTCAAACCTGTCGGCATGCTGTCATTCAAAACCGTCTTCTCCCGGGTCTTTTGGAGAGGTGTGGAATAGTGGAAAAGCCCAGGTGGCATTTTCAGTGACACCGAGAGAGAGAGAGAGAGAGAGAGAGAGTCTTGTTAGGCACACTCTTCTCTAACAGGGTTTCTCCACCTCCAGGGAGGCGTGTATCAATCCCATCATGCTGTGCCCCTGTGCTGTGAGGCGTGACCAGGTGCCACTGACATCGGCAGGATGAGGATTCGCTGTGGAATAACAATCACACTCCCGACACACAATCACACTTGCACAAAAACACTCTTTAACGCATCATATTCACAACACACACAGGTACACATTTAACACACGCGCATGCACACGCACACAAACATTTCTGTCTCTCTCACTTCTGCAAACCGCTTCAGATAAAAGCATCTTTGAAATGCCTAAATGTCTGTCAGTCATTTTATTCCTCTCCATCCAAAAAATGATTGACAGGTCCGAGAAGAGGCGGCCGCTGGATTTGTCACAGTGTTCCAGATTAGCAGAATTTTATTTTTGAAAGACATTGAAAGTTTGTTTGAGGCAAGTGAAGCAGATATACTTGAGTGTACATCTTTATTTTGATTATTATTCTGTGAAATAATTGGCATGTCTACATTCATTCTACTCATTTTATTTTCTAAAACTACTGCACATTCTTTTCTCGTAGCATTGTCAGTGTCGGATTGAAATCGCACCTTACTTCAGCCTGTTTCTAAAAGTAATATCAACGGAAGCTAAAGTGAATTGGTGTTTTTCAGATGTGACTTAGGTCAAGACATCAAGGCTGGTTCACAGACAAGGCTTAAGTCTATAGTCCCAGACTAAAATGATTGTGTGACCTGTTTAAACTGAATATATCGTAAAATATATCAGTGCCATTGTTTTGTCTGGAGATGCACACCATTAATGTATTCTTCTAAGTTATTTTTATAAAAGCATCATGAATATGAATATACAGCTTTCCTGTAGCTCAGTGGGAAGAGCATTGGTTGTGGGTTCGATCCCAGGGGATTGCACATACCTAAGTATAAATGTATAGGTTACTGCAATGTAAGTCGCTTTGGATAAATGTAAATGAATATCTTAATTCAACTAAGGCATAGTCCTGATTTAATCTTAACCGTGTCTGTGAAACCGTGCCCAAGAGTTCCAGCGTCAAGACCTGGAGGACGGATGAATTCAAGCAGTCAGAACAGAAAAGAGGTATTAGATGAATCCTTCTTTTTCAGTCTTGACTCTTTCCCCAGTGGGTCTTGCCTTTAGCCGCTCTTTGAATGGGCTGCAGAAATAAGAATTAAATGAAACCGAGTTAACAGCTAATC